>JADLZN010007640.1:0-411998 GCA_018155175.1 Sinocyclocheilus anophthalmus | reverse complement strand
GAGAGAAAGGACAGAACGGATGCAAAGAACCTCACAGAGTGGTGCGACAGAAGGAAATCACCAGTTTTCAGGAGGCTCTAACAGCTGCTGGACAACAAGCGCTGCTGGAAAAAGCCATCAGGCAGGACTTGAAAAGAGAACTGTTTCACACAAAGTCACTCTTAAAACAACATATGTGGAACTAAATGAGAGAGACACCACATCTTAGGCCTTACAAGGCCAACTGCATACAGACAGAGCTGAGGTCCAAACCCTGACTCAGCAATAAGAAAGGAGCTTGACTTGGTTCAGAAAAAATTTAAACAGTCCTACCGACTGCGCATAGACTTAAGCAAAAGACAGCCGGATGAATATCGGTCGCCAGCAGTGCAAGCCCTCCCCGCCTGTGCACAGCTACGAAAGGGGGGAAGGGAGCCAAAGCCTTCTGCTTGACACTTCACAAGTCAGCTCCTGAAAACCTCTGCAGCTGCAACAAAAAAAAAAAAATTTTCAGGCGAACCGAAGCAACGCAACGAGGTGAATTCAGTGTCACAAATGAACTGAAATATGCTTGCAGACCACAAGGCGAACAGATAGGGCAAACACACGAAACAGAACTTCCCTGGCCAGCAGGCCCACCCCCTCAGCCAAGAGGTTGAACCTGCGAGGGGGGGGGCGAGAGCAACTGTTCACACGTCACCAATCAGCAGCCACAAGAGGGTGGGGCAAGGACCTTTCCAGAGGAACACTGCAGACACACACACCGTGTGACCACACAGACCCCAACGAGCTGGCCAGAGACAACCCATCTGGCAACCTAAATACTCTCAGACCCAGAGTCTGAACACGGACTGATCGCTGCCCCAG
Source organism: Sinocyclocheilus anophthalmus (assembly GCA_018155175.1). NCBI lineage: Eukaryota > Metazoa > Chordata > Actinopteri > Cypriniformes > Cyprinidae > Sinocyclocheilus > Sinocyclocheilus anophthalmus. The sequence goes on along the minus strand of JADLZN010007640.1, from coordinate 411,152 downwards.
ACACCAAGCAGGGCCGGCGTGAAACTCCCCATGCTTACTACCACAGACTTTGACAAACTTACTCCAAAGCTCACAATTACCCTGGGATGGCGGAGGACACCAGCTGCAGGAAGGCACCTAGGCATTAGGGCCTGCCGCACAATGCCTATTCAACAACTGTGTGACCTGACACAGAAGGCCTTTAACATGCACAAGGCCTCCACTAAAGGTGTTTTTCAAACCCCACTGATTCTGAACTTCACAACTCAAAATCCAAAGCGGGCACCAGAAGGCACCCAGCATTGCCACAATGCAAAACCCTTCTACAGAAAGCCCCTAGCCAGAAGAGGACAGAGCCATCACCATGGCAACAGACCCAGGTTCCAGACCAACCACTGGGAAAAGGCGTCCTCATCCTGCAAAAACCACGGTATGTCCAACAGCAGTCCACCACAACATCCTCCTCCACACAACGGAGGCTACACAAGGACAGCTGGACACACCTACTTCTGGGTTACAGGAGCTGCTGACACTCGCAAAAGAGCTCCTTGAACAAAAAACTCAACTAAGGAGTATTGAGAAGGACAAACCTCTGACTCCTTGCCTGCTACAACACAGCATCAGGCCCCTCCAAGGAAGGAGCATCCCTTGAAACCGGTCGACAACCCCAGAAGCAGCCAGACAACGTTGAATTGAGCAACGGGCCCACATGCCCAAAAGCGAAACCTCTACCAACACAACTCAAGCAAGCTCAAGTCGGTGCCACCACAAAAGCCAAGTGACACCGCAAACATCGAACTTCTAGTGACGTTGAGCAAAGCAGAGAACTCACAACCACCTGCCGCTCTCCTGCCATCATCACTAAGTCAGTCTGAAACTCTCTGCACGCTACAAAATCTCAATAACAATTACCTGCAATCCCTGGAACCACCTGCACTCTCACCAGTGAGAGTCTAACCCGGCTGTTCCACATCGTGGGTACCACAGATAGCCTACTGGCTAACAGCATCAACAAAAACATCCTACCCGGACTAACTCACTTCAGGATGACAGGTGACACGTGACACAGCCTCGACACCTGCTGCATAAGCTCGAGGACCCACACCTTGCTACAGCCTACATCACCACAGCACACCACCAGACAGCATCCAACACGGCACCAACAGCCAAAAACCACCACTGGCTCCCAGCCGTGAGTGCCAGGTGTGTGTTCGATTGTTCTGCACCTTGACATCGCTCGTTGTTGTCTATTCTACGGACAACAACGCTCGAAAGGGGGGAAATATGTAGCTTCTCGACCAATCTGACACACTAATTTTATTTGATTTAACAAATCAATTATTCAATAGATTAACAAATCGTCACAGTCCCCCCATTCAAGAGACTGGATGCCAGGGCTTCGCTTGCACACCATCCCCCACCTTGATCACCATGACAACTAATCATGATATCACTGGTTTATGGCCTAAAAGGAATGCAGGGGAGAAACTCCCTCATTTTACTCATGAGAAAGACACACAATGCCCAGAGAAATGGACTGTTATCTAATTAATTCATAGGAAAACCTTTATTTGAATGAACACACATATCCTTTAGGTCATTGTGTATACCATTACTGTCTTGTATATTGTCTTTTGTAGTGTATGCTGTTTTATTCATGTTATCATAGACCACTATTTAATATAACCTCACCTATATCATGTCTAGTATCTATGAATTCGCCATCTTATGATCGAAACAAGTGTGTATATTATATGCTGATACCTATGCAACATATTGATGTTCTAATAATCTGTACTAATTCGTGCCTCAACACTCCAGCGAATTACATATGCAAAATACCAGGCTTACAGACAAAGAGTCATAAAAATCCCCAGTATTTCCAAACTCCCGCTTAGAATTTCAGCCTTTCTCATTAGACAAGCCCATCCTGAGAGGCGTGAATCTCTGCAGGCTTAAAAAGGCCACACTCCATGTGACCCGCACCTGTCGGTGGTTCAGGGAGATGCGAAAATTAAGATGTGAGAAACGCTCCAGGATACCTAAGCTCGTGCCAGGCTCCGGCCTAGTTCTTTTCATTCATCAAGTGATTCTGACCCAAACTAGCTCTTTCTCATCAACCAACTTCAGCAAGATCTTGGGGCCTTAAGATTGCATCAGAAATCTATTTTCAGACAGACGAGACCTGCAAGTATCAAACTTAGTCTTATTAATTGTTGCATTAAGTATCAGTTACACCTTTTTTCAAGGTTTGTTTGAACTAAGAATCTGGCGTTTTCCCTCAGGTTTTAGATCTGCGGAATATGCAAAATGGTTCCATAAATGTCATTCCTTAGGTCTCTTTCTTTAGTGCTAAACTTTAAACCTTTCCTATACCAACTGTATGCATGCATGTGTGTGTGTGTGTGTATGTTAGACCGGCTTAATGTGTTTATGTAGTATGTTAGCCTAGTTTAAGTGTTTATGTAGTTAATAAAAACCTTACTTTTATCACACTTGACATGTTCATTGTTTACTCATAACCGGAGACAATAATCATGCAGATTTACGTTACAAAATTATAGAATTGTACAGTAAGAAAGTAATTCCCCTTAACCAGGAAATTAACGTTCTTAAAATTGACAAGACAGTTGACCCTGAGATGTCAGCTAAATATCTAAAGTGGATCTAAAATATTAATAATTAATCATAATTATTTATGGTTAATTATTCATATTTCCCATGGGCTGATTCGTTACAGATTGGTGGAGAGTATGCGGGCATGATAAAACGAAAGTTATGTGTTTAAACACTGGCAACTTAAAAGTGTGTGTTTGATAGCCCAGGTTAAAATAGGACGTGGCTTCAGATGCCCGGTGTCCCTATTTGCTGTCTTGTTGAGATGCAGATAAAGTGGGGTTTGAATTGGTACCGCTATTATAAATGTGAGAGTCTTTATGTATTTCATGCTAAATGGTATCAGTGTAAGGTTAATCTGATTTAGCAAAGAAACCCTAATTTCAGTATTAAAGCATAAATCTGTCTTGACAAAGCGTAAGTCTGAATCTCAGCTCAGCGGCATGTCCAAACTGTACCATAATGTAATATGCTTTAGTGAAGAAATCACAAGATTGCAGTATTGTTTAAATTGTTTCTATGAAGAAGAAATCTCAGTACAGTTATAACAAGGTAGATGTGAGCGCTGCTCCCCTTTCTACAGCATAAAGGCCTTATAGTTTGTAATTAGATTGAAGCAATTCATCTACACTTTGACTGTATATATATAAGCCGAGCAACCTGGTGGTCATTACTGTGTTTCACTCGCTGAGTGAAATTAAAGGTGTAATACTGTACTTTAGTACTCATATGTGAGGCAAACATAACTACATATATGTTTAAACCGGTTTAACTTACAGTAAACACGTTTTGTAATACTTTAAACAAGTGCAAGAAGTTTATTATTACATTAGAGAAGCACTCAACGAAGAGCTTAGGTAATGCAACAAGTCTTGAAGGCTGAAAGCACCACGTTCTAAAACTGTGCCTGTTTAACATAGACAGACATTAAACTGCGTTAATTACACTGGCATGCATTGGTTACCGTGACAACAACTTGTCACAGGAAGTGCTAACGTCACATAGCACAACACGCCATGTTTGTAAACAAACCATGAAGCAGCTAAGCTAACACGACTTAGCATAGTTTCATTTTAGGCTAAGCTACCAAATAGCTTTAACAATTAGGGGTTAACACTCTTTATATGAAGCTTTTAAATACAGCATGTGTGAATGCAATGTGAAGTAATTTGAATTTAACCTAACCCCTGGTTTCTGATTTTTCCACTTTCTTTTCCTTCTTTTTCTATGTTTCACAATCATCAGTTCGTCTCAGCGAATTTAACTATCTAAATGTATCCTTCCTGAATGCTATTACTCAGTTACTAGTTAATTAAATCTAAAATTAATTAAATCTTAACTGTCTATCGAGAGAAGAATCATTAAGGTATTGGGTGTTTTTAGTGGCACAGTGAATAACGCGCTACGGAGGGCGGGGCACACACATGGCATGGCCCAGCATGGGAGCTGAACACGCAGCAGCTGTGACCAGACATGGTGTGTTGCCCAAGACAAATCTTACACTTAATCACTAGTTTTACTGATTGTTCCTAATACCAGATTGATTACCCTGTTTTAATAATAGAAGTCAGCTATTTTTAAATCCATTTACATGTTATGCCCCCTTGTTGTTCTCTCTGAACCTAAAAAGGAACCAGAGACATTTTTATTTTTGATTTTTTTATTTTCAAAAATAATCAGCATAATCTGAATAGAAATGCTCTCCTTTTCCTTATGCTTTTCCCTTTTCTCCTTCATACCTCAGAGATTAAGCTTGTTTGGGGAACCGTCAGCAAATTCTGAGTGATAATTTGACAATAATTTGACAGTAGTCTTAAATCATCAATCAAAATCCTGTTTACGTCCTTTTCAGCAAAACATATGCTGACCCAAAACTATTTTAGCATTCACACTCTGTTTTGATCTTGTAGTAGTCTCTAGCCCTTACTCTCAACACCAGTGTGTCAAAACGGTGCAGATGCTCAGACTAACTGCCCAGAATGCAGAACAGAGAGGGCCGGCCAGGCGTCGTGAGGAACACCCCCATTACCCAGGCCCGACGACCACCTACTAAGCCGAAAGCAACTGGACACAGAGAGAAGTGTACCTCAGACTCAGGACTCGGGCGAGAGATGTGGCTACAAAAAGCTCGCCAAGGTCATTATCTTCCTGGCCCACAACCTCATGGGTCTGAAACAGGAGGTAAATGATCTCAAGCAACAGATCACAGCGGTAGCCCACAAGGACCCCAGCAAAATGGAGCTACAGGAGGAAATCAATAGATTTAAAAAGGCTCTGACAGCTGCTGAACAGCAAGAGCACCTGGAAAAGGTAGCCAGAAAGGACCTGGAAAGGAAACATCCCACACAAAATTACTATTAAAGCAGCAAATTCTGAGCTCTTAGACAAAGTTGCCAGAATTGAGACTCTGATCCAGCAGCTGAACAACACTCAAGACAAACTTGACATGGTCCAAAGAGAACTCAGGTACTCCTACAGGCGGCGAAAAGAGACGCAGTGGGAGAGACACCCTACTCCCGCATCCTCATTCAGCCGTGCAAACTCCCTCATATGCAACAAGCTACGAAGGGGAGAGCCAACACTTTCTGCTTAACAACTGACAGAACAGAACTGTAATACTTCCAAGCATCCCTGCAGCAGCGCATGATGTGACCCCCAGAAACTTTGACAAGCTAGCCAGAAAAATCCCGGCATTCACATTGCTGGGGAAACAATAGTTTCCTACTTTAGGCAGTACGAGCAGTAATTTAGAACGGTGGAGTCGTTTTAAACATAGCTTGCAAGCAGACCCAATAATCAACCATATGTGTCTGTTTCATAAGTTAGTAACTTCTTCTCCATGCGCATACCAGTTCCTGATCAAAACCAGATAAAATTATAGTTTGAATGCGCCTTCCTGCGAGCAGTAAGAAGTTTTCAGTGCTATAATGTGTTTAAATCGTACGATAAGAAACTAACCTGACTTTAGCGAAGAAATCCTAAATTCTGTTGTTAGTAGAGAGTATGCCTTTTCTGACGAAGAAATCTCAGATTAACAACCCATATAAATGGTACCAGAATAAATCAGTCTGATTTTGGGCGAAGAAATCCCCTTCAGTACTGTGTAGGTGATCTGAGCGATGCTCCTCATTTCACTGATTTAAGGCCTTATTATGTGTTATGTATCATTGTATTCATATCGACCCACTCATGTGAAACATTTACGTAACTCTTATCCATGCGCGCACCAGGTTCTGAATATAATCAGATAAAACTATAGCTTGAAGGTGCCTTCCTACAGGTATTAGAAAGTTTCAGTGCTATAATGTTTTTAAATCGTACGATAAGAAACTAACCTGAATTAGGTGAAGAAATCCTAATTTCTGTGTTAGTATAGCACAAGTCTATTTTCTGACGACGAAATCTCAGATTAACAGCTCATATATGGTACCAGGATGAATCGGTCTGATCTTGGGCGAAGATATCCCCTTTTTCAGCACTGTGTAGGTTATCTGAGCTATACTCCTCATTTCATTAATTTAAGGCCTTATTATGTGTTACGTATCATTGTATTTCATTTTGACTCGCTCATGTGAAACATTTACGTAAAATTAATGGTGTTATTCTAGCGTAGCTAACTACGAATCCACCATTGCCTGTGAAGTGAATGTGCTGTTTTGAGTAATGAATGAATTTGTACGGGCCATGCATGAGTTTCCCATGCTGCTCACAGAGTGCAAGTCTGGCTCACATGCATGTTGTGCGCTGCATGGTCCCTAGCAACACGGTGACCCGGAGTGTGAGCAGGACTATTCCGGTTAATCTGACAACAGAATTCACTTCACAGACCTGTGTGTCAACAAAGAATTGCGTGTAACTAACGCTAACTCTTAAGCTAAGCCCTTTACCTCAACTGCTAGCTGTTAGCATCTGACTAACACTTAGATAGGCTGTAAAGTGTAACTTTCTAACCACACATCTCTATCCTCTTCTCTCCTCTCTCTATTTATTTTTGTTTTGACTGTATTCTACCTCTTTTAATTTTATTGCATTTATTTACAATTGTTTAGCACAAATGTACCAATTCAACTAAATTGATTTTTATTAAATTTGAGATTTAATTAAATCAAAATTTTTGAGTATTGTTTATGGGTATTCCATTTTTATTTTTATTGTATTTGTTTATTTACTTTCACCTTTAATTTCTACAGCTTTAGGACCCTTTTATTTTATTTATTAATTTTTTTGTTTTGTTGTTGTTTTGTTTTTACTTTTACCTTATTTTAGTAATTTCACCATCACCATCGTCGTTTTTTGATAGGATTACAGTAGTTCGAGCAACCGTTGTTTCCTTAGCGAGTTATACAGGTTATTAGAAGCATAATCCCTGTTTCCTCTCTACTTCTCCTAACGCCTCAGTGCCAGGCCTAATACGTTTAAGGGCAGCTACCATTGCAACACAATGTCGGCTAACATAAAACTAGAAACAATTCACACTGTTTCTTTTTCTTTTGACGAGGAATTTGGTGTGTCCCTGCTAGTTTAGCCAACAGTCTAACCCTACGTTTATGAGTCTATTACAGTATCACCCACAAGTGACACCTGCTTAGACATATCTCTTAGAAAAAACTAAAATAGGTAAAAAAAAATGTTCCTTTTTTTTTTTTTTGAGTTCATCTTATTTTATTTCAGTTTCGTCATAGTGACCAACCCGTGAAACCATCAGTAGTATAGCCCGGTCATCAGTTGACCCCTGCTTACGGCCCCCTCAACAAAGTTACTCAAACTCTTCCTTTGCGTTCACAAACAAAAAAACATAGCACCCTACCTCACTAGCTGCCTCCCACCAGCTAGTCATACCTTACACGGCATACACAGCCGTTCCCCTTAGAGATAGTTTTACACCTCTGTACGTACCTGCATTTGCATTGTGCCTCTCTCTCTCTGGTGTTCCAACAAGTGTGCCAGTATGTCGCAGACAATCCACAGACATCCAGCCCTGCCAGCTAACCAGGACCACCTGGAAACCCAGCAGAACACTGTAATGGACATCCTTCAGCTCAAAACAGCCAACGACCTGCCATGGCAAAGAAAGGAACAGCGAGATTGCGACATAAGCGAACACTTGACCAGCATTATCCTCTCCTCGGCCCACACCCTCAATGGCCTCAGACAGGAGGTATATGAGCTTAAACTGCAAGTCACAGAATTCTGCAGTGAACTGACACCTGCTCAACGAGAGAATGCACAGAACGGATGCAAAGAACCTCAACGAATGGTGCGACAGAAAGAAATCACCAGTCTTCACAGAGGCTCTAACAGCTGCTCAACACCAAGCGCCGCTGGAAAAAGCCATCACACAGGACTTGAAAAGAGAACTGTTTCACACAAAGTCACTCTTAAAAAAAACATATGTGGAATTAAATGAGAGAGACACCACATCTAAGACCTTACAAGGCCAGCTGCATACAGCCAGAGCTGAGGTCCAAACCCTGACTCAGCAATTAAAGAGGAGCTTGACATGGTTCAGAAAGAATTTAAACAGTCCTACCGAATGCGCATAGACTTAAGCAAAAGACAGAACATCACGTCGCCAGCAGTGCAAGACCTCCACGCCTGTGCACAGCTACGAAAGGGGGGAAAGGGAGCCAAAGCCTTCTGCTTGACACTTCACAAGTCAGCTCCCTGAAAACCTCTGCAGCTGCAACAAAAAAAAAAAAATTTCAGGCGAACCGAAGCAAAGCAACGAGGTGAATTCAGTGTCAAAAATGAACTGAAATATGCTTGCAGACCACAAGGCGAACAGATAGGGAAAACACGAAACAGAACTTCCCCTGGCCAGCAGGCCCACCCCCTCAGCCAAGAGTCTGAACCTGCGAGGGGGGGGGCGAGAGCCACTGTTCACACGTCACCAACCAGCAGCCACAAGGGGTGGGGCAGGGACCTTTCCAGAGGATCACTGCAGACACACACACCGTGTGACCCCACAGACCCCAACGAGCTGGCCAGAGACAACACATCTGGCAACCTAAATACTCTCAGACCCAGAGTCTGAACACGGACTGATCGCTGCCCAGACACCAAGCAGGGCCGGCGTGAAAACTCCCCATGCTTACTACCACAGAATTTGACAAACTTACTCCAAAGCTCACAATTACCCTGGGATGGCGGAGGACACCAGCTGCAAGAAGGCACCTAGGCATTAGGGCCTGCCGCACAATGCCTAATCAACAGCTGCGTAACCTGACACAGAAGGTCTTTAACAAGCACAAGGCCTCCACCAAAGGTATTTGCAAGACCCCACTGATTTTGAACTTCACAACTCAGAATCCAAAGAGGGCACCAGAAGGCAACCAGCATTGCCACAATGCAAAAACCCTTCTACAGAAAGCCCCTAGCCAGAAGAGGACAGAGCCCTCACCATGGCAACAGACCCAGGTTCCAGACCAACCACTGGGAAAAGGCGTCCTCATCCTGCAAACACCACGGTATGTCCAACAGCAGTCCACCACAACATCCTCCTCCACACAACGGAGGCTACACAAGGACAGCTGGACACGCCTACTTCTGGGTTACAGGAGCTGACTGAAACTCGCAAAAGAGCTCTTGAAAAAAACTCAACTAAGGGTTTGAGAAGGACAAACCTCTGACTCCTGCAACACAGCATCAGGCCCCTCCAAAGGAGGAGCATCCCTTGAAACCGGTCGACACCCCAGGGGTTGGTGGTGTTGGGGGGGATGGGGGGTGTTGGGTGTTTTTTTTTAAAGCAGCCAGACAACGTTGTATTGAGCAGCGGGCCCACATGCCCAACAGCGAAATCTCTACCAACACAACTCAGGCAAGCTGAAGTCGGTGCCGCCTCAAGAGCCAAGCGACACCGCAAACATTAGATTTCTAGTGACGTTTGAGCAAAACTGAGGGCTAACAACCACCTGCTGCTCTCTTGCCATCATCACTAGGTCAGTCTGAATCTCTCTGCACGCTACAAAATCTCCATAACATTTACCTGCAATCCCTGGAACCACCTGCTTTCTCACCAGTGAGAGTCTAACCCGGCTTTTCCACATCGTGGGTACCACAGATAGTCTACTGGCTAACAGCATCAACAAAAAAACATCCTACCCGGACGAACTCACTTCAGGATGACAGGTGACACAGCCTCGACACCGGCTGCATAAGCTCGAGGACCCACACCTTGCTACAGCCTACATCACCACAGCACACCACCAGACAGCATCCAACACGGCACCAACAGCCAAAAACCACCACTGGCTCACAGCCGTGAGTGCCAGGTGTGTGTTCGATTGTTCTGCACATTTGACATCGCTCGTTGTTGTCTATTATACGGACAACAACGCTCGAAAGGGGGAAATATGTAGCGTCTCGACCAATCTGACACACTAATTTTTATTTGAATTAACAAATCAATTATTCATTAGATTAACAAATCGTCACAGTCCCTCTCACTCAATAAACTGGATGCCAGGATTCCTGCTGAACACCATCCCCCACCTTGGTCACCATGACAACTAATCATGATATCACTTGTTTTATGGCCTAAAAGGAATGTAGGGGAGAAAATCCCTCATTTTACTCATGAGAAAGACACACAATGCCCAGAGAAAGGGACTGTTCTCTAATTAATTCATAGGAAAAACCTTTCTTTGAATGAACACACAAATCCTTGAGGTCATGGTGTATAAAATTACGTCTTTATATTGTTGTTGTAGTGTATGCTGTTTATTCAGTTATCATAGACCACTAGTTAAAATAACCTCAACTATTTCATGGTTAGTATCTATGAATTCGCCTTCTTATCATCGAAACAAGCGTGTATATTATATGTGCTAACCTATGCACCCTATTGAGTTCTAATATCTGTACTATTGTGCCTCAACACCCAAGCGAATTACATATGCAAATTACCATGCTCTCAGACAAAGGGTCATAAAACCCTCCAGTAATTGCAACCTCCTGCTTGGGATTTCAGCCTTCCTCATTGTACGAACCCATCTTGAGAGGCGTGAATTTCTGCAGGTTTTAAAAGGCCACACTCAATGTGACCCGCCCCTGTCGGTGGTTCAGGGAGATGCTAAAATGAAGATGTGAGAAACGCTCCAGGATACCAACGCTCGTGCCAGGCTCCGGCCTAGTCCTTTCATTCATCAAGTGACTCTGACTCAAAACTGGTTCTTTCTCATCAACTAATTTCAGCAAGATCTTGGGGCCTTAAGATTGAATCAGGAATCTTTTTCAGACATACGCAAGTATAAAACTTAGTCGATTTAATTGATGCATAAAGTATCAGTTACACCTTTTTACAAGGTTTGTGTGAACTAAGAATCTGAAGGTTTTTCCTCAGGTTTTAGATCTGCTGAATATGCAATATGGTTCCATAAATTTCATTCCTTATGTCTCTTTCTTTAGTGCTAAACTTAAACCCTTTTCCTATACCAAATGTGTGTGTGTGTGTGTAGTGTATGTTAGACCAGTTTAAGTGTTAATGTAGTATGTTGGACTAGTTTAAGTATTTATGTAGTTAATAAAACCATTCGTGTCACACTTGACGTGGTTCATTGTTTGATCATAAACTGGAGTCACTTAATCATGCAGATTTACGCTACAAACTTATAGAATTGTACAGTAAGAAAGTTATTTCCTTTAACCAGGAAATTAACGTTCTTAGAATTGACAAGACGGTTGACCCTGAGTGGTCAGCTAAATATCTACAGTGGATCTAAAATATTAATAATTAATCATAATTAGTTATGGTTAATTATTCATATTTCCCATGAGCTGATTCGCTACACTTTATTCTTTATCTACACCATACCGTTTAAAAGTTTAGGGTCAGTTAGATTGCCAAATACAAACAAAACAAATCAATAATGTGATACAATAACTAATTCAACTGTTTAATGACTTCACTGTTGCTTAAGTTAAGCTCACAGCTGATTAGTACTGAACACTGTTGAAGTGCAGCTTCAAGGCTTCCAGTGTAGACAGGATGTAACAGATTAATTTAAAAGGTGTGAGTGGGAGCACAGACACGCACACATACAAGACGACACACAATCCCATAAATAAAATTGATTCCATTCTCAGGGCAGAGTTAAGCTGTCCCTTTTCTTGTGTCACCATCACCCCTCCTCTCCTAGTCTCCTTCCCATCTCCGTCTCCCCGTCAGCCTTTTTTTTTCTTTGCTTTCTGTCTGTGGACAAATTACGGTGATTATCATTTAGTTCCTCTATTCTTAAACTCCCTTGCTTCTTTTGCTATCTTAGCTTTTTTTCGTCTTCCCTCAATCTTCTCGTTTCCCTTCTCCTTCTCTTTTGTACTTTCGCTCTTCATCTGTAACCAGCAGGCACTCCAGGGAAATAAATTAGTAATATTTATGATGAAACCTTCTCAGTATCGTTGCTTCTTATCTCGTCGCCTCATAAAAAAGACACTGATCTTAACAGTCGTACCTATGTAGTAATCCGTCAAACAATCTACCCAGCCATCCATCACGGGCACAGTGCACTGCTCTGCTCCTCTCGAATGCCCAACACGGCAGCCAAGGCTGTTAAAACTACATAAACCAGCTCAACTCCCCCTGCACCTGAGTCTGCATCTATTATACTGAGGGATGCATCAGCCTCGGCGCTCCCCGCAACATTCTTCAAACGTAATTGCAATGGTCAAAACAGCTCCCAAAACGCCTGTAATTTGTTTGCTTTTATCTGAAGCGAACTCTCGGAGAGATTTCTAAATCGGCTTCCAAATACGAGGAGATTTACCCAGCCTTGCTCAGTGAACCTGAGCATCTACCTGGGTGAGACTGATATATTTTCCCCACATGTCTTCAGATAATCTCACCCCGGCTCACTCCGGTAAAAAAACACGAGAATGTGAAGGGCAGAGCTGATGCTGGGAGAGAAGGGGCCCTGTTTTGACCGTACTAATAAAGGGCTGGTATGTAATTAAGCAGAACTGGAGGGAGGCTGCATTTGATAGTGTTACGGCCCCTATGCAGGGACAGTTAAACAGCTGACGGTGAGCACTAGATAAAGCTCTTTTCTATAACCAACTTCTAACTCTAGCTCTCCTGTCTCCCATTCTTGGAAATAGCTGGTTTATATGCACCAACCAGGTTGTATACACAATTCTCAAACTCATTTAGGAAAATAAATTGTATAAATCAAATGTTCTTGGATTTTGCCACTCTTACTGATGGAAACAGTAGGGAGGGGACGGGAAAATGGAACAGTGATTCAAACTGTGTCCACTACACAAGCTACACATGCACTAAACTCTAGACCAGGGGTCTAGACATTTTTTCCGGTTAACCACTGTGCCATTATCTGTAGACTAGAGCAAGTTCCTTCTTGCATTTTAATAGTATTTATAGCTCCTCACAGGCTGTGTGACCATGAGGAATGATTAACTCAAAATGTACGCAAACTTTTAAGTCATGATAAGTTGAAGGCCAACCTAGAATATTAACCTGTCAATCCAGTCTCATGAAAAGCTGTGGGAATTCACACAAGGGTTGGAAGAATTCACAGACACATACACACACACACACACACACACACACAAATAATGCAAACCTAAACCTAACCATAAAACCAAACCTCTACACCTAAAAAAAACCCAATTAAAAAATCTAAAGAACATCCATGTTGTAAGATTTCACCATCTCTTATGAATTATTAAAAGTTGTCATGAAAGTGTGATATGATTTGTCATCAGTTTCCTCTGGAATTTCTAATGTGTTTTTAGAATAGCACTTTTTCATCAGTATTTTTAGCAGTCATTACTCATTAGTCTTCAGTGTTACATGGTTCTTCAGAAATCATTGTGATGATTTGGTGCTCAAGAAACTTTTTTTTTTATTACATGCCTTTGTGTAATTTGTTGTAGCACAAAATGTAAAAGTTAGTTTAGACATTATTTCACTCCCAAAACAAAAGCTATGATTCTAAAAACTGCTCAAAATTCCTGTGAGAACCCATGGATTAAAAAAAGAAAAGTAATTCTCTAGTGGGTTTTATGGGATGTACTTCAATGAGTGTCTTTTTCATGAAAGAGGAGGCTTTTATTGTACAAACTAAAGGAATTTAACCAGGGTTTGAAATTAACTTTTTCACTCACCAGCCATTCATAACTTCTACTAGCCAAAAAAAAAGTGCCTGAGGCTGTCCACACTGGACACAACAAAGCAACTATTGGAAATAATTGTGTACTTTGTGTCAGTATGTCATAAATAGAATGAGACATTAGTTTGCAATCAGAATTTGTCATGCTGCGCTGCATCCAGTGTAGACAGCATCACTGATTATAATGGGTTCTATTGTATTTTGTGTAGACACGGTGTGAGACTTCAGTCATCTTTTGACTTTTTGCAATTGCTTCAACGCAAAGGAAACCAGCGCCATTAGGATGGATATGTTCAAGTAAGCTAGATATGTTCAGATGCTGCGCAATAAGGCTTTATTTAAATCTATTTAAATCATGGATCATGATGACTCACTCAGTTCAGCATTTGCACTAAATCTGTGCAGATTTGGCTTACATGAACTTCCCCAAGAAATGAATGAGTGAACATAATTTAGGAAAAGTAACCCGCCAAATTGGCTAGTGGTTTGAAAGTGTTATCCGCCACAGCTGATTTTTACCTGCATTTGGAGGGTGTTAATTTCAAACCCTAAATTTAACTGGCAACTTACTATAACTGGTACTATAACTTCTGCAAGGGATATACATAGACATGATGTGAAAAGTTACTCACTTTGTACGAAGTGCGGAGGGTTGTCATTGACATCCGTCAATCTTACAGTAACCGTTGTCGTTCCTGACAGGCCGCCAAGATGGCCGCCCATGTCTTTAGCTTGCAGCACCACTAGATACTGATCCTGCGCTTCTCTATCTAGATCTGGAACTGCAGTACGCAGGATGCCTGAGGGAGAAAGAGTGACAAAGAGAGAAGCACATCACAAATTCAATCATCTCCTTGAATCAAATCATTTCCATGTGTTCTCTGACCGTAAACTTGTAGAAACGCATCCCAGCGGACAAGGTCACCCGCGTGAAACTCCTACCGTAGGACAACAGTCTATGATGAAGGTTTATTAAAATGTCACAAGGAAGTTTAACTGAGAATACACACTGTAGATTGGAAGAGACCTTTCAGAGTGCTACGGCTCAGAATGCTAATTCCTGCTAATGAGTAAAAAAGAATGCCAAGCAATGCATATAGGACAGAATTAGGTTAATATCCTTGATTAGCATTCACAAACCTCCAGGAGAAAAAGCCCTCTCATTCATATCAGCGTGGGGTCCACAAATGTCAACAAAATTAATTAGGTTTCATTAGACGGCCAAATGGAATCAAAACACGAAGGAAGTCCATTATCCACATAGATAGAGACACAATGCACAGACTTCTACACAAACATTCGCACAATGGATCCGTGCGAGCAGTAAAATTCATCTTTCCCTCTCTCACTCCTTCTCTCTGCCTCATTCTTTCTAGCCTGTCATACACACAAATACCCATCATTCTCCTCGCAACTCTTACGCTCACACATAGAGATTGGCCACACAGTCCCACTGTGTGTAGAACCGTACTGTGCTCACTTCACTTTTGCCAATTCCACTCTACAGCACAAAGAAGCAGGAGTGATTTTTCAAATGACTACAGCACCTCTGTAACCCTGAATAAAAGCCTCTCGCAAGCCTCCGGGTCACAAACCAGACCCACCGACAGGCACAGAGGCAGAGCACAGAGGCCGGGCCGTTGTGTCATTTAAGCTTGCCATTTAAAGGAAAAGTTCACCCAGAAATTCTGTCATCATTTACTCAACCTCATGTCATTCCGAACCCATATGCTGTAATTTTATTCTGTGGAGATATTTTAAGACTCTTTATACAGCTACACTACCACTCAAAAGTTTGGGGTCGGTAAGATTTTTTATGTTTTTGAAAGAAGTACTCGTACTCAGCAAGGCTGCAGTTATTTTATCGAAACCACATTAAATAATGTGAAATATTATTGCAATTTAAAATAACTTTTCTATTTTAAAATATTTTAAAATGTAATACATTCCTGTGATGGCAAACCCGAATTTTCAGCAGCCATTACTCCAGTCCAGTGTCACATGAAATCATTCTACTATGCTGATTTCCCACTTAAGAAACATTTATCATTATCAAACATAGAAAAAGCATCTGCACTGCTTAATATTTTTTTGGAAACTGTGATATAGGATTCTTTGATTAAAAGAAAGTTAAAAAAAGGACAGCATTTATTTGAAATATACATTTTTGTAGCATTACTACTGTATATAAATGTATTTTTACTGTCACTTGTAATCAATTTAATGCCACCTTGCTGAATAAAAGTATACTAACTCTAAACTTTTGAATAGTAGTGTATATAATGGCACCAAAAAGAGCCCTAAAAGTATCATAAAACTAGCCCATATAACATGAAGTATTATACAATATCTTTGTGTGAAACAGACATTTAAATCAACACATTGCAAGAATGTTGCTTCACACCATCAAACGAAAAACATAATTTGTTCCTAAAGAAGAAAGCCATTTTCAACTTACTCACTAAATGCTGTATATACAGTACTATTTATCATCCATTAAAAATGCTAAAATCATCATTGAATTTGGAAGCAGATGCAGGCTAGATGTAAGTTTTAGTGGCATCAGTGAATAATGACTTGCAAATCTCTTGCAAAACTATCATATGACTTCAGAAGACTCATATGAACTACAAGTCATATTAACTACTTTTTATGCTGCTTTTATGGTGTTCTTTTTAGAGTTTTCTCACTGAATTGTTATTGTATGGCAAGAACTGAACTGAGATTCTTTAACACATTTGATTGTGTTTTCCACTGAAAATATACAGCATACAGGTTTGGAATGACAAGAAGATGAGTAAAAGATGACAGAATTTAACTATTCCTTGAACAGTTCACAAACCTGCGGTGGCGCTCACTTTGAAGCATTTTTCTGTTTTCCACAGCCTTCAGAAGTGTGATTTGAGTTAGTGTTTGCTGCATTTGTTAGAAGTGCAGCTCAAGCGGTATGAATACATTTCTGCCAAGTCACTCTGGATTAACGAGTGTTGAAGAGAGGGAGGGAAGAACCAGGAAAATAGGAAGGATGAACCAGAGGGATGAAGGGATGACAGAGTAAGGGGGAATTTACAGAAATGATAAGGGCTTTGAAGAGAGAGAATGTGGCGCTAATGGCTGACCAGGGACTGAGACTGGCCTAAAGAAGGCTCTCTATTTCACAAAAGCATTGTGATGTATTTTTCACTGACTACACTTAATTCAAACCCAGTCCTTCAGACTTGATGGACAAGTCAAGAACTTCAAGTGATGTTCTCCATGTCACTGAGACAAACACTTGAAGCGGTTCTTCAAACAGTATCTCATAAATGTTTTAGATATCATCACGTCAGTGGTATCTATACTGTTACTGTATTGCTGTTATTGCAGACTTTGCAGTCAGAGGACTTTTTGACACTTTTATTGACAGTACAGTAGAGACAAAATAATGGTGAAAAGATGAGGGAATCAGATCAAACTCACACTGGCCACATGAGCACCATGGCACGTGTCAAAAACCTGAACTATACATTTCTGAAAGGATTGTTAGTTTATGGTGGTTAGTGCTGGTTTTAAGTGTTCTATGCTTTGCTAAACAGAGTTAAATAACATTAACACTGTTTTTGCATAACTTGACAAATTTACTGGTTGTAACTGAAATGACACACCATAGAACAATTGTGATTGATTTTAACTGGTGATAATTCATCTTCTCACATCGCATGTCTCAAATTTCATGTCAAGCATGTTTTTCACTTACACATTTGTCTCCTAAGTAACCAAGTAAAGTCATTTTTTAAACAACCTTAATGGGGCAAAATTGTAAGTCATGGTGGAAACGTTTCTTTCATATAATAAATAAAGCATAATACACCTTTAGTATTTTAACAATGGATTTTCATAGTTTAAAAAATAGTTAACCCCAAAAAAAATATGTAATAAATGATTCACTCTCGTGCCATTCACCATATTTGATGTGCTCTATGTATCTGTTGATCAATGTTCATAAACTGAATAATAGGCTAAATTAAATCTGTTCTTCTTGTAAAGCAATTATGTCTCTTCAGAAGACTTAGATCAAAAATGCATCACAGAGAGAGAGAGAAAACACAAATACATGTCGAAATAATATAAAATACAAGTAAATAAAATGAAATGTTCACAAACACTATAAAAAATGTATTTTGTTCCCCTCATAAATCTTTTAAATTTAATGGTATTCAAAACACAACAGGACTGAAATATTGAATTATAAAACAAACATAAATTATAGTGGCATTCACTATAAACAGCATTCATGATAAACACCTAGCCTAAATGAAACTATTTTAAATGAAACTGAAGCTACCAGCGTGTGGAAAATACCCTATACAAATACAATTGGGCACACATACCACTCTCAGTCAGCACGGATCCAAATCAGTGTGCTTTAGGCAGGTTGTGTGTGCTTGATATTTACTGCATTATATAAATCACTTTGGAATATAATTCACAGCACATTTCACTTAATAAAAAAAATCTGACTTATATTCCAAAAAATATGGTAAACTACTCAATTCATATGGACTATGTTTACCATGTTTTATGAATTTTTTTAAGCGTAAGAGTTTTGGGTAAATGGACATTCAATGGAGGACAGAATCCTATCACGTTTCATTAAAAATAGTGTGCAGCATCCACCTGGACGATCCGATGGCAGCCACAGTGCGCCAGAAGGCCCACCACACACCAGCTTATTGGTGAAGACAATCAGCAAATATGGGATGACTAGGAGGCCATGATGGTCAGAGGCCAATGGGCAAATTTGGCCAGGATGCCGAGGTCACACCTCTACTCTTTTCGAAAGACATCCTGGGATTTTTAATGACCACAGAAAGTCAGGACCTCAGTTAACATCTCATCCGAAGGACAGTGCTTTTTAAAGCATAGTGTCCCCATCACTATACTGAGGGCATTAGGAACCACACAGACCACAGGGTGAGCACCCACTGCTGGCCTCACTTGCACCTCTACCAGCAGCAACCTAGGTTTCCCAGGAGGTCTCCCATCCAGGTACTAACCAGGCTCAACCCTGCTTAGCTTCAGTGGGTGACCAGTCTTGGGCTACAGGGTGAAACGGCTGCCGTTTTAATAATAAAACAGTTCCTGGGAAAAGAAAAACCCACCTGTCTGAGCATCCACTGAGAAGTGTGGCTGCCCCTGAACAAGTGTGTACACCAGCCGAGCACTGTTCCCATAGGTGGGATCATCTGCGTCTGAAGCCGTCACCTGAATGATGGAGGTCCCTGAGGAAGAGTTTCAGGGAGCGAGAGAGAGACAGTAAGCAAGAGGGCAAAAAAGACAATAAGAGATGATCAATATGGCACATATGAACATTACAGGACAAGCACATTACATGAAGAGAGCCGTATAAAGACTGACAGATTCTCCCCTTCTCTCCTCTATCTCCCTCCTGCTGCAGTGTGACAAATACAGTATTCACTTTCTCTTCTCCCCAGCCACACACCTTCTTTCATTCGCGCCTCTGTCTGTCTCACTTCATTTCTCTTCATCTCCTTCTCCAATTCCCCATTTGCTCCCTCTCTCAATCTCTATGCCTGTTTTTGCGGCCACACTCCCCTGTTCCCTCAACTCCCTCACGTTTCGAATCTCTCTTTCGCTCCTGACAGATATGGACTATTTTCCAACCAAATAAATCAAAGAGCTTCACGCGAAGGACCGAAGCAGTTTGAAACGAACATATATATGTACAATGGAAAGAGAACTACGTTTCCCATGGGGCAATGGCTGACAAGCTCAGAGGGATGGGGGGGATTTGTGGGAGCAGCTGTTGCTGTTTTCAGACATCAAAGGCCTGACAGTGTCACCATGAGAGCTTGTGGGTTGAGAGGAGGGTGCCGTCTGATTACAGATCTTCCGCAGGTAGTTAAGAAGCGGCAAATAGAAGACGGTAGGAGAACGAGAGCGAGAGAGAGAGAGAGAGAGAGAGAAAGAGAGAGAGAGATTGTCACTATAAACGAACGATCAGATAGGCAGATCAAAAACAGACGTGACTGCCGGGTTGACGCAACATGCACCGGCTCAGAGAAATCTATTCATATTCAATCTGAGTGGAACTGAAGAAACACGCTACAATTTAGACTGATAACACATTCACACTGATGGAATATTAGATTTGAATGGCGCTCTGGTTTCGTTTACCTCAGCAAGGGTTCGAGTATTCAGATGCAGTGCAGAATATTTCTTGTTTGTGTTTAGGATCCTTTGATATTAATTAAAGCCATTTCAGGCAAAACAAAACAAGCATGACTGTCTAGGGGTAATATTTTGAGCCCGCCTCAAACGGATGTAAAATCGATAAACGTGAGAGGTTATTTCACCGAATGAGTGTCATTAACATTTAAATGGCGCAAATTATAGGGAGCATTTTCCTCTGCTTTTCATCCAATGATTTTTGGGACAGCATGAATCCTGCATTATTCAAAAATCATTGACATTCACCAAGAAAACGTGCTAGCGGGGATGAGCATATTTTGTCTTCCGCTACCTATGTTTGCCATCTCGGGTACTGTGGCGCTGTAGGGTCCTTCCTCGAAGACAGGTGGGTTGTCGTTGATATCCTGCACTCTAATGATAAACTGGGAGGAGGGCTCCAGGGCACGCTCTGTCTGACTGTCTGTTGCTGTGGCAATCAGCCGGTATTCGTCCTTCTCCTCCCGGTCCAAGGGCTTGGTTACGTGGATGTTGCCCGTCTTCTCGTCAATCACGAACACTGACCCCGCCCCCTCACCCCGCAGCACGTACCTAGTGCGTCCATCACCTCTGTCCATGTCAGTGTGAAGCTGATGAGGAGAAAAAGAGAGGGAAAGGTTGAGATTACAAGGGACTGAACGGTTCAGAAGGACTAATATATTGTATACACAGTGCTGGTGATTGTGCCATTAGTATTACAAATGACATGATGAAAATTGTTGTTAGTAACATAATCCATTAAATTACACATTTTAGGTTATGTTATTTACTTTTTGATTATTTTTAGATTACTTGTAAACCAACTCGTCTGTCACGTTGATTTAAAGGTGACATATCATGAAAATCAGACTTTTTCCATGTTTAAGTGCTATAATCGGGTCCCCAGTGCATCTACCAACCCAGAAAACGTGAAAAAGAAACGTGCCACTCAGATTTTGCTCCCCCCGTAACGTAGAAAGGGGATCTTATTATAATATTACCGCCCCTTAATCTGCAAATTTCCACCCACGGGGCCCCCATTGTGTTTCGCAAGCAACAACGG
This sequence comes from Sinocyclocheilus anophthalmus, assembly GCA_018155175.1. Taxonomy (NCBI): domain Eukaryota; kingdom Metazoa; phylum Chordata; class Actinopteri; order Cypriniformes; family Cyprinidae; genus Sinocyclocheilus; species Sinocyclocheilus anophthalmus. Next base: position 390,164 of record JADLZN010007640.1, on the reverse strand, counting down.
TGTACCAGTGCCATGGCGAAAGTTCGAGCAAAGCATGCTAACTGTTCTATCATTGGCTGCACTGACAAGCACAGAACAATATTTAGAGTCCCAACCTCAGAGGAGACAAGAGAGCAGTGGATTTATTGATTTATTTACTGTATATTATGCTGCTGCCACACAGATCTAATATAAACATGCAATTTCTTTCCCAGCGGTTTACCTTCACAGACAAAACCGACTGTTTTTTGTAACTCGTATGTTTTTAACAGAATTGTGTGTATGTGACAGTTTAAGAGCAATAAGACATGAAAGAATACTGGTTAGATTACCGGACGAGGTTAAAAATATGTTGTTTAAACATGCATCGATTCATCTCAATATTTTTTTTTGGGAAGGCCATTTACACCACGGAATAAAAATAAAAAAAAAAGGTTATTGCAATTTTATCTCCAATTTGCCTTTTTTTCTCATATTGCTTGATATAAAACTCGCCAATTGCGAGGACATTAAGTCGAGCTGAGATTGTCAGAATTGAGAGATACAACCCATTTGACTTTTTTTCTCAGAATTGCATGAAAAACGTATATTATGGAGTTATAAAGTCAGAATTGTGAGATATAAAGTCACCATTGCTAGATAAAAACTCGCAATTCTGACTTATTTTCTCGCAATTGCGAGTTTATATCTCGCAATTCTGACTTTTTTTCTCACAATTTTGACATTTTTCTCAGAATTGCGAGTTTATACCTCACAGTTCTGACTTTATGTCTCAATCATTGCGACTTAATGTCTCGCAATGCTAGTTTATATCAGCAATTCTGACTGCTATTCTCAGAATGGAGTTGATATCTCACAATTAATGATTTTTAACTGCAATTGTTCTGAGAAAATTTCTGAGGAAAAAAGCCGAATTGCCATTTTACATCACGCATTTCTGAGAAAAAAAGGCAGAATTGTGAAATAAAAAGTCGCAATTACCTTTATTTTTTATTCAGTGGCAGAAACAGGCTTCCATACAACTCACCTCTAATCTTCAAAACCAAAGTTTTTTTATAAGAGTATCTGAGTCCGAGCTGTAAAGGCGCAGCTATATTCTGTAAAAGGGGGCGGGGAGCAGCAGCTAATTTGCATTTAAAGAGACATGCACAAAAACAGAGTGTTTCTGCTTCTGCTTCAACTAAAATAGGCAATTTTTAAAATATATAATAAATGATCGGTGTGTATTTGACCTAAAACTTCCCGAAGCATCTGGGACACCGAGATTAGATTACTATGCAAAAGGGGCATAACAGCTCTCCTTTAAGTAGGATAATATTGTACCATATGGATTTAAAAATAAAAAGAGAATGAAAATATATTCAGTTTGTTGTGATTACAACATGAAGTAAAAATATTACATCAAGGTTTCTTAAACTGTGGTTAATCAGTGGTTCATGAGCTGCAGGGGGGGGGTGGGGGGTGGGGGGGGGGGGCGGGGTGTGAGTTAATGTAAAGCTAACAATGAATTAAATCATTACAATTTTAAATTAAAATAAATAATTTTTAAATAATAACATTCAAAATATGTCATTCAAACACTAACCAATGTTAGAGAACCATGAACATGCAAACCTATTTCCTTAAAATCTCTAAAAATTATTTCCTTAAAAAAAAGGAACTCTAGTCTGATTATGAACATTTTAAAATGTAATATAACTACATGTATAATTGCATGTAATCAGTTACTACGCAGCACATATAGTATACAGAGGAACCTAAAGCAAAAACAGTATAAAACAAAAATTTATCTTGAAATATAGACTCCACTTTGACAGATGAGGACTTCAGGGGCTCGTTCGCAGACAGTACAGATGTGCGGTAATGATCACACAGCCTTGCATGAAGCGCTCGTACTCTGGGCATTGATTGCGGGTGGAGTCTGGTTACCGGATCAGCGGCAGTCTACGGCTAAGGAGCCTTCATGCTGCGAGCAAAGCCTGGGCTGCACAGGGAGCGCGTGACGCTCAGAGGGAAGAGTGTGGAGAACGCATCAGCATTCATCCTCATTACCGCTTCTACGTGGCCAGAATACGGCTGCTTAAAAAGACCCCATAACAGCACAACTTCAACAAAAAGTGCCACACAGCAAGTTTGGAAGACAAATGGGAGCGTGTCCTATGTTTGCAGGCATTCGATTGTAGAAAGAGCTGAGTGTGTTTCCTCAGTGGAATCAAAATGGAGATTTTTTGGGAATCAGAATATTCATTGGCTTTTCTAGATTGAATTTTGAGACAAAACATGTGGTTGTGTAGATGCAAATCCCCGAAGAATGTCCTGACACTCGGTGGGCAGTGATGAGGAAAACTGTAAGAAGGCACATTCTGCTCAGTGATACACACATTCCTGTGTACGATAGCCAGGCCAAATGCAACAAGTTGGCAAGCGATAAAACAGTTTTTCCATGTCAAAGGGTGCTCACATTGAGGTCTCCAGGTCGCTGTACTGTTGGTTGCTAGTAGGCGTTTCTACTCAGCTATCTGCATCACAGAGCTTTTCTCAGTATGTTCATATGTAGTTTAAAAGTTCAACTACAGTCAAACTAAAGCAATAATTTTAAAATGACATGTAAATCCTTTACACAGACTGAAATTGTACTAGGCAGATTTTTACAGAGTTGGACTGACAATTCAAGATCCAGCATGTATTATATTAAATATTAATACATAAAAAAACTCAACAATGAAATATAATTATTATTTTGTTGTTATTAATTATTGAGTTATTGCATGTTATATTGTTTTACATTTCATTATTATTATTACTTAATTAGTAATAATATTGATTAATATAAGTCATAAATTAATCAAATTTTCAGGCCAGAATAATAAAAATCTGAAAAATAAAAAAGGTAGGAACAAAGATTAATAAAAAAGGTAGGAACAAACATAGATAAATAAATAAATAAATAAATGATTTAGTTAATTTTTGCAAAGATGGACCAACACTCCTAGATAATGTGACTGCAGCCTGACCTCATCCAGCATGTATAGTTACTATTACATATTACTGTATATTATTATTACCACTCTTTTGAATACCTCCCTTAGTCTTTGTAACATGGCGAACGAGACGAGAGACGTGCGGATCCAAAGCAAAACGTATTTATTAAAGACGTGGTCAAAAACAGGCAAGGGTCGAACCATGGCAAATAGGTATTTAGAAAGCAAGACAGAAGAGTAATCCAATAAACAGGCGTAGGTCGATCAACGGCGAACATAATTCAAATGATGAGGCAAGCGAGTAATCCACAGACAGATAATAATCCAGGCGACGTACGAACAGAATCCAAACAACAAGACGAGAGAGAAATCCAAGACAGGCAGGTTATCAGGAACAGACAATCAGGCAAAACTAGACGTTACGAACAGGACGAGAAACTAAGGAATAGACTAAACTCAGAGGAGACTGGATCCGTAGGCTTCATAGGAGAGTGATAAACGCTGACAATACTCGGCGATTAGAGAAGGATTTGAGTGGTTGTTATATAGTGTGTGACTAATTGGCTGCAGGTGAGTCCAATCAGTGCAATGGCGCATGGGAAATGTAGTCCAGGGTGACGTGCAACAGTTTGTGTGGTGTGAGAGTCAATCAGAAGGGCGACCTCTGGTGGCGAGCAGATGGAAGACCATGGACCGGATTCGTGACAGTCTTAACGAAATTTTTGCACGTTAAAAAATAATAACGACCTCACTCAATCACATTTACACACTGCTTCCAAAACTTTCGTCCGTCATAAAAAAAAAAATTTGGATCAGGTTTGATTTTCTGCGTTTTTGTATCCGTAGTAAGCATTTTGATAGGAAAGGATGACAAATATGAAACATACGAAATTTTCAGAATCATTGTGCAAGGACCTTTAGTCTATTTCTTTTGCATTTCTTATATGCCTGTGTTGTCTGTCTGAATGTTATTTGCATTCTGTGACCCAAGCTTTGTCGCAAGCATTGTAATGTCCAGCGTATCCTTGTGCAAATGACAAAAAAACTACTTAAACTTGGACATGCACAATAATAACTATTTTTTGTTAATTCATATTAAATAAAAGTAATGTAATTCATACAATAATTATATTTTCCTGAGGCCAATCATAATTTAAAAAAACAATCGTTTACATTAAAGCTGCAGTCCGTAAGTTTTGCCTCTGTGCATCTCTGTTGAAACCGGAATTGAAGCTGAGTGCGAATTATCTTAGCTGCTGCTTTTGGTGAGGAATCTAATGTTCTGAAGAGTATGTGTGGCAGTCAGTCACCGCACCGGTGTGGATATTTACTGTACTTCGCAATCACAGATTCTAGCCTACGTCTTGGAATATGACCCAAATAAGAATTCACCGTATATTGCCATCTGAACCAGTAAGTGACAAGTCTGCCACGTTTGTTCTGACCAACTGAGGAAAAAAGCATTACCATAAATCTCGCTACTAATGGTGATTAAATCTAAAGATCGGTTAGCTCATATCACATCAAACCGTTCAAATTATTATTATTGTTATAATTTATTCTCAAATGATTAATGTTAACAACATCAGCATTGGTGACTATGAGTATAGTGTGTATTAGCATGTAGATTTCAATTTCTGCACAGTCTAATCTAATTGTCATACTCTTCGAATTTCATATTAAGAAATTATTTTAACCTAAAAAGCAAATTATGCTCCCTTCGAACTGGTTTTCTTTAAAATACAAATCTTTGTAATCCCAGGCTATCTGTAATCAGAAGCACATTTATAACTGGAATATAATTTAATTTCATTCACATGTGTTTCATAAACACATAATCCTTTATGTCACATGTATTTCATAAACACATAATCCTTTATGGATTACAATCCGCCATCAAAATGATATATCTAATTATTCTAGCTGCTGTGACAAAAGGCTATAAACGATTGGCCACCTGCAGGGTCCTCACATGTGATAGCCTAGTAGCCAGGACAACTTCTTTATGTTTACAGACGTGACGTAATGACGCAGTGCCATGCTCGAATTTCCCGCGAAACCTACCTGTACCACTCAAATGAGAAAACATTATTATAAGCTAACCATTGTGAATCAGGCTAAAGTAAGGTGATAGTTTTGAACACTGGCTGGTTATGTACTTGCTCAAATATTGATTTCAGATCATTTTTTACCAAACAAAAGTTACGGACTGCAGCTTTAATATAGCTTTTTACTAAATAATTTTGCTCAAAGCATATTGAACGAGTGATGGTGGTAGTGGTTTCCACACTCAGCCTCTACCTGAATAATGCGACAGCAGCCTTATTGTGCCAGAACTCCCCCCACACACCAGTTATCAATGGAGAGCCGACAGTGTGAAGTAGCAAATTATATGGATGACTAGGAGGCCATGATGGAGTGAGGCCAATTTGACCAGAGCACACTGGTCATACCTACTCTTCAAAAAGCACCCTGAGATTTTTAATGACCACCATCAGTCAAAACCTCAGCTTAGTCTCTGTTTATATACCTGGTATTAAATCCATTCTGGGTTATCTGATGACAACTGGTCAGCTGAGACAAGTTACTGTCACAAGCCACTGCAGGGTCTTTGCTTTCAGGGCTACATATACCACTTATTAAGTCAGGATGACACTACATGTTTGCAAGTGATAAAAGGCAAAACAAGTCATCACATTATTGCTTATTGCACATTATACTAAATATACTCTAGTATACCAAATCTACTGCAAACATGCTGTTTTGAATAAAATGCTCATTGTTATTTTAGTTCATATATAAACTAGTTTTTGGATGAACTTCACATGATCTACATAATTTAATGCTGATGTAAATCCAAGACATTCCACACAGTCTTGTGCATGTTTATGCATGCAACGTTATGTCATCATGCATATAAGTGTGGTTATAGTATATATAAATGTTCATATGCTACCTTAACAGAAAAAGATGCCTCATTGATGGATTAAAATGCACATTTTCTTAAAAAATTTACAAATGTTTATGAATCATGGGATCTATCTATCTATCTATCTATCTATCTATCTATCTGGATTCTTTGATGAATATAAATTTTTAAAGAACAGCATTTATTTGAAACAGAAATGTTTTCTAACATTGTCTTTACTCTCACTTTTCATTGTTATTAATTTAATGCATCCTTGCTGAATAAAAGTATTAATTTCTTTAAAAAAAAAAGGTTTGAATGGTAGTATACATGTAAATGTTCGTTGTCACTCTCTGTGAAAACAAATGTGATCAGGCTGGTAAATATGTTCTATTTACTAAGTCACAAAACGTTTTGGACCCCACACCATTTAGCGCTGACCACTTGAGATCGGATTGCCCGAAACGAATGTTAATACCAGGTGTTAGGCAGTACCTCAGCTTCAGTTGGTAATCAGTCGGCAAATCTACATGACTGGCAGTCCAGGTGTCGCGTGTCTTTGCTAGTGAAGCCATGAAAGCCGTTGCTGTGTTGTGGCTCTGGAATTCCTGATATCATCCATTAATTCCGCCTTGAGCTCTCGGTCAGTCAAGTCTGCCAGCGGTTTGCCGTTCCAAGCCCGGGGTTCTTAACGAAGGGCCTTAATGACCCGCCTTAACGACAGGCCTTAACGATAGGACTTAACGAGGCCCTTAATGAAGCTGCCGCTATCGTTAAGGCTGGCGATGGCGAGATGATGAAAGACGCAGAGAATCCCCTCTGTGTAGTCATGGAGAATGAGAGGAGCATGTCCTTTTGTCCCTGGCACTGACCTGATCGACGTGACCTTCGCCGACACTCCTTGTGATTTACACGTCCAATAACACCGCCGTAGTGACACAGCTCAAAGCAAACACTCAAACACACACACGGACTCAAGGACAGACACACAGCGTGATGCACAACCGCACACACACTCTGCCAACCAGATGCCTGACCACATTAGAGAGAAAAAACAAGCATGAATTTAAACAGTCGCACCATTATTGGCTCTAGCGAGATTAGAATATCGGTACTAAATGAGGTCTAATATCTACACAGCTGAACCAGGCCGACACCTTAATAAAGGACTTATCAAAGAGGCAGTTGATTCAAAAACAAGACATTTTGAAAAGCAACTGAATTATACATGAAATCGCATCAGAATAGTCTAATTTATGCAGCGACATCCAGCTGACCATAATATGCATTCAAATTAGCCATGTAAATTCTTGGCAGACATCGTGTTTCAAGGACAGATTCTCGGCTTCTTTTGTATACATGGGCATTATCATTAGGCCTCTAAATCAACTAAATTACTTATATTATAAAGTAATGTTCTTATACTCATATAGTCAATTTCGTATTTTTGCAATAACCATAAATCATGAACTGTGGAAAAAAAATATTCAGTGTCAACCTCTAAATCACTTAAATAACTTATTCGGGTATACTCAATTTCACATTCCTGCAGCACAATAAATCATAAAACATTGGGAGAGGGGGAAAAAATGTATTTCGCATCTGTGCATTAACCTAATGAATGTGTTTTCCTGGGCAGATTTATTTAGCGCCCCGTGAGTTGGGAGAAACAGTGTTTGAGAAAATGGCACTTCAGCCATCATGTGAAATGGGTTTTGACTGCTCTAACAGCAATGCGGTGGCCTGGATACCGAGAGGCCATCTACACACATAACCATTACAGAAACACACACTCTGATACACACAGATCTTAGCGTGTTATGAGTTTCAATCCCCCTTTGCCACCAGGGAATCTTATCAAAGGCTTTAAGGCTGATGGGAGAGAATCCTTGGCTCCTTCACATCTGAGTGAGGAAGATGAAGCTCGTGCGCTTCTCCTCAGAGGAGCTCAGCAACACATGACTCACTAGCGGCATTGAGATGTGTAACTTTAAAAGTGATGCATTTTTCTTATTCATTATTATTAGTAGTAGTATTTGTATTATTAAGGTAGTACTTTTGCTTTGGCTCCCTCAACTATATGACAAACCTTTATAGATATCACACTAAACATCTTGTGAATTATAACTCAGTCTCTATATTTTCCTGTCACCTCTCCACTATCTTGTCAAAAAATCCAATAAATCAATAGTAGAAATAAATAAATATTTATTTATACTATTCGTGAGTAATTACAATCTTAAAATGACTGGAAACATAATAATAATATAATAACATAATAGTAAGTATAATATAACACTATAAGTTCAATATTAAATAAAAAACATGATCCCCATTTCATTGTTAAATCATTTCTGACTAAATTACGTTATTATTACTTTTATAATTAATGTTTTAATTTAATAATTAACGTTACATTAAATTTATTAAAAATGATTTTAAAAAACATTACAAATGAAAATTTAACAATGACAATATTTTAATCTAAAAAAGTAAGTAAATATATAGACCAACAAAAAATATATATTTTTCAAATGTGTAGATTATTGGAGGATGTTTTACAAGAAAATACTATTTCAGTCTTTCTACTTCAAAATTTTATGCTTAATTCAAATTTGTTGCTTGCCGTTTCTTTCTAATTGTTCATAAAATTTACTAGCAATTTCTGAGTGAAAACTGTTTATACACTAAATTTTTTTCAGTGTGCCCATGAAACTGAAGGCTGCCAGAAAGCATATCATTATTGAAAGATTCACTAAAGCAGCTTCATAACAACTTTCACTTAAAGGCTTCAGGGCATATCTCGCAAAACAAGTCAAATGACAAAACCAGACAATCTATTACACATCGATGTTATTTCTGTTCTGGCACAGTGACAGGTCTCTTTCGCAGGTGCAGTGTGGGAGAATTCCAAATCGGGGTGACCTTGCTTGGCTAACTCTCCACTCTTGGCCCTGCTGCATGACTAAGAGCAGGCGTGACTGTGTCATCTCACCCAGACTGACCTTCCATCTGTCTGGCCCCCAGCTAGAACCAACCTTGCATCCCTCACTGGATCTCCTCTGCCAGGCGGCTCCACACCTGCAGCCCCAAGGCCCAGCTGAGAGTCCACGACTATGGGGCCGACACAGAGCTTATCTATCCACTGACACATAATTAACATCAGCCCTGCCAGCCCAGACGCACTGACCTCATTATTAAAGCAGTTTACACCGTAACACCCAAGCACCAGACTTGGAACTGTAAGAATCATGGAAATCAGTCAGAAAAATGGAATTTACAGTATAACACAGCAAATTTTGGACTAATAAATTAAAAGTATGGCTCTACACTTAATCAAATTGTGATATGGACTACTGTCTCTGAATATTAAAGTGCAAAAAGACTATTTGAAATAAAGTATATTCTGTGTGTTTCTCTGTAAATGAACAGCACGGTTTTGTCTACCACATATACTCAAGCAAACATGACACGTGTGGTGTTTTCAGTGTCTGCTGTCTCATCATATGAACACATGAACTTCATCTCCAGAGCTGATCTCATCTCATATTATGAGTATTTCACCATTTAATTTGATAAAAACTATCGTCATATCAAAGAAACACAAAAACTTAAAGGTCAAGACAACTCATCAAAATAAAAAAAAATTGTGTCAAGAAATTGTCAAAAATATATTACTTTTGTACAGCAGAATGTACTTCTTAAAGTAATAATAATAATAACATTTTTTATTCTTTATTCTTTAATGAATATTACACCATTTCACTTCCATGTTTGAATTCTATCAATAAACCTAAAAAATAAGGTTTGACAATTAATAATGAAAGGAATTGTAAAATTTGATTTCAGTTTACTAGCATAATTAATTTTTTAATGCTATGCTTTAATTTGATTACCACCATTTTTGATGATAGATTTGTATTAAATTATAAATAAAACAGATCACAGAATTTCTGAGAAAAATAGGGCCCTATTATAAAAATTAATACCTTTTTAAATTGTTACATTTTTAAATTTTTAAAGCTTATTACAAGCATTAAAATATGGAAGTCTGGCAAATGCATTAAATAAATAAATAAATAAGGATTTAACAAGACTTGCTAAACTTTTAATAAACTGATGTTCAATTGTGTTAAAAGCTTCAAGATTTAATAAATATATTTAGACACACTTTTTGATTACTATATGGTAAATAAACTTTTAAAATTGAATGCTGAACATTTTTTAAACTGAAAAAAAAAAGAATTTTGGGAAAATAAAATACATTTAGGGTCATACAGACCCCTCTGAAGTGCAGTGCTGAGAACTACAGAACAGAAAGGTTCAGTTTATCTATGCTCAAATCTGTGGGAGGACCAATTTGATTCAAAACATAAGCACTGTGAGAACTAGGTGAGAATGGTATCTTACAGTTGATTTCACAAGTGGGGTTGAGCTGCGGTTACAGGTCAGTGGAGTCACAGCGCAGCCTGGTTTCACCCACACTCTTACACTAATGCTCCTAGCAAGCTAGTGGGGGTGATGTGGTTAGTTGCTGGTGCTGAGTCTGATAATTGAGGTGTTGTTTTTGTCAGGCTGAGCCGAAACTGATGTAATGCCATCTGACTCAGCTTGGCCCAACACCCAACAACGTCCATCACCCGCGTGTCACTTATGCCCACGTTTGCCGGTCACATGAGTAGTTGTTTCACATCATCAGCAAGTATTTTTCCAATTTGCTGCTGTTGTTCAGCCTCCTTCATGCATCATTTATGATCAAAACCATCTTTATTTGGCACAAGTTTATGCAAATACCAGTGGTTATTATCATAATCAGCTGAAATATGAAGAAAGAGCGTGTGGTTGTTTTATGAATGTTTAACTTTAATGGGTTGGCTTTGAAGCCGATGCTATATACTTTAGCTTTATTTATTTTAATAATTTTAACAGAGGAGCTTGTAGGCAGGGAAAGGGCACCAATCCTGATGCAAATCTTTTCTGGGCATTAAAAGGGCAGCTTGCTCACTTCTATGCCATTGTCTGACAGTGCCAAGACGAGCGACCCTGTGCCAAATACTATACATCACTTAACTGCAAAAGACTGAGCTTCTTATTTTAATTGTTCTGAGCATGACTTTGAGTAGGCTGTATGAATAAATGTGCAAACAATAGTAACTTGGTGCTTTTCCAAACACTCTCATATAAAGTGCTGTGCAGTTCAAAAATAGCAAATGCCGGTGTCCCTGGAGAAGCGTTAAGCATGTTTATTAACCATTAGGGTGCAGCCCCTTTGAAAGTGGTCATCTCTATGCCTTATTCCCTGTAAAGGAGAAAACCCTTTGAAGTGGTAACTCTTTAAGGGGTTTGCCGAGAACAGGGTTCACAAATCGCAGTGGTCTGGAATATACATATAGCGTCTCTAGAGCTCAGCAGAAAAAGGGAGGCACTGTACTGTTATGTTGTTCATTCACCCTAAACATGAACAAATTCCATCATTACATAGCTTAGATAACACACACAAACATATTGTATATATATTTTAAATATTTATTTAAAAAGATCCATATTACATTTTTTATTTAAATTAATGATATATACATTCAACATAAAAATTTTATTTTTATATTGAATACATAAAAATATGCTTTCAAACATCATAATTAAATACGTGGAGAGGATTTTTCAGTGACTCTTTTCTGCAGGTTTCTTCTTTACACCAGTAGAGAGCAACGAGTGGCTTTATGAATTGAATCATTCATGCAAACGATCCATTAAAAAAAGCTGATTCATTCGGGAACAAAACTTTTATGAAGGGATAATTGAATCATTCACCCAATCAATTTGTTTAAAAAACTGATTAATTCAGAAGCAAAATGACCCTCCGGCCAATGTCCCCAACCTCGAACCAACACTGACTGGAAGAGAATCTCGAATCCACTCAACTGATTCATTCGAAAACACTGTGGCTGAATTTGAAACTGCATACTGCCACAATTGATTTGTTAAAAAAAAATGACTTTTATTGGAAGAGCAAAAAAAAAATCAACAAAATAACTAGCAATATTGTAAAATATACATTACTCAACGTTAACTTCTCATTTTGTTTAGTGAACATTTATATCTCTTATGAAAATTAACCAGGCTTTACTACAAAAAAAAGCTGCTATTAATATAGTTAAACAATGGTAACCAAATTAACCATGGTTTTGATGATGGTAACCATGGTATTTGAAGTAAAACTGAATATAATAATTTGGCAATCATTATGCCAAAAAAAATATGGTTACTGCACTTTTACTATAATAAAACCTTGGTTCACAATCTGAATATCAGCATGGTTTACATTGTTTCAACAATATATTGACTTCCAAAACCAATGTTTTATTCACCTGCTACAATAATCTCTTTTAACTATCTTAATTTTCTCAGAAAATACTGATGCAAAAAATTAAGTTTATCATGTAATTCATATGATTTTGAATTGATTGACAGCCTTAATATAGAGATTTTGTAGCTCAGCTCAAGCAGTTCAAAGACCTGTTCTGACTGTAGCCTCCGGCTCCACACTATAATATTGATGATGTGCCTTTTGCAGTTCGCAGGCTGTTAGATGCACATCTGAAAAATACGCATGTAGTCATTCATACCTGCAAAAATCAGTATCTGCATATTCATGTTTTAAAAGTACAAAAGGCCAAGGTCAATTTCCCTCCCCCAAAGCATCACCCTATTCAATAATCTCTCTTCATCTCTCTGTCTCTCTCAGTGGCATTGCCCTCACTCAGGGCCAGTAGGCATGGTTAAGTAGAGCGGATGGCCAGCCTCAGCTGAGAGGATTCAGAATAAATATTAGCTCAAGGTCATGCACTGTATTCACACTGGACTATACATAATCATGAGTTAACCCTCTGCTTGAGCATTCCCTGTCTGAGCATGAGCAAAGTCTTACAGTCCTCCAACTGCAAATCACTGACAGTGAACTACCTCTAAAGCCTTTATTCGAGAACCTGTGAGTTACATAATTTCTTCAATGTTGAAACTTGGCTTTACCAGGGTTTCCCAACCTGGTGGTCACCATGTCTATTTAATTTTAGTGGAAATTATTATGATTTTACTCAGAGCCATAATAAAGCAATTTTCTGTTCACACAGAAATGTTCTTCGATTCCCTCAGCAGTCTGCACCCGTATTATAAGTGACATAAAGCTAAAATAAAGTATAAATATTAGTTTGACTTAAGCTTAGAAAACTTAAAGGGATATGTCACGGTGTGCCTACTGTGAGGAGCAAGGAATGAGGAACGAGGAGAACGCAGGAGAATCATGATCAACAGTCTTTATTTTACACCACAGGAATCACACGTAGGACACGGGATCGACGTTCAAAACCTGACCGAGAACTCAACACAGGAAACACTTTAAATACACAGGACTAGAGGAGGGACACAATGAGAAACACCTGAAATCAATAAACACAATCAAACATGAGGGAAAACTGGGTCATGGAGAGCACATGGGGAGAAAAACACACACAAAACACGGAACAGAGTCTGACATAACTCCCTTACGGAAAGAAGTAGTAATGCATGCCCATCTAAAACAACAACGGGACGGGAAGGGGGGTGGGTGTCTGGAGGCTCTCAGGACAGGCTTCCAGGGACGGACGGCCTCCAGGGTGGTACCCGTTCCGGGACCCATGGCGGATCAGGTAGCTCGGGGAGCCATGTCGGAACAGGCAGCTCGGGGAGCCATGGCGGATCAGGCAGACTAGGAAGCCATGGCAGAACAGGAAGACTAGGAAGCCCTGGTGGAGCAGACAGTTCAGGGTGCCATGGCGGAGCAGGCATACTAGGAGGCCATGGCGGAACAGGCAGACTGGGAAGCTATGGCGGAGCAGACAAACTAGGAGGCCATGGCGGAGCAGGCAGTTCGGGAAGCCATGGCGGATCAGAGAGTTCAGGGAGCCATGGCGGAACAGAGGCCAGGGGCCATGGCAGAGCAGGGAACTCAGGGGGACCTTGCATTGGCACTTGGATCGGCCTCCAAGGTAGGACCATACTACCCGCCCCCAAAAAATCCTTGGCCGAGAAATGTCGGTCAGAGCCTAACTCGGTAACTGTGGCCCTCATGGGCTTGAATTGGGGACTGGAGCCCCCCTTGGGGCTGGACATGGGACTGGAGGCCTTCTGTGCTAGACTCTGGGGAACTGGAATCTACTCTGGCTAAAATCGGGGGGGACTTGGTAGTCCTCGTCTGGGGAGACGATGGGATAAGAGCCCTTTCTGTGCTACACTCTGGGACTGGAGCCCTATCTGGGCTAAACTCGGGGACTGGAGCCCTCTCTGGGCAAAACTCGGGGACTGGAGCCCTCTCTGGACTAAACTCAGGGATTGGAGCTCTCTCTGGGCTAAACTCGGGAACAGGAGCCCACACTGGAGCGAGCTCTGGGGCTGGAACCGACACTGGAGCTGACTCAGGGGCTGGAGCAGACACTGGAGCTGACTCTGGATGGAGTCGACACTGGAGTGAGCTCTGGGGCTGGAGCTGACACTGGAGTGAGCTCTGGGGCTAGGATGAAGGCGGAGAACAGTCTTTTTCTCCTCATACTCCTCCTTTGGTTAGAGGACATCGGAGCGGCTGGCGGGCTTGACTGAGGAACGGCCGGCGGGCTAGACTTTGGAGCGGTCGGCGGGCTGGAGTGAGCCTTGGCCGCGGGGAGAAACAAATGGGAAAAACAAAAGACTTTTCAAAACCGAAAAACAAACACGGGGAGAAGGGGCGACGCTCTGTCACAGTGTGCCTACTGTGAGCAGCGAGGAACAAGGAGCGAGGAATGAGGAGAACGCAGGAGAATCAAGATCAACAGTCTTTTATTGACATCTAGGACATCACACGTAGGACACGGGATCGACGTTCAAAACCTGACCGAGAACTCAACACAGGAAACACTTTAAATACACAGGACTAGAGGAGGGACACAATGAGGAACACCTGAAATCAATAAACATAATCAAACATGAGGGAAAACTGGGTCATGGAGCACGTGGGGAGGGAAAACACAACACAGACAGGAACAGAGTCTGACAGGATTAGTTCACCCAAAATGAAAATTGGTCAACATTACTAACCTCAAGTTGTTCCAAACCTTTTTCTTGTGAAGATACAAGAAGATATTTTGAAGGAATGTTGGGAATCAGCCTTTGCAGGAAGCTATTTACTTCCACAGTACGGAGAAAAGTCAGTGGCTACTGGCCACTGTTTGGTTGCCAACATTCTTCAAAATATCTTCTTTTGTGTTGATTTGGAACAACAAGGGTGAGTAATTAATGACAGAATTAAAATTTTTGGGTGAACTATATCTTTAAATACTGAAATAAAAGTTTACGTGCAAGTACTAAATTTACTAAACTGAGATAATAAATTAAAGCTAAATTGAAATATAAAAAATATTAAAAATGTATTCAATATTACTTCAAAAATCAAAAAGAAAACTGAAAATATAAAAATCAAAGATAACTTAAAATATTAATAAGGAGTTGAATAATACTAAAATAACACTGTTGCACTATTTTTAGTCTGTGAGACTGTGTATAAACCCCTGCATTATTTTCCGTCTAGCTCTTTTGTACTGTAGACGCAAGAGCATGTCCTGTGTGAACTGGCTGTTAATTAAAAAGCCATGGGTAAATACCAGACGGAATACAGCTTGGGCCAAGAAAAAATCCTTGTTTTTGTGAAAATTCTCAGCATTCAGCGAAAGACTTGCCATGAAAAGAAAGGCATGCAACAGACTGAAAGTGTGCAGTGATATCCATAAGGCAAATCATTAAAATCACTCTTCATGTGTCTGAAGAAATGTATACGAAAGATGAAATGGCAGGTAATTCGGTCAGTTTATATTAACTGTTCACAGATTCATGGGGGAAAGAGGCTTGTGAAGCATGTAATTTGTAAAAAATAAAAGTGAAAACCAAACTGCTGCCCGATGTGACAATCACTATGGAGCACCAAGTGTGACCTGACTAATTTCATGCACCGTATGAAATGGGTGACACAAAAATGCAGTATTTCATAACAAAATGCAGTTATACTTTCATGTGTTTCATATACAGATCGACAAAAGCTAACTGCATTTTGTCACCAGAACCTTTCCATTTTGACTGCAAAAGGTGTTATCAACAAACTGAAAAGTTAAGTCACTCTTGTGTGTGCAAATAGAAGGAACTTGTGTCGATTTTGTGCATGAAATGAGTGTCTGCTTAGAATTGTGTGTCTGAAATTATTTGCGAATTTCACATTTAATGAAAAGATGACTTTCGTATTTCTGTGCATGAAATGCAGTAAAGTGCATTTTGTCATGCATTATTGCAGTTTCATGTCACGTAATTAATTTGGTTCACGAAATTAGTCAGGTTACACTTGGTTCTCCATAAATTAGCCTTTCAGGACACATTGGGTGTTTAACACACAGTTACACTACCATTTAAACGTTTGGGGTCTGTAAGATTTTTAAAATGTTTTTGAAAGATGTATCTTATGCTCACCAAGCCTGCATTTATTTAATCAAATATACAGTAAAGACAGCAATATTGTAAAATATTATTACAATTAAAAGAACTGTTTTCTATTTTAATATAATTTGAATATAATTTATTCCTGTATGTCAAAGCTGAATTTTAGCAGCCATTACTCCAGTCTTCAGTGGCACATGATCCTTTATAAATCATTCTAATATGTTGGTTTGGTGATCAAGAAATGTTGAAAACAGTCATACTGCTTAATATTTTTGAGGAATTTGAGTTTTTATTTCAGAATTCTTTGATGAATAGATGATAACATTATAGATGTATTTACAGTCACGTTTGTGGTTTTAATGCATCCTTTCAAAATAGAAGTATTCATTTAAAAAAAAAAAATCTTACTGACCTTAAACTTTTGAACAGTGTACAGGATAGGGATTTTGAACAAATGAGATTTCACAGTGTGCATTGCTAACCATCGCAACGCCACAGAAATAGAATAGAGAAGGTTATCAAATATACGGTTGCATATTGCAATCGTGACTGGTAGAGGAAAAATTCCACAAAGATTTACATGCAAGAGATGGCTTTTATCGCTTGTCACGTTATTGCATCACGCTATGCAGGCTGTTTCTCTGTTGTGTGAGAGAGAATAACAGTCAAAGTTAGAAATCAAACAATATCAGAATGCCATGTGATAGCACCACTTGTTAGAGAAATGAAAATAAGTTCACATTTACATGTGATGAAAGTGTGGGTAAAGGAAGAAAAAAGCGCTTGCGTGTGTGGCATTATCTTGATTTGAAAGATGCACAGGGAGAGGCAGGGAATAGAATAAAGAGAGAGGAGAGAAGAGAATGGCTTAGACATGTTCTCTTTGAATTTCACTTATATTAGACTCTGCAGATCCTCCCCCTTCCCCCTCGCCTCTACTTCTCTCTTTCAGCTCCCACTCTCAGAACAGAAACACGTTTGAATTTCTTCTCCACAGGGGTTTATAATAAAATGGTATTTAACCACGCTCTCTCTCTTTTAGCCCTGCCTCTCTCCTGCATCCTACTCTCTCCTTGTTTGCTGTGCTTTTTCTCCTTCTTTAAAAAATAATTTATTTTGCAAGAATCCCTCTCACCGGATTCCAAGGTCATGAGTTTGCATATACAGTGGAGGCCAAGAGTGAAGTTACACTGAAAATCTGGGTTTCAAAATCTAATTTAAAGGAGCAGTTCACCCAAGTTCATCCTTTCTCACCTTCATGTCGTTCCAAATCTGAATAACTTTCTCTCTTCTGCGGAACACAAAAGATGTTATGATATATCTGATATATATATATTTAAACTGTTTTGTCTATACTAAAACCATTGGACCCTATTGAAAAAAAAAGTATCTTCTTTTGTGTTCTGAAGAGGAAAGTCAGTCACAGGTTATTTTCCATTGTAACTTAAGACAGTGGTCACTGACCATTGCACTTCTGTCTTGCATCTTTTGCACCATCTCAATTTTAACACTTTATTCTAAAATGCAATGTTAAAGATTTCAACTCATAACTAAAAAAAGTCTTGAAAAGTGTGTTTTTTCCCCTCTTTTTGCACCTCATGTTTTTTAATGCCAAAACACATTCTTTGTGAATGACCCATGACCCAGCATTTGAAAAATATTATGGTGTAAAATGAATTCATGTAAAATTAATATTTAAGATTCTTCACTATTTATAGGACACTAATCAAATACATTTGTGACACTTTGTGACACCATGGTAGGACACAAACTTGTGGTGTTCATGCAGTTTGCTGTCATTAAAACAAAAAGCAGACAAACCGAATACTTATCACTCAAATTATTATGCTAATAATATAATTTATAACACAGAATGTTATAAGTATTCTCACTAACGGTCTCAGACTTCTGGACCCCACTGTTTGTGTTTTCTACATTGACCCTCTCCTCCCCTCTCGCGTGCATTTCCAGCTCATTTGCTCAGCGGCATTAACCTTCTGACATTTTCTCATTCCTAGCCCATCTCTCTGTCCATCCGTCATCTCCGCTGCCCACCCTGTCGCTCATCTCAACATCTCAGCATCATTCCCGCAACTACCTTTATCATTTACCTGTGCGCCCCTCCTTTTCTTCTCTCCCTCTCTCTCCTTGTCAGTCTCTTTCTCTCTAATTGCTCTCTCTCTCCTGCTGAGCTCCAGCCCGGAGGCTAAATGATTTTCACTGCAAGAGACAGAGTGAAAGAAAACACAAAGCCGTTCCGAAAGAGACATTCTGCAATTATTACTGATGATCTCTCTCGCAGCATGTGTGTGCTGTAACTGTTGCCCCTGCGTGCTCTCTTTCTGTCGCTCACCCTCTGTGTCTGATTCTCACTTTATTCTAATTTTTACTCATCCCCCCTCCCTTGCTTTGTAGTGATATTTAATTCTATTTGGATGTGCAATGTTTTAGAGAACAGCTTGTTGGCCATGCTTTTAGGAACGAAAGTAGACAAGCAGTGTGTGTGTGTGTGTGTGTGTGTGTGTGTGTGTGTGTGTGTGTGTGTGTGTGTGTGTGTGTGGCCAGATCATGCATGCTACGGCATATCGGCCCCCCAAGAGACACAGCCCATTAAAATGCCAGTGACAGCCACCATCTACCCCTGCCAACACCTAACATATTCAAAACACTCCCCGAGTGCTCGAGAAATGAGAAATATAATAACCCAGCTTGCCAGCGCTGCAAACGCGTACACAGCACGAAATTTGCACATGCTCCAAGGTTACTCAATTTCACCAGCTTGGAGCTCCACGGTGGCATCCTAACCTCGTCTTTTTCATCCCGAAAATACGCTCCGTGCCTACAAACGTGCTCCTGTTGAATTCGGTTATAGGTTTTATCAACAGATTGTCTCAGATCTTGGGGGTTTTGTGAGAAGCGGCACAGGTGGTCTCGCTGATCATCGGTGAGGATCCCTCGTGACAGCCGGGGACCCTGGAGCTTGCGGAAAGTGTGCAGGGGTTCAGACAGCTGTGTGTCGTTCCTCCAAGGAACAGCTTGATAGGTGGGCACATCACTTTACAGGTTGCCTGTAGTATCCTCCAGCACCCAACCATACGGAAGGAGCACAAGGGCATCAACACGCTAGTACCCTCACACAACATATTTACTATAGGGGTCAAAATAGAACTTTAATAAAATATAAAAGTAAATAAATAAATAAATTGTATTATTTACAAATTACAATAGTAGCTATGGACAGTAACCTATGGCAATGAATTTATTAATACAGTTGTCTGATTGAATTTATAGTCTCGAGCATTTAGAAATCACGCAAAATAAAATTAAGCAGTTTTATTACGATAAAACCATGGTTAATTTTTGTAAGGGTTGTGATGTCCACATGTTTTTTGTTGAAGAAATTATAGAGGCTGTGTTATCTATAGCAAAAAGATGGCCAAAAATTAAAGATTAAGTGGATATTTGAATTAAATGTTTGGTCAATAGCCCATTAAACAAGGATTTGATCGTCCTGTAAGTGTAGCAGCAGCAATTACATGGCCTTTGGCTCCCTTTGCAGGCATTTGTAATAACATGTAATGTATATACATTTTTTTTGTATTAGCCTACATTATGTATTTTAACAGTGTTATTCGATGAAACCATTTAATTATTAATTAACCAATCATTACTGCTATTAATTGTTTTTATATAATCCATTTTAAGTCATTTTAAAGGCTATTGTCTTAGGTCTGTTTTTATAACGACAAAAAAAATTATAATCTTAATACTTCCTTGTAAATTATTATTTGAAGTAACAAAACCATGGTTAATTTGTGGTTACCATGGCTACAAGAACGATGATTTTTGGTTTTATTTGTGTTAAAACCATGGCTAATTTTCATAAGGGAACATGGAAACTCAGAGAGAATATTAGATGCATTGGTGGTGGTGAAATTATTTCTGACATTAAAACCCGTTATTAACGTCAACAGCCAAAAAAGTTTCATAGGATTATGAATGTGCCTGAAATTGACGCGCGGGCTTCGTTTTCACTTTTTTTTCTTTTTCTTTTCTTGGTGCCGGATTGCTGATGTCTTTTATCATAGCATAGTTGTCTATCAATTATGATCATTTGCATTCAGCCACAAACATGAGGTGCGAGCGGTTGCGGGCGTGGATGCGGGAATGGCGTGTCACGTTTTTGTTTTTTTTGAGCAACTGGGATGGTGCCCCCCTGGGAGTTGGTGCCCTACGCAAACTGCATACTCTGTGCATAGGGAGCGGCGGTACGGCATACTTAACATTAATTCTTGACATGACAAACAGGGTGCTTCAGTTCAGGGATGGATTGGGATTTGAAAGCCAACACTGGACCATCAAATAAAAGACAAATGTGAGATATAAAGTCACAATTCAAAAAGTCATATTAAGAGATCCCAACTGAGCGAAATAACACAGTTTCAGATTTAAAGTCATTATGTGATATAAAGTCATACTGTGAAATATAAATTCACAATCTTGGGAAATAAAGTTGCAACTGAGAGATATAAAGTCACATTGTGAGTCATATTATGAGATACAAATTCAGATATAATGGCACATTTTCAGATATGGTCACATTTATGCAATATAAAGTCATTTTGTTAGATATGAACTAAATTTTATTAAAGACACACATTTATATAAAGTCACATTGTGAGATACTGTATAAAGTTACATTGTGAAAAGTCGTATTATGAGATATAATCTCAACTTTGAGAAATATTAGGCAACGTCATGTTATGCGATAAAAAGTCATATTGTGAGATATAAAGTGTCATTTTGCAATATACTGTATCTATTTTTATAATATCTAATTTTATATAGTTTACCAAGATACAAATTCACATTTTGAGATATAACATTGTGTGATATATCTCACAATTTAAGAATAAATTCACAATTGTGGGATAAGTCAGAATTACCTTTCATGTTATAGAATGCAGCTTCCCGAATCACATGCATATACTGTAAAACAAACGTGTCTGATGTATTACCAAACTACCTTTCTAGATATTCAATGTGGACTTTTAAACCCCATTTATAAAATGATTTCCAGAATATATGTTGCCTTTTACATTGCAAAAGCAGCACTAATAAGATACACAATGAATGAGTCATCACTGACAATGCTGAGTGAGACTTTGAGATTAAAAAGTTTCATGTTCAAACATAAGTTTTTCATAAACTAGTAATGGGTGCGTCTGATTTGCTTTCATTATGTGCTTTTACTGACTTCATTAGGCTGACCTGTACTGTACAGTGCTATTAATATAACACCACCCCCCCACGTTTGGCCTCTAGCAGGTGAGGAGACTCACGGGCAGACAAATAGCAGCAGAAGAGCGATGGGGCAGCCAGCGGCAGGAAAGGAAGTATAGCACCCTGCGGTCAGTCAATGAACGATGCCTGGTGGCATCACCACAGTCTGCTACAAGATCACTTTCAAAAACCTTAACACTCACAGTCCCTCGATGGTGAAACAAAATCCTAACCTTTATCCAAGATCCATGGCAATCCTCAAAACACATCGGAAAACAAACTGCATGAAAGAGTAGTGGTGGACAACCCCAGTCTAAACTAAGGTCTCACTCAGTGAGACCCGAATCTGAAATATCAAATTACTATGGGTGGAAAAGGTTTCAAAAGCCACCCGACTGGAGATAACCGAGCTCCCCATGAAATTACAGAAATCAAGTGTTTGTGAGTGTTTTATATGGATTTCATAAAGTATTTTCAACACATTTAATGGTGTTTTGATTCACTTGCCATAAAAGGATTTGAAAATATGAACTGAAGAAAGTGAGAGATCAAAGCTCAGAATGCTGTTTAGAGATTCTCCTGGACAGAACCGTTTCAGAAGTCTGTGAGGAGATTTCTGAAGACCTAACTGAATTTGTTGCTATTTAACAAATCATTATTTAGGACAAATGGCTGTGCTACCTCTCATTTTAGTTAATTCAGCGGGAGGAACTACATAACATCACAGCTGCTTGTGTATTTAACTTACAGCGGCTGTTTCCAGTCTTCCTCACTTAATATTTCCAGTCATATCAGTACTCAAATGGGAAAATCTGATTTAAAAGTGCTTTTAAAAATTGGTACTGCCCCCTAGATATACAAATACCAACCTGTCTATCCCATTCAGAACTGAATTGAAAATGTCTTTTAAATTCAAAGTCAATTTGTGAATTTGTCCTGAGTGGAAAAAGATAGAACATCATATAATTAGACAGAAAGATAACAGAATGACATATAGATAGACTGAACGACAGACAGATGGAATGACAGATAAAGAAGACAGAGAGACAGAACAACTGAGACAGAGCGCTATACAGAATGTATCAACAGACTGATCAGCAGATTCAGATACATAGACAGATAAAGAGAGAGATACTGTACTGTAGATAGATAGACAGACAAAAACAGAATGAAAGAACAACAGACAGACAGAGACAGAGAACGAAATAATGAAGGCCAGACAGACAAAACAAAAGAACAATGGACAGAACAAAAGAATGACAGACAGAATGGAAGAAATACAGATGGAATGAAAGAATGACAGAGAACAAAAGAACAACAGACAGAATGAAAGAATGACAGACAAAACGAAAGAATGACAGACAGAAGGACAGAGACAGACAGAATGAAAGAATGAAGGACATATGAAAAAAATGAAAGACAGTCAAAATGAACGAAAAGAATAACAGAACGAAAGAACAAAAGACAGAAGAAAAGAACAACAGACCAAACAACAGAGACAGACAGAAAGAAAGAATGAAGGACAGAGACAAAATGATAAAAAATATGGACAAAACGAAAGAATGACAGTCAGAATGAAAGAAATACAGACAGAATGACAGAAAGACAGACAATGAAAGAATGACAGACAAAACAAAAGAAATACAGACAGAATGACAGAAAGACAGACAATGAAAGAATGACAGACAAAACAAAAGAAATACAGACAGAATGAAAGAATAAAAGGCAGATGGACAAAACGAAAGATCGATGGAAAAAATGAAAGAACAACAGACAGAACAAAAGACTGATGGAGAGAATGAAAGAAGTACAGACAGAATGAAAGAAAGACAGACAGAGCGAAAGAAATGCAAACAGAACGAAAGAATAACAGACAGAAGAAAAGAACAACAGACCAAACAACAGAGACAGACAGAAAGAAAGAATGAAGGACAGACAGACAAAATGATAAAAATATGGACAAAACAAAAGAATGACAGACAGTGCAAAAGAACGACAAGCAGAATGAAAGAACAACAGACAGAACAAAATAACTACAGACAGAACAAAAGAATGACAGACAGAACAAAAGAACTACAGACAGAACAAAAGAATGACAGACAGAATGAAAAGCGGCGGACAGAAAAAAAAATGAAGGACAGACAGGCAAAACAAAAGAAATATGGACAAAACAAAAGAACAACGGACAGAATGAAAGAAATACAGACAGAACAGAAGAACAATGGACAGAATTAAAGAATGACAGACAGGTGGACAGACCGATAGACAGAACAACATTTAGTTAATGGCAAATCAGAATTTATGGGCTTGCAAAACTATCAGTGTTGAGAATAATTCCTAGTAGAGTAGTACAGAATTGCCAGTACTCTCTACCAGTGTGTACTAACCTACTTTGAGCACAGACTCCCCTGCAACACAAAATAGTAAAAATGCCTGCCAAACATGTTGCTGACAAAACAACAGTGGAAATATGAATCGGATTTGTAAACCACAACATTTCCAATCAAAGCCAATCAAACAAAACCCAGGGGAGGGTAAAGGGCTGAAACACTTAAAGAGATAATCAAGAGACCCCAAGCACCAAAACATCACTTCCACAAACACAAAACCACAGAGGAACGTTGGTGTTTCCAAGCACTTCAAGTACCAAATCTCAATCATGACACTTTTATTTTGTACATCCAAATTATGCCTGTTAGGAACAGCCTAGGGAGGCCTACGGTTTTATGAGACCACAATTGCGCTAAGTTGGTACGCTAGAGTGCAAATTTGTTTTCCCTATGCCTCACATTCTAGCATTGCTTTCGGATGCAAAAGATGTGCTAATTTATGTCCATACATTAAGATCAAGAAGAAACTACATTCAGAGTACAGAGGAGCATATATTGCTATCATAAAGTCCCTGCATATGCTCTCCAGCAATGAGTCCTCTGACATAAACATATGGATGCTTGTTATGCCAACCCCCCAATTTGATTATCATTTAACATAACTATAATTGCATATAATTGATGTTACCTACCATAAAATATGTTAAAATGCATAATGGCCCAGTACGGTATTTATAGACGCCGTAATGAGTATGTGAACGCACACTCCAAATGCTGAATCTGTTATTAGCTTCACGCTGTAGATTGAGAGCGCTGTGGCACTTGGCACGTCTGCCGCGGGGCTACATAGTTCACTTCAGCCCTTTATTAAATCATAATCATCTCGGTTATAAGGCGCAGAAAAACACGTCCCCAATTGATCCAACAGACAGCAGTGCAGGCGGCTCTGAATAGGGTCGAAGCAGCAAGATTAAACATCCGTAAGAGCATTAGGACACATAAGAGCATTAGGTGTGTACGTACACACACAACACATGCTCAGGCTCCGAACGGGTTCAGCCGTGGTGTTAGATACCGTGAATGATGCTCGGTGAGCAGGGAATCAGTAACAGCATTGCCACCTGTTAAGCACACCATATTGGCTCTAATGACATACAGGACTGTCCATCTGTAGCAATGGTCAACAGCACCTAAGGCATTTTTAGTCTTGCAATTACCCATTCCTTCACTCTGCCACTTTCTCTCACTCCCTCTTATTCATTCTGCTGTCCATGGGGCTCTGATGAAGATCAATGCTTGTCTTCTTACCCACTCTAAACAGCCGTCCCATTTGAGCTCAGTGATCAAATGTGTCTAAAACTATTGGGTGGATGTGTCTGGATCTGGAGTTGGGTATTAACAGCACGGGGGGTTCCATTAAATGCTGCAGGAGCCAACTCACAGACAGAAGACGGTCCCAGAAGAGAACACAAGAGGGTTTTTTCTATTCCACAGTGCCGTCTGACTGCCTCAGGCAGACACGCAGAATCATCATCATTCATTTACTCAATGTATTACCCCACCGCCTTCGCCAGCCGCTCAAACTGTAGCTTAGGGAGATGGCACAAGAAAAAAGAGAAGTGGGAACTGTGAAATAGCAAAACAATGCTAGATATACAGTGCCAGTCAAAGTTTTGAAAACGCCTGATTATGATATTGATATTGAATATGATATTAAAGATTTTTTCAACTAAAGGCATGCAGTTAAATACTTGGGAGACAACAGAAAATTACACTACAAAAAATAATTTTCTTCTTTTTACAGTTTTACAGTAAAATGAATTAATAAATAAACAAGTTAAATTTACTTGAGCTAGAAATTAAAATTGACACATTTTCTTGTTTTAAAGAAAACCCTAACAAACTTGAAAAGATTATTTATGCTTAGAAGAAAAATCATTCAGTTAATTTAATTTTTTTATTATGCTTAATTACTCTAATTTATTACCTAACACAAAAAGTAAATGTACTTTGGAAGACATTTAAATAGTTTTACTAGAGATAGTAAATATTTAGCAGTATCTGTATTAATTCTCACTGTAGTATAAATTAATTTGAATTCATTCTTTAATTATTTAAAAAAAAAAACAAGTATTCAATTAAAATGTACATAAATAATATATAAAATAAAAATATTTTTAAAATAAATAAAATTGATGGTTGATAAGTTCACTTTACACAGCACTTCTGTCAAATAAATAAATAAATAAACAAATAAATGTGACATTTAAGAGGTTCACAACGCTGTTATCAATGTAAACGGTGGCAAAAACTAAAATATAAAATACAGTAGTTCTGTTTAACATTTTGGTCACTACATAATTCCCATACATCCATTTGTCATTTCATAATCTTATACGTAGGCTAAAAAATAATGTGTAGGTATGTCTGAAATGTGACTGGTACTGTAAGTCATGGGCACAGTTCAACACTTTGACCCTCCAAACAGGGTCAGCAATGGAGTATGATTCACAAAAGAGAGGTAATATTATTTTTCCCCCTCCACCACCAGGCTCTTGATTTTCTGATGAGAAGAGCAATTGTTCATCACAGCACATACTGTAGCTTTAACAGAGGAGAATCAACGGCTGATTAAGAGGCTGATTGAAACATTATTCTGTGACCTGCAGAGCTCGGCTTCCTCAGGATTCAAGTAGACAAAGACAGCAAGGGAAAAAAGACTGGGATAATGTGACTAATGCTATTAAGATCAGTGATGTGATAAACATCCAGGCACAATGTTCTGTGGGAGATGTCTTTTAGTCTCAGTGTGAGCTTTTTCCCCCAAATTCACTGTGTTGAGGGTCATATTGGTTAGTGATCTTTGATTTTTTTTCCTCTGCCAAAATGATTAAACTCAGTTCATTATTCAATTAGAAATAAGTGGTTATTTAGATAAATGCAAATGTCAATTAATGTCAATTGAAAGTTGATAGCAATGAGTTGTTCTGTTTTTCCCATTCAGTGAAAGTCAATGGGGTCCAAAACAACACTGGAACCCACTGTGCAAAAAAAAAAAAAGAGACATCTTTCAAAATATTTTTTCTTTGTTTCACAGAAGTAAAGTCATATACTATCGTTCAAAGATTTTGTGTAAGGTTTTTGTTTTTTTACACAAATTTTTGGTGCAAACTATCTTTTAAAGGGAATCATAAGGAGTTCTTACCCTTCCAATGAGCACTGGTTCTGGACCAGCATACTCCTCAATGACAAAGAACTGGTTCCAGATCCAGCTTCGTCGTTTTCTGGATCGAGAGATTTTCCCTTTTTGTTGATTCCGCCCCTCATCTTCATCCTCATCCATTTCCTGGAAAACAAGACCTCGTCCATCTCTGCCAGGGCGAGAGTCCACAGTCATCTCTCTGCTCTCCTCCACCTTCTTCCTTCCCCATTGCAGATCTGGTGGGAGTTTTAGGATGTGACTGCTGTCAATGGGTTCTGAAATTTTAATCAATGGATTCTGAGTGGCACCAAATGGCATACGAACACTCTGATCTGATTCTCTTTTAACGTCAAGACTCCTCTCAGTCAGTGAGCTGAAAGCGCTAGGCCGATATCCCCAGGCAATCTGAGACGGAGTGTGCAATATGCCCATATCGCTCTGACCAGTGAAGGGGTTCGTCTCCGTGACGGGCATGATCTCACTTTGGGGAATTGATGCTAAGCGAGTAGTGAAGTGTTTGTACTTCCATGAAGCAGTGCCAGGTGCACCTCTCACCTCCATTTTTGTGTCCCCCTCACCTAGATCCATAGTGAACCCACTAAACTGTTTAAAGAGAGTGTGAACGGTCTGATCCGGATTTAGGCTGGTATTTGTAAAAGTACTTGAATGTAGCTCAGCAGTCAGGTTATCTGAGTTATAAAGTTCAGGAGTGCCTATCCTGTCTTGTTTTTTCATTTTAAATGCCTCCACTTGACTGTGATCCATGTTGATCAAATCCCTTTTCCTGCTGTGACTCATTTTACCTGGAATATTTAGACCAGGAACACTCTGAAGCTGGGAATTCACAATTCGTACGAGGTTTTCTTTAGATATCAGTTTTAATAAGCTTCCAGTCAGGTTAAATTTCCGAGGTGAATCTGGAGTGACTACTTTTGTACCCGCCGTAGTGTGAACGGCAGAATTTGAACTTGCTCTGGATCTTGAAGGGATTTTGAAACTGGTTCTGTTGAAGTGTATGGCAGAAGTTGTTCTGTGGTGCATCGGGATCCATTTGTCAACTCTTCCACCTTTTTTTGTGTTATTTCTGCCCCTTTTAAACTCTAAAATGTCTCTAGAGTCATCATTTGGGGCTTGTACCTTTAAATCAGCCTGGTCAGAGTCTTCGTTTATTTGTACAGGTGGTTTGGCATTAAACCCAACAAAGTTTTCCTTGGTGAAGACAGGAGAAGCTCCATGGCTCTGGTGAGCTGTAATCTGTTCTTCAACTTCCTCAGGACCAATCAGTTCTTTGATTCTTGTCATTGTATTGCCATTCCTCTCCAAACTTGTATCCCATTGGTCAGTTGCTCCATTTCCTGTATGCTGGGCGTGAATTGAGCTCACTCCCCTTCTCCGAACAATCTTAGTGGCACAGGCTCCGCCTACAAAACAGAGGGACACCAATAGGAGCAGCCTCCTGTCAATCATGTCGTACGTTTGTGATGTATTAATTTAAACAACAACTGATGAAAAGGCGTGTTTGCTTTCCAGTTGTCTTCATTCTTTCGTTCTTCTCTGTTCAGTCTTCCCCACTTATTCCTCCATTACACTGACTTCATCCAGTTTACACAGAGCATGCGTTAAGTCACTTGTGTTCACTTTATGTATCTCCCTCTATCTCGCAGAGCTTCTGTGTTTTGGTGCTGGCAAAACGTTTTACTCAGTTTCCCACAGAGGGTTGGATGCCCTAGGAGAAAAGATAAAGATAATTAAGTTAAAACTTTAATCATTGCAGTATGTTAATTAAAAGTGGAACGACAAGGCAAGGTAGCAGAACACACAGCCAGGCTGATTCATTAACGTATGAGTAATCGCAAGACAGTAACATCAGCAGCATCATTAGAATTCAATATGAGCCAAGGGGGCTGATATTTCCTTGTTCTGTCAGATGTTGCAAGTATCATCAGAAGGCTTATAGGAAAATTGTGTTATGGCATTTAATTTGTGCTCCTTGAAGACAGAGGCCCTAGTGGGTAGTGCACACAGTGGCGCTCTGGATCCGGATCATGTGTTGTTTCCTGTCTTATATCTCACACTCCTGTCCAATAAAAGCCAAGGCCTATTTGAAAAGTTACAGTTAAAGGTGCAATAGATGATTGTCTTCGGAAACATTTTTTGTTATGCTAGTTGAAAGACTCTTCACATCCCGATAGCAATCATTATGTTAAGTAGTCTACATGAATTTATCTGTATTTATATATTCAGTGGAAGGCGTAGGACCAAGAAATGTTCATCCAATCAAAACGCTCGGTCCGAAAATTTTAATTGGCTTTCCTACCTGCCTGTCAAGGTATGTATTAGCATACCTCTGCACACCCGGTTCGAGCAGACAGGATACGTCATCAGTGCGCTGTGCAGACAGAGCGAGAATGGCAGACAAACGTCAACAACCCGATCTTCCTTCTTGGATAATAGTACTTTTAAAGTTTTCTCACCGGTGAATGACTCATGATGTAGCCCAGCGGTTCCCAATTCACGCACCCGATTCAGATAACCGGCTTGTTAGAAGTGAGTTACGTGCATGAACTGTGTTTTGATCGATATGATCCCTACACAGTGTTCATTGCTCCCTACTCCCTGAGAATCCGTTGAAGTTTACTTCACTTCAGAACATTCATTCACGGATTTTCGCTACACAGCTTCTTCACACACAGACGAAACTTACTAGAGAAGTGTGACATAATGTACCTCTGGAAATAAATACTATTTAAATTTACATCTCGCACACTTTAATGGCCTTTGTATGGAACATATACGCTTGCTTCGAACTGGATGGCAGAATATCCGGTGATGTCCACATCGCAGAGCACTTACGGTCGAATAGAACAAACATCTGAAGTGATAAGAGAAACATAAAATGTGCAGAGCGGTGGAATTGGAACGTTGATGTAGCCTATTGTAGTAATGTTGTCTCTGGTATTCTGGTCTGTGAGCGTAAATGTGTTCAGGGGGCGTGGCTTTGGACGGCGATTGCAGGGAGGGTGGGACGTTTGCTTTCAGTGCTATCAGGCTAAAGTTAGCATTTTCCAAGATCTCCTACTGCACCTTTAAGGTTTTATATGTTACAGTACAGGATTCTGTAAATAAATAAAAATGTTTAACAATGAGCAACTTTTTCATTACAGTAAAAGTATCAGAAAAGTACCTTCAAATATTGTCTTTGACAATGGGGGGCCTTGGAATCAAAAAGGTTGAGAACCAGCAATTTATTTTATATCATTTTTGGGGTGACCTATGCATTTTATTGCAATCAACTGTAGTGTTTTTTTAAGGGTAGCACCTCATTCTGAGCCTCCCTTCTGTGTCAACACTTCAAAACCTAGTTCAATTGTTCCAGTTCAAATGTCTGTTTGTTTTTGAGCAAACAAGACAAATATCCGTTAAAATTGATTTTGGTAAAAATCTATTCAAGCATGTCCTAACTGAGGACTGAGGGGAAAAAACACAAACCATTTGAGTATATATTTTTGCTGAAATGAATGACAGACTTCTCAAGCATTCAAGCATGCCATCTACTTCTTTAATAGAAGCTCCTTCCAAGTTGGTGATGCATCATTTCACAGGTTGATTTTTGTAATTACTTGGAAATGAAGCTGTTTCTACCACAATACATTAGGAACTGTGCAATTTTACAGTTTAAGTGTGATGTTGAATGAGGCTGTCTGATTTCTGTAGACATGAACAATGAGGCACTGCAGTGTGAGTTGTGTTTATGAAGAGTAATGAACAGTAAGTTAAATGATGGTAATGGTAAAGCTGCATAACACTGCATGATGGGTTGTGTATGTGCACAGAGATGCCCCGTGGGACATACAGTGTATAATTGCAAAACAAAGAATTGTGGACTACAGAACTACTTCGACACGAAAAGCAGTGTGTTATGAGTTAGAGCCATGGAAATTGCATAAAGCCAGCCAATCAGACCATAACTGGCTATTTTAACCATTTTTATGAGCAATACGCTTCAGACATTCAGCAAATAATAAAATACTGTGGATTTAACTACAGAAGGATGCACTATAGGGCTTCTACACTACATTTAACTCTTAGTTAATGTCTTTTTAAACACCAGGTAAAGGCCAGATGTAACCCTGGGTTAAGCAACGTTTGTCATTTTGAAAGGGGGTTAGCACTGATTTGCAAAGTTTAACCCCAAAATGTTGCCCCAAATGTGATTCTAGGATGCCATGGTGAGTTGTTTAACAACAGGCAACCAATCATAAACAGCTTTAGTATTTGCCTTATTAAATGTGACCCTGGACCACAAAACCAATCTAAGTCGCCTTGGGTAATTTTTGTTTTTTCACAATAGCCAAAAAAACATTGTATGGGTCAAAATTATCGATTTTTCTTTTATGCCAAAAATCATTAGGATATTAAGTAAAGATCATGTTCCATGAAGATATTTTGTAAATTTCCTACCGTAAATATATCAAAACTTAATTTTTGATTAGTAATATGCATTGCTAAGAACTTCATTTGGACATCTTTAAAGATGATTTTCTCAATATTTAAATTTTTTTTTTTGCACCCTCAGATTCCAGAATTTCAAATAGTTGTATCTCGGCAAAATATTGTATCCTATCCTAACAAACCATACATCAATTGGAAAGCTTATTTATTCAGCTTTCAAGTGATGTATAAATCTCAATTTCAAAAAATTGACCCTTATGACTGGTTATGTGGTCCAGGTTCACAAATATTCATGTGATTTGTACAGCTGAAGAAAATGTTCATGCATCCATATTTAAAGAGGTCATATGATGCGATTAAAATTTTTCCTTTCTCTTTGGAGTGTTACAAGCTCTTGGTGCATAAAGAAGATCTGTAAAGTTGCAAGACTAAAGTCTCAAATCCAAAGAGATATTCTTTATAAAAGTAAGAGTCAACCACGCCTACCTAAAATGGCTCGTTCTAATACGCCCCCACATGTCTATGTCACTGTCTGGGAAGATTTGCATAACGCTGCCCGAATGTTCACACAAAGAAAGAAGGTGTAAGTTTTATTCTTGCTGTAGTATTGTTGTTGCCGTCATGTTGTGAAGGTGCTGTGTGCTTCGTTGTGGAAGCGAAATTACTTTGTTTGGCCTTCCAAAAGAAGGACGATATCCGCTTCGTCATGCCTGGAGCTGATCCGTGCTGGTCGCTAAGGAAATACATCAACTTCGCGCTGTGGATCGCCGGATCGGCTTTCACCGTGGACGAAGCGGAGTCCAGCCCGGGGTCATCACATGTGGTTGCCGCAAGCACGCCGGCCGCCGCTCACTCTAGCCCGCCTGGTGATGCTGTGTGTTTTGTTGTGAAAGCGAAAATACTTTGTTTGGCCTTCCAAAAGAGGACACGACTAGAAATCAGTGGTTAAGTTGTATTTACAACACTGTTCCAGAACACTTCAACCCAAATATTCAGATGTGTGCAGCGCATTTTATGGAGGACTGTTTCCTGATCCTGGAAGAGTAGACTACAATACCGGCTGTTCTGACTCACAGACTGTAAGTACGTTTTCATATTTAAAGGATTTGCCACTGATGATTCAAACGCGAGTTTTGAGCAGTGTAGAGTAGCGCTTGTTGTTTGTCATTCTCGATCACAAATGCAGACATGGTTTTTATGTTTACACGGCGCGATGCAAAGCAACGCGTAAAAAGACAATATAAGTCATTATAATCCGTAATTATGTCCAAACTGGATGCAACAAATGCCTCGTTTATAATGGGTTTTAATGTTTTTGTCTCGTCGCTCCGGCCGGGACACAACATCACAGTATGGTAAGGGGCGTAACATTTCCGTCACACGCTTGAGGTATTCAGCCAATCATAACGCACTGGATAGCTGGCCAATCAGAGCACACCTCGCTTTTCAGACCGATGAGCTTTGTAAAAATAGACGCGTTTCAGAAAGTCGGGGCATAGAGGAGAAACAATAATGTACAGTATGTGGAAAATAATGTTTTTTGAACCTTAAACCGCATAAAACACATTTCATTACACCAAATACACAAAATAATGTTCTTTTTAGCAGCATCATATGACCCCTTTAAGGGAAACAGTGATGACAAATGTGTCAACATGAAATGGAAATTTACACTATTTTCTGAATTCATGTTAATGATCTTACTGTGATTCATTCATGATTCATTCATACATAGGTTTTTTTTTATTTATTTTTTTTAATAAATGTCATAACTCAATCTTCAGGTGAAAGTATTGTCACTGCATCCGTTTCATCACAACTTTTACAGAATTTACAGAATATTTAGTATATTTTCAGCAGACACAAGACAAGAGCGATGACACAATGACATTCCCACAGACAGACAAGCAGTTATTAAAACAGGTCACATCCTGTCAATCAATGCTAATCACCTCATGAATATGCAAATAAGAACTTTAACCCAGCATTAACAAATGCACAGTGTGAAATCTATGAATTACTAACCATGAATAAAGTATGAACTGTGTGAAACATGGATAAGATAACCGAGGATTACATTGACCAAGTGTAAGAAGCCCAACTGTGATAATTGCTGAGTAATGCGTCGTGAATGTTATGTCCGCTATAAATGCTGTGACATGCAAATACAGTAGTAGCGCTCTGGGTCTTGTCAACACGCCTACTGAAGTATAACCGAATGTCGCGTATCCTCACAGGATCCCACAAACTTGCTTCCCTCTCCCTCCTGATTATTCACACAAGCCTTCATTCCTTAACAAATATTCCTCCTGTCTCCTAAAAGCTTTTCTTTTCATGTTATATTTTCTCTTTCGTCAAATCCTCCCACTCACCACCTGTCTCTCTCTCTCTCTCTCTCTCTCTCTCTCTCTCTCCTTGCCTGTCCCTTTCCATTTCACAGCATTGTTTTAATATGTTATCCTCTGATTCTCTCTCCTTTTCTTCGGCTACCTCCACGTCAATCATGATTGTGCTTTAACCTCTCTCACCTTCTGCGCTTTGACTTGCTTCGATCAATCAGCCAATCTCCGCAGTGACATTGGGATTGATGGCTGTCTGGCACCTGCACTGATGCTAAACTAAATGAACCTGAAGCCGAGAGTCTTAACGGTGATTCTTATAGATTATACAAATGAAAAAAACAACACGTGCCACAACGGGATCCAAGTCTGCCCAGCAGCAGATTTATACAATGAACAAACTAAACAGCTGTTTGCCAGTGCATAGCAGTTAAGGTTCATACAAAAATGGATTTGTTTTTGCTTAAACAACAGATGAATATGCGCTAAACAAATCATTCATGCAGATAGGGTTGATAGGAAACTGCTGATAGATTGTTGTG
The DNA here is from genome assembly GCA_018155175.1 of Sinocyclocheilus anophthalmus. Classification (NCBI taxonomy): domain Eukaryota; kingdom Metazoa; phylum Chordata; class Actinopteri; order Cypriniformes; family Cyprinidae; genus Sinocyclocheilus; species Sinocyclocheilus anophthalmus. Next base: position 355,657 of record JADLZN010007640.1, on the reverse strand, counting down.
CTCTCAATTTAACAAGCTTGAAAACTACGAAGAGGCAAAATTGCAGAGGCAGTGAAATGTTCCTGCCAGCAGTGACAGTTTCTTTAGATTAGATTCATTAGATAGGAACTTTTTTTCCACACTGGCTGACTTATTATTGATGGCTAGATGGTCATAACTTGGGAGCAGATTTGGATTTGGACAGTAGAGACAAGTTTCTAGTTAATAGACTGCAGAATAGGGTGTAAGATTATTTTTAGTAGCATTGACTGAGTGTAATGCAAGTACTGAATACAATAAAAGTGTAGTGTGTCATGTTTTCATAACACAATAGCTGTTTCTTTTTATAAACCATGTTTTTTACAGCTACAGTACAGATGTTTCACATTTAAAGTCATTCTATGAAGTCAAAAATGCCTAAAATTAAAAGATAAAGCATAAGGGTGTGGGGGGTGGGGGGGGGGGGGGGGGGTCCAGTGTTCTATTTTTTGGGATATTTACAAAAAAAAACTTTTGTTTTCCACTGACATCACTCTTAAATATTACTAAATAGTACTATTAAATATTAACCAAAACTGCTTTAGCTAACATAGACGGTATGGTTTGACTCCGTTCTGTTACATAACACTTGATTTTCACAATCCAATCAATTCCCAATGGAAAATATTCAAGCCTCATTCAAATATTTTTGCCTCAATGAAAACTTTTTCACTCAGAAATGCATCATATTAGGAAGGTAAAATAGTAGCAAATGGCAATATTTTGAAATATAATTATAATATAATAAATTATATTATAGAAATATATATGGGGTGTGTGTGTGGTTGTGTGTGTGTGTGTGTGTGTGGTGTGTTTGTGGGTTGTGCGTGCGAATTTTTGTGACAAATGAGGAATTAATTTGTATAATGACAAAGGTATGACATAGGAATTACAAAGAGAAGGTGACTTTTCAGGACATTAGCCCATGTCCCCACTTTTCAAAACGCTTATTAAATCACACAGAATGGAGTGTAATGAAAATCTGAAATAGCACAAAGTTTCTGGTAAGGGGTAGGTTTAGGGCTAGGGTAGAGGTTGGTGTAGGGCAATAGACTATACAGTCTGTACAGTAGACAAACCATTACGCCTATGGAGAGTCCCCACTTTTCACCAACCAAAACTGTGTGGTTGTGTGTGTGTATGTGTGTGTTGTGTGTGTGTGTGTGTGTGGGTGTGTGTGGTCGGTGTGTGTGTGTGTGGTGTGTGTGGTGCGTATATATCTATATATTGTATATATATATATAGAGATATATGTATGTATATATATTATACTCTATATATATATATACACATGTTAAATTCCAAGACCATCTCACGCTAATACTACAGTATATATGAAGGTGCACTCAATAAATTGAATAGTAGAGGAAAAGAAATTTATTTAGTTAATTAACTCAAAATTGTGAATATGTGTGTATAAATAAATTCAATGCACCAGACCTGAGTAGTTGTAAGGATTTGGTTCTTGTAAATTGTGATCATTTGGCTCCATTGATCATTTATTATGTGTTATTACACCAATTTCATTATCGACTTTTTCTCAACCAAATTGAATATGTTGTTGACAGCAATCGCTCAGTCATCAATCCTTAAAACAGTTCTGAGCCTTCAAAATGGTCTCAGTTTGTTTCACTAGGCTACACAATCATGGAGATGACTGCTGTTCTGACAGTTGTCCAGAAGACAATCTTGACACCCTTCACAAGGAGGGTAAGCCACAAACATTAATTGCCAAAGAAGTTGGCTGTTCACAAAGTGCTGTATCCAAGCATGTTAACAGAAAGTTGTGTAACGAATTAAACTTTTATGTGTGGGATTTAGTTGATGTTTTTATTAGATGCACAACCAACAGAGAACCGCAGCCTTATGAGGATTGTAAAGCAAAATCTATTCAAGAATTTGAGAGAACTTCACAAAGAATGGACTGAGGCTGGAGTCAAGGCAACAAGAGCCACCACACACAGACGCGTCAAGGAATCTGGCTACAGTTGTCGCATTCCTCTTGTTAAGCCACTCCCCTGAACCACAGACAACGTCAGAGGCGGCTTACCTGGGCTAAGGAGAAGAACTGGAATGTTGCCCAGTGGTCCAAAGTCCTCTTTCAGATGAGAGCAAGTTTTGTATTTAATTTGGAAACCAAGGTCCTAGAGTGTGGAGGAAGGGTGGAGAAGCTCATAGCCAAGTTGCTTGAAGTCCAGAGTTAATTTTCCACAGTCTGTGATGATTTAGGGTACAATGTCATCTGCTGGTGTTGATCCATTGTGTTTTTTGAAAACCAACGTTACCAAGAAATTTTGGAGCACTTCATTTTTCCTTCTGCTGACCAGCTTTTTGAAGAGCCTGTTTTTATTTTCCAGCAGGATTTGGCACCTGCACACTGCCAAAAGCACCAAAAGGTGGTTAAATGACCATAGTGTTGGTGTACTTGACTGGCCAGCAAACTCACCAGACCTGAACCATAGCGAATATATGGGGTCTTGTGAAGAGGAAAAATGAAAAACAAGAGACCCCAACAACTGCAGATGGAGCTGAAGGCCACTGTCAAAGAAACTGTGCTTCCATACCACCTCAGCAGTGCTTGTTAGTTTATTTTTTTATATTAGTTATTATCACCTCCATGCCACGCCGAATTGATTTTTTTTTGGCAGTATTGTAAATTAAAGCAAAAGGAGCCCCTACCAAAGTATTGAGTACATGTACAGTAAATTAACATCATTTACAGAAGGCCAACAATTCACTAAAAAAAATTTTATTGGTCTTATGAAATATTCTAATTAGTTGAGATAGTGAATAGGTGGGTTTTTGTGAAATGTGAGCCAAAATCATCACAATTAAAAGAACCAAAGACTTAAACTACTTCAGTCTGTGTGCATTGAATTTATTTAATACACAAGTTTCACAATTTGAGTTGAATTACTGAAATAAATGAACTTTTCCATGACATTCTAATATATTGAGATGCACCTGTATATTAGAGAAGATAGTTCTTTGGAATTTAAATGCATTTCTAACGTTAGTCAAAATGGAAAACAAAAAATTCACATTTTATCTTTTCAGCTGTTAGATACAGTTATGACCCACATATGGAAAATTTCCATAAAAAATGGAACAGTTAGAGATTTCTGTGTATCTACCTGTAAATGTGTACAGTTTAACATGTCATTGTTAAAACCAAACCTGCTTAATTGAGTCATCATCAAAATTATAGCTCCAGATATCAAACAAATAAGGTTTTTATTTGATATCTGGAGCTACCTCAGATGATGACCTATTAATATAGGATTGGTTTAATAGTAATTTAACAGTAGATGGGAAAGAAGTTGCAGTCTAACGCTACAAAGATCCAGGTTGCTAACACAAAGGTCGCTGGTTTATTTCCAGGAAGGAGTGTCCCACTGGAGAGGTTCTGTGACAGCACTCTTGCTCTACTACTGTTGTGCTCCTGAGTGAGACACTTAACCTCGCTCTGCCCCTGACTAAGGCTCTTAACACCAGCTTGTTTAAATGCCTCTGCTTCAGGCAGACTGTCCCTCCAATTACAGTGTTACTTTAAAAAAAGTGTCTGCAAAATGACAAGTAACCATGCTGGATACATTTAAAAGCTGTGTATCTTAATAAAACCGCTTTCATGCTCCAGTCCCCAAAATATGCACACAGAGAATTACAAGTGGCACAAATTGTCTTTGCATATTTCGCTCAGCCTATTTACTCACCCATCTACAGTATACAAATGTACGTGCAAATCTGGACGTTGTGGGGAAGGAGCTCCCATTTGTAATTCAAAATTCTGCCCTGAATTAACCTGCATAGTTGAAATACAACTACACGTCTTACTTCAGCAAAAAAAGGTTATGCATTACAATACTTTGCAGGATATTTGGTTTTTTCATTAGGTGTTAGATGCAGCTCTGCCTATGCTCCACTGATGGAGCCAAGTGACAAAAAAGAGGAATTTCTTAAGGCTACAGAAAGCTACAAAGAGCCCTTTTTAAGACAGAAATCAATAAACCTGTCGCCAACTTGAAGAATGAAGAACAATTAAGCAGTAAAGTAAGCAAAGTCAGCAAAGTAATAGCTGTGCTAAACGCTACTCGCACTTTGCATTAAAAGTGGATGAGACCGTTTACCTGAACAAGAAGCCATGCTGGTTGTGAGGTCATGGAGATGACTCATGAATTTTAATAATGGTCCATTAAAGTCATGTTATAAAAATCATATCTATGTGTTAAACGTACATGAACGTCACCACAAAGTCCTCAGTATTCTAGAAACCTTGGGATTTTTTTCTCTCTTCCCTGAGTTCCTGAGTTGATGGTGTGTCAATGAGAAAACATTTCAGACACAAATGAAGCAGCATCTGTATTAATCATAAGTCTGTTAAAATGAATTAATTATTTTTTTCCATTTACAATACAACTAAGTTGCATGTACAAAATACCACAGTATTGTACAGTTTTCTTAGATAGTTTTGTACAATTACGATAGAATATGTAATGATTCTGAATTTATGATCCACCCTATCCGCTTCTTTTAATAAACCATTTATACACATATTCAATACCTGACACAGGAACACATTTATTTTATTGCTTTCGATTTAATGCATTAAGCGTTTGTTATTAATCATAAAGAAAGTAATGTGAAAACAAATTATGCAATTAATCATGCCCCCTGACCTGTACGTAAATTTCATTTAAAAAAAAATTCCATTAGAGCCATTCATGCTTTGAAAGGAACTCTTCATGTTTTTGGAGACAACAGAAGAAAGGAAACACCATAAACCATTATTAAAGACACCGAACAGGTAGTCTATATATTGATACAATTAACCGATTAATTATTCAGCATATAATATAATATAATATAATACACAGTTGCAGAAAATCAATAGTAAAACAATAAATAAGCATTTAGTGTAGTTATGTGACAAAATTGCTGCTATCCTTGCAACAACTACGCTTTCACTGAATTAAATCCTGCTGCAATCTATTTCAAAAAGTGATGTGAACATGAAATGCCTATGCTTATGCCCTCATGCGAGGGGCGTAAAATGCAGGTGGCTGGATTGCTCTATTGTCATGGACACCAGGGTAACAGCTGAGAGCTTAGAGTAAACCAGTACATCGACATTGTCACATCTGTGGTGGGAGTACCCTTGCTCGAAATGAACGGCATATGCGAGTGAGAGACTGAGCATAATGCCCTTTCACTATGTGGTCTCTCTGACACTGTTAGGAGAATCAATGCAGGGTAAAAGTGTACGGCTGAAGATGTCGGGAGCAGTTGCTCCTTAAACTGGAGTGTGTGTCTGTGTATGTGTGTGTTGAACAGCAGAACGTGACATCAGACCTTTTTCAGACTTGCCTTTCGCTTCATGCGGCATGCATCCATACGCCCCACGGACAATCAGAGTATCTCACTAAACTGATTAATTGGGGCCATAAATATTTTTAATTAATTTTTCTTCTCCCCAGGGCTTCGAAATCTCTTGGTTCGTTAGTATTGGAGGCAGATCTTTTCCATCGATCGCCGAAACCCATGGTGCAGTGAAGGCTGTCACCAACTTAACGAGACTGAAAATTTTAATTACGATTCTCCTCCGTACTCCTTACTCGCCATTTATTTCTCACTCTCACACATATAACACCTACCCACAAAACAATGTTCTCATTTAGGAAGCCAGATACACATTCATGCAGACAAATGCTACATGCTCCGTTCCAAAGCCGAGTGCATTTTGGGCGTGTAAGACATCATAAACGGGCTCTCAACGTCAAGGCTGTTTCAAAAAGTAGGCAACTTAATTACACTGCTTCCTAAAAAACTTGCTTTAACCAAATTTTAAGCAGCATCACATGTATCTTTCACAATAAGACAATCCCAGTGCACTAAGTTCAGTACAAAAAAAAGAACCCAAAGACAGTGTATTAAAAAAGGACAGAAATAGGGATGCTTTGATATTATTATGGCCAATATCAATAAGCAGAAAATGATTTTCTTGTTTCAGACAATATCAAACATATTACACTATTTTGCCTAAATAAATAAATAAATGAAAAATGGATATTAATTTTGAGATTTACTAAAGATTACAGTGTTATTAAATTATTAGTGTTTTGAAAGATTAACTTTAAGTAAGCATTAGATGTTGGCCAAGATAATCTAAATGTAAATATCAGGGAAATTATATGCATAAATAAACATACAGTATGAAAATAATACATAAAAATGTCAAAAAATATATGGCTTATCACAAAAAAAATCACAAAAAAATAAAAAATATATCAAATTTACACTTCTTGAAAACCCAAACTAAACTACATTTTACCCAGAAAATGATGTTCATTGCATGTTTATTATAGCATTGCAGAGTGCTGTTTGTATGATGCACAGCTGAGTTGCTGCCTACGTAAAGCATTCCAAATCAGTCCCTTCTGAAGTTGTATTTCAGTTAGTATGTAGGCAGTAAGGCAGCTCTCTAGGTTTTGGAACAGAGCTACTATAATGTTCTCGAAAAATTACAAACACTTCATAACATACTGCAGTTGATTTCAGATCAGAAGCGCACTCGTACTCAAGGAAACATTATCCCACACATGGCAGAGAAAATAAATAAAGCTAGCTTTGTTATGTTTTTTCGCCTCTCTTGCTGTAGCACTCCAGGGAACAACCTTCTGGACCAAAAGGGGAAAAAAAGGAAAGAAAAAGCCCAACATTTGCCTCTTTATTTCCCCTGTAGAAAAAAAACAAAGCTCCGCCTACAAATCTATGCAAACTAATGCTGTGCGGAGTGTATAGTGACTGCAGGTGCTCCCCGCTGCGAGACCTTCAGCAGCACAGAAGTACAAAAATGACTTTGAGAGAGTCAGTCTTCCCTCCCTCACAAAAGCTTGAGTGTGAAACAAGAGATCTGAGAGCCACAGCAACGGGGGAAATCTGCCAAAGCGCAGAGGGATAGTGCATGAGGCATTCTGTTTGCAAAAGGAAGATGTATCTACATCTAAATGGATAAAATCCATCGTCCTACAATTGTATTTTACCCAAGGTGAAATTACTAAACTGCTGATCAGTATGCCGTGACTACACCAGCATGGGGTGTCGACGGGGGGCCGGTGTTTTTTAAAATGCCGGCTCTCTCGGGACACTCAAGAAACAAGCTGGAAGGGGTGAAAAACAACACCATCGTAGACTGAAAAGGACAGAGGGAGCATAATCTAGATGGTTTCCGCGTTCTGATAAGTGGCAAGGATAAGTCCACTTCAGGGTGGTTCCCGTCTAGAGGATTAATATAAAAGGATCATTTTAACACAAAAGACAAGAAGGGGCTTAAAACCGCGCTGGGCCTCGGCGTGCTGAGAGTGCTTCCACCGGGGCGAGTGGAGGAAATGAAAACTCAGCAATCGGCAGATGAAATGGGACAAGCGCGAGAGAGATAAACAATCTCCGAGCCCTCTGTTACAAAACAGCCTATAAGAGACAATCAATCTGCCTCCCACACCACAAGCCAACTGGAGAAATCTTGCCATCGGTAATCTGATTTTGGCTGATGGTTCTTGGGCGCTAAAAGTACAGTGGGAAAATGGCGAACATGGCCTCCCTCTGACCCCACTGTCATAAGCACCTCATTAATAACATAATCAGTATTCACACACATTACTGAGCTTTTAATAATTCATAAATGGCTACAAGAGATGCAACAGGGTTAGCAAACAGAGCCAGAGGTAAGATAAGAAACCTTTTGGTATTTGACGTGTTTGCTGTCTAAAATGAACCTTTTGCCAATGGCGAGACATATATACACTACTGATCAAAAGTTTGGAATAATTAAACGTGAAATAGTGTTACAATTTAAAATAATAGTTTTCAATTTAAATATATTTAAAAATGTAATTTATTCATGTGATTCATGAATTTTCAGCAGCCATTATTCCAGTTTTCAGTATAAAACAATCCTTCAGAAATCTAATAAGCTAATGAAATATTAATGGCCAAAAAAGCTATTTTGCATTGTTTTTATCATAAGTGTCATTATGCAATGAGCCCCAGATCACTTCCATTAACTCTCACTTAAAAAAATGCACTAAAGGCCTAAAACCAACTAAATTAATTTTATTCTTAGCATTAAATTACAAATGAAAATATTGTCTTCAAACAAGTGCAATACTTTCATATCCGTTAACATCTCCAAAAGTAAACCGTTATGAAAAAGCTGTTAGAATCTGCTTTAGAAACCATTGATTTGAATTTCTCATCACTTACATTGAGATTTAACCAAGTATTATATTGCAGTTCCAGTAAACTGGCAAATAACTGCTTTATTTACTCACCACAACCCATTTCCATTCACCTCTGTGTTTGTCTTATGATTTAATGATTCTAACCGAGTCATTTGTGATAAATGGTGAGGAGGGTTGCAATTTAATTTTTACGCTGCGCTATACACTGGAAAATGGACTTTCAAGCTGTCTAGTTACATCCTATAATGATAACTTCTGCTCAGTCATCTGTTTTAGCAACACATATATGCCAGTGTTTCACAGACAGAGAGTTGCCAGAGAAGATTTGCTGGTGAGTCAGAAAGTGCGGAAACATTTGCTGAAATTACACCTGATGCCCATCAAGAGTCTTTTTCTTCTTCTGCCTCAGTGGCTCTTGAAATCAAAAAGCTATCTGATCCCTTCAGAACAGCACCTGACATTTTATGGAATGGCCTCTGCAATCTTTGCCTCTCTCCACTCAGCAAACGCTCTATGTATGTGTATGTTTGTGTGTGTGTGGATTCACTGCATGCGTACACAAGGTTAATAAGGCAAATATGTCAAGATGCCAAATCAATACTTTTTAATTGAATTATTTACATGATATGCTGGTTAATTAAGAAATCAATATTTGCTGAGAAAAGCCCCAAATGGAGACAATTCAAATACAAATACAAAATATATGATTTGAACATCTTATAGATCATTTTGACCAGCTTGGAGACCGGTGAAGATCAGGTGAAATATGCAAAAACATATATATTGCACTTAAAATGCAATTTCTCTGGTGTTATTTATTATTTTATTTATTATTCTCACTTAATTAACATGTTAAATTGGCAAACCAATTTAAATATGAAAGGCTGTAGTCTCACACACACCTGTCTCTTATAAAATACTTGACATAGCCTCTCAACTGGATATAAAACTGCTTCAAGAGATTAAAGTACTTTCCAAGAGACCATAAACTACCTCTCTTACTGTAAATGTTTCTGTAGAAGCTCAGCTGGACAGGCAGAAGACATCTGAAGTTGAAAACATCCAAACAGCCTTGGGTTAACCAATCCATTAATCCATTAGAAAAATACAATCCCTGCGTCCCAATGTGCATACTATCCACCCTATCTGCCCTAAATAGTATTGAAAATTACTAATATCACATAGAATTTAGGATGGATAGTATGCACATTGGGACGCAGGCAATGCCTTTGTCATAAAGACTGAAAGAGAATAATGACCCTTGATAGCTCATTTTTACTAATTACTTCTCATTTGTCATTAAGCTGATGGTTTCATCCAGAGCAATTTACAATACGCTTATTATGGAAGGGCCCCTGTGGCGCAACTTGGGGTAAAGTGTCTTGCTCAAGGGCACGATCCATTGATCAATCCTTACGAGGTTTGAATTTACAGCTTTTTGATTAGGCCAAGATCTTTAACCTCAAGCCTTTTTAAAAAATGCTTGAGTAAGTTCATACAACAATAAACGCTTCCATTGATGCCTATAGTTACATTCAAGTCTCTGAAACATCTATGAAAAGAGAAAAATGAAGCAGTACAGTAGCTCCACAGGGCACATCCTCTAGCTGAATAGCAATAAAGTGAACTTCTTCAGCAAACACAGATCGATTGGCTTTGTTCAAGCCATCTGCTGGATAGCCTTACTATCAACGCTCAGAACTGACATCTTACGTGAACCCAAATATAACCGAATCACACGCTTTCTTACCAGTGTTTCCCCTGCCATTATTTTAGGGGGCGGCCCACCCCGCCCAACGGCAACCCCCGCCCCCTCGAAGGTCAAGTTAATTTTACTTAATTATATTTTCTCTATAATGCCAGATCACAACAGAAGTCATTTAAAGATACCTTTCCGATAGAACAGGTCTATACCTTGTTCTTTTATTAAACAAACTAAATAGCCTTATGTTATTTATCTTATTTACACGACGGCATGTCATTTCGGTTTCTACGTTAGTCGCGCTCTCTGAGCATTGGACCCGTTCTTGATTAAACTATATAATATCATATACACACAGAAACGTAAAGGCATTCATGGCAATCCATCAAAATAAATGTTTGGTTTAACTTGAAGGCATTGTGGCAGAAATATATTACTATTGTTGAGTAGAATGTACGTAATAGGCTGCTACTACTACTACTAAAATTATTAAAAACCTTATTTTTAAGGAATAATCAAAACATTTTTCTTCAATGTTTTAATTGTAATATTAAATGACCTTTATTTTCCAAAAAATTTAATTTGTTTAATTTTCATTACATAAAAGATAGATTAAATGAATATTTTACATCTTAAAAATGTAAATACACAACAGAATTTCCGAGCAAAAAATTCATAAGGCTATTGTAAGAATAAATAAAAATAGTTTTTATGCATTCAAATAATTAGACATGCTAAAAAACAGAATTTGGTAACAATAAAACATAAGGTTGGAAAAAAATAAAACATTTCATAGGGCCCTAAAAATGTAATATTTTTAAACTTTAATTCAATTGATTGTTTAAATGTTTAAGTTCATGAATTAATTAAGTAGACAGCTTTTGATAATACAAATTTATAACCATTAAAAAGGAGTCCAGAAAAAAAGCCCCCAGAGCCGTAAACCTAGGGGACACACTACTATATATCTCAATTTACTTCTGAAGGGTTCTGTAGCCTAGAGAGTTTTTTTCGATATATCATTAGAACTACCTTTGCTTAGTTCTAGGCTTAAGGGATTCACTATAGCTGGAGGTACTGATCAAGCTAACAAACTCAGAGCAGTGCTATAGCTGAATGCTAGTGTTGTGGGGTGCTAAAAAAAAATAAGGGTTTAAGTTTGTTTTGGGATGTGAGATGCCTGAGGCATTTCTGTGACTATATTGCTAACCCACCTTGGCCCCACAAACCACCAGCTCCTGTGTGGCAGGTTGGATGATTATATTTGTTGTTCGAGTTGTGGCTGGAGCAGGCTGTCTGAACAGAAGTCTATGAATAAATTGAGAGTTTGAAAGAGAAGAAAGTTACTTTTTTTTAGTAATGCATATGAAAAACAGTTTCTCAGCTATGCAGTGTTGGGAAGTCAAACACATTTGAACAAATCAGTTTTGAACTCACAGATAGATGGAATAAAAATGACTCAGTGTTTCTTTGCATGAATGATCATGGCAAGTATTCATAGAGAAGAAAAAAAAACTGAATATATAGTTATTTTTCTGCCATGAATATCCAGAAAATTCCTTTATATTAATACAGTACATTGTGCCCTATTATTACTGCCTTTTTATTTTTTTTACAGTGCAGTGTTATTTTAGTATTACTGAGATACTATTATATTTTTATAAATATTTTGAAATAGCTTTGATTTTTATATTTTCAGTTTTCAATTAATTTTTTTAGTAATGGGCTTTTGTTATATCATTTAATAAACTTTTGCCCCCATTTGTGGCTTTTGTTTGATCTGCTGATTTTTTTAAAGATGTGTTATTTCAGTTAGTGTCCAAGCAACATCTTATCATTTAAAATTTCAAATCATTTAAAATTTGTTTAAGTTTTCAAGTTTTTAAGTGTAAAGTTTTCATTTAATATATAATTTGATCTGATTCCAGCTTTATTTCAATTAACAAAAATTATGTTTTAGATTTAGTTAACAATAACAACACCAGTCCCTCCAAAAGAGTGTTTTGTACCAAAATCCTTAGTAAACAACACATGGTTTACAAATTGGCTGTTCAGATTAATTTCCAAGAAATATTGTTTTCATTACATTTACGTTTACGTAAATGTAAACCTGAGAGGGAGACATTTTGGGCCCTATCATACACCAGGCGCAATGCGGCGCAAGGCACGGTGCAAGTGTTTTTGCTATAATTTCAGCCCGACGCAGTTCTCATTTTCCCGTCCTGCGCCGCTTTGTTTAAATAGAAAAATGCTTTTGCACCCATTTGAGCACCCATGGACATGCTGGTCTAAAAAAGAGGTGTGTTCAGGCGCATTGTTGGCGAGTTGCTTTTGTTAATTTTGTTATTTAAAAAGCGCGTTAGTAGAAAAAGTTACTCTGTGCGGGAGTCCACAACGGCATGTCACCTTGTTGAAACACCAGGGATTATTATTGGCTACATAAAGATAAAAATGCCCTACCCTGTATGTACTTAATGGTCGTCTGCATGTATCAGAATTAGGTACCTTTTTGCTCGCGCACGAGCAGCTCTGTTTCCTATTGGAAGACGCTTACGTCTTTGCGCTGCAAATTTGGTTACGCCGTGTTTTTGTAAATAGCAAATCCGCCAAGGCACGAGCGCCACTGGCTGTTAAAGGGAATGGGAGATGAGACTCTGATTGGTTTATTGCACGTTATGCCCAAAAAAAATCCATACTCATTAAGAGAATAGAACAACCCTTTTAGACCATGCACAGAGCGCGCCGGCCATTTTCCTGTCGTTAAACTAGCAAAAGTGGATTCGGACACGCCCTGAGTGCACCTGCGCCGTGCGCTTTAGACCATGTGCTTAAGAGTGTAAAATAGGGCACTCCCTTTGGTGGGGGGGTTTTATGGCTAGTTGAAGACCAATACAAATGCCTAGCAGTTAAACCTAATGCCAAGTATTGCCAATAATTTTATCCCATTATTAAGAAGAATATACAGCTTTCTGATACCTGGGGAAAAAATTATAATTAAAAAATGCAAGTTTAAGGGCCAGGATCCTGCCCCGCTTACAGTGCAGTGCAGCGTTGTGGGAAGGGTAGGAAGAAAACCATTATAGGTCCGGAACGGATGGACACTGAGTAAAAAATTGGGAGCGGGTGGATGTGGAATGAAACTTCCCCCCCCCCCCCCACAGGAAGCGGGCGGTGGGAAGGCTAAAAATAGTCTCATGCAGACCTCTAAGGTAGGCAACGCCACTGAACTGCGATAATGTTAGCATACTGCGTGTTGGAACCAATCTGCAGCTCAGCTTACCCCCCCCATGTGTAGAGTGCAAGCTACTGAATATCTGCAGTGCTGTCTTCACATCAGATGTTAAAGCTAAAAGTCTGAGCCGAAATGCCTCTTTAGTTGCTTTAAAAGCCTCCATTCAACTGTCAAGTTATGCAAGATGTGGAATTTCAGAGCAATACGCTCAATAACAGCTACAGTGAATAAGACTCGTTAAAAGGGAAAGTGCAGCTTCATGATGTGTCATACTGGTGGTTGCTGATGTACATGGGCCTTTGTACCTACACAAAAGCTTACACAAGCTATGCAGTGATACATGACAAGCGAAAGAATGCTAGGATTATGTTATACATTCATAAATGCACAATTGCTACAGTGGCACTCTCTATACTCCACAAAACACTAGGTACACAGTGCAGCAAAGAACCGCAGCAGCAAGCGGGACCGTAAAACTCATCTGCTTTCGCTTTTTAATCCCCTTGGTTGGAGTCACAGCGCGCCCTGCCTTATTAGCATATATCTCCCTGTATGGCTAACTTTCATTCTCATTGGTCCTCTTGCGTTTTAGCAAGCTGTTGACAGTTATTTTTATAATTCTAGTGACTTTGCCCCAATCTCAAACGCATTTCCTGTTTTGTTGTTTTCTGTATATGGGTCATTTTCAGGAGGTACATATTCTCATGTTAGGCAAGGCTCCAGAATAATTCATTATCTTAATCAGAATAATTTTTTGTCTTGTTTTATCTAAACATCCTTAAAACAAGACTAATGTAGTGTACTTGAGAAGCAAAATGGCATAAGATAACAAGACTTGTTTTCAGAAAATATATATTTTTGCCACTGGCAAACAGTTTTTCTTGCCCTAAGCATTAACCTCAATGATTTATGCAAACAATTGTCAAACAGGGAAAGAAAAAGATTAATAATTCAACAGTTTATTCAACTATATAAGTCTTCTCTTACGCAATTTCACTTCTCAAGTAAACTGATCTTGTTTTTAAATATGTAGACAAAGATACTGATTTTTTTTGCAATGAAAACCCCATTATTATTTCCAAAAGGATATGAGGACACAGAAAAGAATAGAAAGAAACATAATAGGGAAAAAAAGACCTAAAAAGAAATTTGATTAATAAAACCGCACACACAATCAATAATCCCACATTTAAGTAAAAGCTCTTTTGAAGGTAAAAGCTCTTTTGATTTGTTTGCACAGACGTAAGTTCGTGGAATGATCTGGCTCGCTCGTTGTCGCTATATTCTGATGTATTAATTTGCGTGTACTTAGCCTCGGGGCAGGCTTGGGCGTGCTGTGTGTTACTGCTGATGTACTTTGCAGTGAACTATGTTATGAGTCATTCTAATAGCTTGCTGGTTTTATTTGGATGCTTTTACATCTTTAGTAGTTTTATTTGGGGACACATATAATACATTGTGCAGAGCTTGGCTTGTTCTTTTTTTTTAGGTCGAGCTGACACGCATTTGCTTGATGTTGCTCTGCACAACCCAAGCGTACGGCTCAATAAAGTGCCGTTCTGTTTCTTTGGTTAGCGTAGCATTTTTATTGCGTTATTTTGATAGAGATTTAAAGACCTATATGGGAGCCGAGCAGCACTTGTATGGGGTTTTGTGGAGGACAGATTCATTTTTATGTCAAGCTCTGCTGTGCAAGTTAAGCTGATATAGTTTCCCACAACCTTCTGCAACAGTAATTCAGCATTGAGATTTAGCGATACCACGGCGGCCTTAGTTAGCACAGCTTTGTGCTCGGTTGTATTTCAGGGTCGTTTTCCAGGAGTCATCTTTGCGTCGTCTGGCTTGGCTTCAGCGAGAGGTAGTAACTCTGCCGTAGATGTCCAGACAGTGTCCTCCTCCTCATCATTTTCTCATTTCCTCCTACCCTAGAGCGCCTAATTCTGACCACTCAAGGTCGTATGGAGCAGCCGGCGGTCACGTGGCAAGGATCTAAGCACAACTAAGCGCTCTATGATGAGGAGATTCCCCACCTTGGGAGCACAGAGATCACGTCCTATTTTCCTGAAATCCCTGTGCTTTGTTTAGCCTTCCTTCGCTTTTTCTTGTTTATAAAGCCACATCCATTACTGCGGAGAAGCTTACCCGGTAATCCTGCATAATGGAATGACTCTGCCGTTCCTTTTGATGGTCCCCCCTTTAATTTTAATGTGTGTGCTCTCGCCCGCTCGGACAGGTATTCGGCAGGCTTATGGCAATATCTTTTGGATGGGCGACATGAGAGCTTTGTTTAGGCCCATCTCTCTCATGCGCATATCAATAAGGGCATTATAGCGAGTACAGTATCGCTTCTTTTTAGTACAGCGCTGCCATTAAGAGTCTTTGGAGTCAGCTTTTCTCTACTTCTCTAGATCCATCTCTTTATCACTCGTATATTCCATCTCTCCCTCTCTCGGGGTATTAGCCATTCAAAGATCTCTCTCTATGGCACTCAGTAAAAGTTATCACTCCATCTCTCCCGCCCTCGCTCTATCTCTCTAATCTTCCTTAATCTTCCAGGCCAGAGTGAAGTGAGAATTAGTTTCTCACTCTCTATCATCAATCTCTCACACCCTTCCTTTCCCTTCCATCCAGCTCTGTACTTCTCTGTCTCTCTTGCCGTCTAACTTTACTCTCCCTCCCTCATTTATACTTTTTCGTACCTTTATTCCTTTGGTCTCGGCTCTTTCTCCACCTTTTCAGGTTCTCAATCAGATCAGAGATCTTTCTCTCCTTGAAACATACTTTTTTCTTACTCTACCTCTTTTTGTCCTTACCTCTACACAAAAGTTCTGAAGGAGTATGTTAATCTAATCCTGTCAATCACAATGCAAGGACATATGAGGATGTTTCTTAAACTATGGTGTACTTTTGGCCCGGTAGACTCATAAATAAACAAACAAACGCCACTAACATTTCCAACACAGTGTCAGTTCCATCTCATTTCTAAATGTGAGTTGTGTTTAATAGATTAAAGACAATTTAAAGAGAATTAATATTGAGTAAATTATATGGGTTTAACTGTACTTGACACTATTGAAAGAAAACACAGAATAAGCCAATTGAACTGAGGTGAATAATGACATTATAATGTAAGTAATTATAACTCAATTTATTGTTTCCTAACTGAAGAATTTTCCAGCATTGACGGCATTGTTTGTTTATTACTGTAAATCTGCTTTGAAACAATCTGTTTTGTATAAAGCGCTATATAAACCCTTACACAAAATTAACCATGTAGTAAGAATGTAGTAACCATGTTTTTTGGCATACTGATTACCCTTTGTATAACCACAGTTGTACAACAAATACCATGGTTAAACTATGGTTAGTGTAGCAAAACCATAATTAATTTATGGTTACCATGGTTTAAATATAGTAAAACCATGTTTTTTGGCTTCATTTGTAGTAAAGCCATGGTTAATGTTTTGCATGGATAATCTACACTCTAAAAAATGCTGGGTTGTTTCAACCCAACTTTGGGTCAAATTTGGACTAACCCAACTTTTTGGTTAAAAATTGAATGTAAAAATGTAACCCAACAGTTGGGTTTAGTCCATATTTGACCCAAAGTTGGGTTGACACAACCCAGCATTTTTCAGAGTTATTTTGCTTGACTAGTAAAGTCTGTGGTAAAGTTACCATTTATGGACTAAAATGGCCGACACTTCTCATTCGCTGATTTCATAGCTACGCCCAATTTTGCTTAGCTGAAGTTTAAAAAAATAAATCCTAAATAGAACACACAATTACCAATATTTTCCCCAAACTTTGTAATATGACCCATACTTGGTCACAAATTAGGAGAGAGGTTTGAACATTTTTATAACAAATATTTAGTTATCACTGTTGTGTAATACTATATAATATATATATATATATATAATATAGATAATATACACATATCAGTAGATAGTATAGAGAGAGAGAGAGAGAGAGAGAGAAATTATATATATACATACATTATATGAGTATATGTATATGTATATGTGTATACAGTATATTGGAAGATGTATATTGTAACCTGAGACACATAAAACCCTTGTTGTATGAATATAATATCTTTTAAAATAAACTGCCCTCTAAGTAGTTTAAGATATAGTTAAGTTTAAAGTTGCTTCCTGAACTCCATCTTGCACAATACTTGCAAAACTTTACAAACTACACCAGAATTGCCACGAATTACACTAAGTTGCAAATAATGAAATATGACAAAACTTTTGAAACAAAACCCTGCGGAAGCTGCTCTCTCCTTAATTGGAAATCTGAAAAAGGTCAATGTTTCTACAAAGGAACGACAAACCGATTTTGACAAGAACTCAAATGCTGACAAAAACTCAAAAGCTCCACATCCCTTTTTTTTTGTATGATCCAATCCACACAATCCCACTAAAGGGACTTCAATAAATAACATACCTGGCCTATATCCCAGGAAAGCTATCATACTGCTGTACTTTCTTCTCTCTGTACATTTTTGTTGGGTTTACCATTGTGGGCTGGATTGAAGGTACAGAGGCGACAGACAACGACTTTGATGTGCGCAGACATTTCTTTTACAAATGCCTATGCTGAATGAATACACAATGTTCTCAGCAGCAGATACACAGATGGAAACAGACAGAAAAAGAGAAAGCCAAAGACAGAAAGATGGGAGACATGAGATGCATAGAACGGTGCAGGAGAAAGTCAGAGAGAAAGTAAGAGAGAGGACAAAATCAAAAGAAATCAAGATTGGAGCAAGAAAAGACATTAATGCTATGAGCGGGAGAAAGAAGATGAAGATTAGAGGTTTAAGGATAAACAGATAAGGAGAGCAAGCACGTGGCAAGCGACGAAGCGAAGTAAAAAAACAAGATGGAGAGATGAGATGAGACTGGCAGCTGATAAGACGTAATCCCCATTTTCACTGTCATTCCAAAGAAAACAGAGAGCGTTAGCAGAAGAAAGAGAGAGAAAAACGTCAGGCCACCTCATTTACCTTGGTGCTCATGTGATCCTTCCATTCTCAGCGGTCCGGTGATTAAACACAACTCGCTTCCCGTCACCCAAGAAATTGAAGAAAAATAGCAACTACGAACTACAATTCGGAACAATTTCTCTTCTCAAGCTCCCCCATGCTGCTTGTACAGACACACACAGCCTTCTGTTCCCACCGTAAAACAAAAATGTGGGGGGAATAAAATAATATGAGAAAGATATTGCATCGTATTGCATCGGGAGTCGTGCGAGTAGAGTCTGCTCCCCAAATACTTGTCAGAGCGGAGCTATAAGGATGTGCACGGGATGAAGGAGCCGAACTGCCACTTTAAATGCTACTGAGAGTGTAACTAAAACTGTGAGCGGTTTACATGATGGACTGTGAGGGGCCCTAGCAGACTGTGTAGGGCCTCTATGAGTACTGGAGGCCGGGGCAAGTTGTCAAAGAGACAACTAGAAGGTTTTGAGATGAATACCTAATTACACAGAAACATGTTTTATATAGCAATGGTCTTGCAGGTTGGTTTCAAACACCTAGTTCAAATCCCAATTCAATGAGAACAATTTTTGTCAATTTTATCCTCTCAACTAAAATTTCAATACCATTTTATTTTTGCTACAACTTTTGGTGTGTCTTGGGTCTTTTACATTTTTGCTGTTCCATTAATTATTTTAGATTTCATAACCATTTTAGTGTTTACATTTAGCTGAGAAGCTTGTTTAATGGCAAGCTCCAATTTGTGACAAATGTAGTGTAAAACAAGTTTCTCTATTGGGGCATGTTGTCACAAAAGGTCAATTTGAACTGAATGAACTGTATATTTTAAAAACAGTAGATATGTTCAAAAGCTATTTTGTAGTCCAGACTTTAAGGCTTATGCACAAAAACTTTACTTTCAAAAAACACCCAGAGAAATATTCTCTAGAATAAAAAGTGTGACAACTAGCTTCTGCTTTTATATAATCCATTGCATTAGACTCTGAGAGGTCATTATAAATGACCCCTATTAGCATTAAGAATATAACTATAAGACATAATTAATCTCAGAGAAGATAAAACAGCAGTTTTCACCTCATTATGTTTAAAACAAGGTGAAAAATATTATATAAACATCAAACCAAAAAGAAAAAAAAATCAATGCAAATAAGATAACAAAAACTAATTGCAAATGAAAAAAGGAATTCTGGCTGGTGTAAGTAAAGAAGTCAGTATTAGGCTTATGCTGTAGATGCAGATCTGTTATCTGAGCAATTAACCTGAATTTCTCTAGTGAAATCCCCAGCTGTGCAAGCAGGGCACATGTAAAGATGTAGCCTACAAAACGTCTCCATGGCTAAGGGCATCTGCCAACAAAATAAGCAAAGCACTGTAATCAAAATGAGCTAATCACTTCAGCCTAATTTACCACAGCTACAAAAAGCTTCTCCGGAAGAAAACGAGAAGATAGAAAGAGACTGAGGCAGTGTGGCAGAAACTAGGAAGCAGCAGATACATCACCGAGACTAAAAGAGCAGTGCGGTAGAGCAAATTCACCAGAGTTTAAAAGTTAGAGGGAGAATTAGTTTTTTATTCAACGTCATGTCATTCCAAAATCCTATCATATTCCATCTTTTGTGGAGCACAAAAGGAAATGTTCAGAAGAACGTCCAAGCTGCTCTCTTCCATGTTCTACAATGAAAATGGACATTTTCGTAATACTATTATTGCTATATACAGTTCTCAATTCTCAGTGAATTTCTAAATTCATGTGATCGGCTACATTTTTATACCTATCCCAAAAGACCTTTCTTTATTTACACTTTTTTTTTTACATTTTATTCATATTATATATAATTTGATATTTCTTATAATAAATTATCAAATGTATAAAAAATTTAATAAATGTGGTAAGCTCTATATAATACTATATTTCTTTGTGTGTGTGTAATATGTGTAAATAAAAAAAGAAAAATTGAATAAAAATGTAAATAAATGCATTAAGCTATTTATATATTCAAGGTTGTCAGGCACCATGAAAGCATCATGAAAGTTGTGTGTAAGGAACAGACTTTATTCAGAAAAACATTGACTTGAAAATCTAGCTTGTATGGTAAAGAGCAGCTTGACATCCTGCTGTAAATAACTCTTTTGTGTTAAGACAACATAAAAGAAAAAGTCATCCAGGTTTCTAAATTCACGAGAGTGTGTAAATGAAGACAGAATTTTAACTTTTGGCTGAGAAGAAGTGAAAAGTGAAGAGGAAAGAAATAGATCTACGAAGGAAATGACGGGGGGGGAACCGCAGGAGGTGCAGGCAGAGAGAGTGCTGGAGACAGAACGGAGAACGGCAATGCTATACGTCTCATGAAACTCCACTGCTTCTAAACTCATTAATTCAATCTCTGCAATCCTGTTGAGTGACTGAACCCTCCGCCCCTCCCGCCCCCCCCCCTCTCCTCAGCTCTCACGTTCTAATCCGACGCCTATATCCACTACACAACATAACATGACAGAAACAACAGTCAGGAGAGAGCCAATGAAAGGAGAAAGATGAAAAGAGGTAAGAGGAAATGAGTGGAAGGAAAGGACGATTGTGTCATGTGTGAACCAACAGTTAGGCTAGTCCTAATAAATTCATCTTTAATTAAAACTCTAAATCCCTCATACTTTAAAGCCATTTTTATAATTAACACTCTGATCTTCTCCTCCTAAATATAAAACAAGAAAACAATTAAAACTTTTATGATTTTTACTTCAAAACCCATTAATTAAAAAACGCAAACGAACAATGGAAAGATATTGAGACGGACCCCTCTTTGCTCATTAACGCATGGCTAATTGATCCAAACCGGAATGTTTACCATAGGGAAGGCGAAGAATAAAATGCTCTCATTTTATTCACTTAATTGCATTTTTTATTTCTCAGTTTTTGAAAATTGAAGATTGGATGCAATAACATGAAAAGGTTTTCTTTTAATCCCTATGCTCACTTAGGCTCTCTAACATTTTGCCCAGGTTTCTACAAAAATTAAGATCTTACTCTGAAGTGCCTGATGAAGGGATGAAGGATAAGTGTTTTTGTTGAAAAAGCAGATTCTTCGAGTGCTGGCTATAAGTGGCGTTCAGCACTTGGACAAATGGTCATGCCCTTCACTGTGACCCTGATAAAGAAATGATGGGACTCATCCATCAAAACTACAATACCCAAGATTCATCACTGCAAGTATGGATGGCAAACAGACATTGCCTTAAGACACACCCGCCATTGCGGTGGCAAATAAGCCATAAACTCACTCATCCTTTCTCCCACTCCTCCTTTGCATGCACTTCATTTCTTCTTTCTCCTCAAGGCAAGAGGAACTGTTAATAAAAAAAGCATTTTAGCAGAGAACATGGGTGTTATAAAAATGAGCGAGAGAAGGCCATCTCGCCATAACATGGTTGTGAATAATTTAATGACAGAGATGCTACGTGCCAACCTGCCAAAAGCCTAGGATTTTTTTTTACCATCATTTAAATAATTCTTTCATCCAACAGTATCCAGTCCAAAGTAATGGCTAGTCCTCTTCTTTTCTTTTTTTCAACCGCACTTAAACAACACGCATTATCACATTCTCATCAATATTCAACAGTCTGTCCTCTTTCTGTATTACCTGACCTCTTCCACAAACTCTGTTAACATCTTCCTCATAATAGTCGGACTCCTTCATAAAGCTTTTACTTTCCAACTTTATGTCGTCTCACCAACACCTTGCTTTTCTCCCTCCTTTTCTCTCATCTGCTCAGTGCACATATTGATTTCTGGTAATATGATGCAGTTTTTATTACAATAGATGTCCCCTAATCAAGAACAAGTATGCGGGCTATATTTTACATATTACTATACCCATATTTTGGTTTGTTAAAAAAAAAAGAGTATCAGTTAAACAGGTTCCCAATACACCATTCTGTTCACTTTGCTCAGTGAATTTCTAAGCTTGTGTGATTGAATGCAATTTTATGCCGAACCACCTATTAAATGTATGTATCTCTCAAACAATCAGATTCAAGGACCAGAAGTAATTGTTCTATCTATCAATCTATCTATCTAGGCAAAAGTTTTAGTATTTTTTAAATAAGTCTCTTATGCTTATTAAGGATGAATTTATTTGATTAAAGTACAGTAAAAACTGTCTATTTAAAATACCTCTTTTCTATTTTGATATATTTTACAATGTATTTTTTTCCTGTGGTGCCAAGTCTAAATTTCCAGCAACCATTACTCCAATCTTCAGTGTCACACGATCCTTTAAATAAACATGATAAATTATTAATTATTCAAAATTTTTGACCGGTGAATATTTATTAATAAATCATGATTTCCGTGTTAAAATATTCCCAAACCAAAAGGTTTTGCATACCAAAGTGCTTACACCATACAAACTGTTATTAAATAAGACTCAATGAGATGATGTTTACATGCACTGATAACTAGTGATGGCTTCAGAAGCTCTGTGCACATAAATCTAGAAAAATAAAGAAATAAATCAAACTATGACACAGCTTAGAGCTCAGTGCATCCGGTTTGAGGTGCAGTTAGTTATAGTTGTCTTAAAACTGGCCCCGGTTGATATAATAAAACATCCGTTCCATCCCATCTGTCTTTTGATTTCACACTTTCTGCTATTTCGCTTCCCCCGAATGGTGTCTGCTTTTCCTCAAATCCCACTCACAAAACTGCCACTCCAGCTTCACACTAAGACACACCAATCATTTTTTAATGTTTACAAGCCAGACTAATTATAAACATCCTATTTTCCTGAGCCCTTCCACCATCGCCCCAAAAGGTCAGATCTTGTCCCCTCAAAGCCGCATTCGGTTTTGCACGCATCTGATCTCTCAGTCCCTGTCATCAGGTCGCATTGCCGTGGGTGCTTCTCATTCAATTACAGCTTCCACTGTTGTTGTTATTGTCCTCCCTAATAATAGAGCACCTCTGTCTTTGCTGTCACGCAAGGAGCCATCAATAGTGCCAGTCCTTATCTCCATCTCAGCAATCAGCCATAGCAGTGCCACCCTAGTCTGGAGGAAAGATGGAGGGGGAGGGCGGGAAATGGACAGGCAAACAGCGGAACCATCATAAATGAGAGAGGGAAGAGATGAATGGAGACCCTGGAGTCCTGGAGAGAAAGACGAGGGTGGGCTAGCATATATGAGTGTTGGTTTTTGTGTGTTATTGTGGACTCTGTGTGTGTGTTTGTTTACAAGACCCAGACGATAGAGGCAGAGGAAATGGAGGAGAAGTGGAAGAAGCAGGGTAGGCACATAGACAGAGATTCAGAGATGAATAAGGGGGTGACAGACAGAAGTGCCCTGAAGGCTCCGGTTACATTTGGAATTGAGGACGCACAGTGACATGGATGTAATTGGTGGAAACTAGCTTAAGAAGAGGGAAACGGCCACTTGCGAACGAAGGCCAAAGAGGCCCCTGTATTGCATCACTGCCAATCCCAGCTCTCTCCCTTTTTAATCTCTCAAGTTTAGTCATATTTTCACCGTCAACACAAATCCACATGTATTTGCTCATTTGACCTCTATGTTCAGTGCTGTAATCACGCTTTAGCTCCACTCCAGCTCATTAACTAGGGATGAGCAACAGCACTAATTTTCTTTTCAATCTAATATCAAGCACCATCAAGGTATATATATATAACACTAATTAAAAAATACTAATGAAGACAATATTACATGATTTTTGAGATTTCTGGAGTGAAAAGGTCAATATTTTTAATACCACTACAGACAACAACACAATAAACCCATTAAAATGTAATTAACATCAGAAAGATCAGGCCCTTTCTAACGGAGCATGCTGCACAAACTTTGTCCCGGACAATGTAAATCTAGGCTGGAATACTGCAAATCTCTCTGGCTGGACTCCATCAAGCACATCAAAACTCCAAATGATTCAGAAAGCAGCGGCACGACTGGTCTTCAACGAGCCCAAAAGAGCCCATGTTACACCTCTCTTCATCTCCTTGCACTGGCTACCGGTTGCGGCCCGAATCAAGTTCAAGACATTGATGCTTGCATATAGAACAGCCACAGGCTCAGCACCCGCCTACTTCCACTCACTACTACGAATTTACATCCCCTCCAGAAGTCTGAGATCCGCTAGTGAGCGACGCCTCGTGGTACCATCACAGAGAGGCTCAAAATCACTTTCCAGAACATTCTCATTCACCACTCCTGGCTGGTGGAACGATATTCCCACCCCTATCCGGAATGCTGAATCCTTGACAAATTTCAAGCGACAGCTGAAAACTAATCTCTTTCGACGCTACTTGGAAAACTTCATCATAAAAAAAAAAAAAATTCTCTCTTTATTTATTCCTTCTCTTTCTAGCTTGTACTTATTTGAACAATGTCTAAGAACTTGGTATTACAACCACTTCTTGTGTCTGTTTGCCTCTCTTAAGAAGAATCGCTTTATGTATCCCCCAATTGTAAGTCGCTTTGGATAAAAGCGTCTGCTAAATGACTAAATGTAAATGTAATGTAATTAACATAAATCCTAGATAGACAGATAGATGTGCACTCGCATACAAACACACTTACATAGTGATCTGTAAACATATATTGCTTCAACCAATAAAAGATTATATTGCAATAGACTGCAGTATTGATGCTTGAGCTCTAATATTTGCTACCAGTTATGCTCCCGTGTATAAGTGATATCCCTGCTATGTTTAAATAGTATGTATAATTAATGACACCTTATAATTTCTCAGATCACAATCACACATCAACATCCTATGAAACAACGGAACAAATCTTGGAGCGTACTAAACAGCATTATAAGCATTATAAACATTTATACATGATGAGAGAGCCCCATTTCATCTAACATCTACTCACCTGTATGCAGAAGCACCACATCCTCCACTCCTTAATTAAGGCAAATTTACATATAGCCCTGTCATTCAGTCTCATTTATTTTAAAGGGTTAGTTCACCCAAAAATGGAAAAATTCTGTCATTAATTACTCACCCTCATGTCCTTCCAAACCCGTAAGACCTCCGTTCATCTTCGGAACACAATTAAGATATTTTGATGGAATCTGAAAGCTCTCTGACCCTCAGACAGCAAGGATCCTTACACGATCAAGGTCCAGAAACGTAGCAAGGGCATTGACAAAATAATCAATGTGACATCAGGGGTTCAACTGTAATTTTACGAAGCTACGAGAAAGCTTTTGGCACAAAAAGTATTCTCGTAGCTTTGTAAAATTACGGTTGAACCCCTGGTGCCACATGGATTATTTTACCGATGTCCTTGCTACGTTGCTGGACCCTGATCGTGTAGAGGACCCTTGCTGTCTATGGGAGGGACAGAGAGCTCTCAGATTCCATCAAAAATACCTTAATTTGTGTTCCGAAGATGAACTAAGGTCTTACGGGTTTGGAACAACATGAGGGTGAGTGATTAATGACAGAATTTTCATTTTTGGGTGAACTATCCCTTTAAGTCCTGCGATAACTTTGATTTCATCGCCACAAGCGTGTTTGATGACATACTAACATAATACTGAAAGCTGATTGGTCTGAATGGTTACCTCTTCGTTATGATTGGTTATATATGCAGAAAGAGGGAAATGTAGCTTCCCTTGCGCTTTTCATAATTAATATTTGAGACTAATTTTAAATTATTTAATTCATAGAAATTATATTTACTTATGAATTTTAAGTCTCTAGTCTAAATTGAATGTAATGACTTTGAAGGAAGAATTACCTTAAGATTTAGTGAGTAATATTTGGTCAACCCATACTTTTATATCTAGTAATAATATAAAATCAACAAAAAGGATTTTTAGTATCGAAACATGACACTGAAAAAATACAGCTATAGATACAACAGTATGTTTAATACTTAGTAATAAAGCGGAGTTTTATTACTAAGTATTAAAACAAACAAAAGTTATTTTTATTAAATCATTTTAAACAAAAGTTAACATTATTATTTAATATCACAAATGCTTGGGCACAAAATATAGTCATCAACCCATCACCACCAGCCATCATATCTTGTGCCTGACATCGAATGGTACTGAGTGATTTTAAAGTGTAAGAAAACACAGTCGACCAACTTTCCAAAAACCCACTCCTTGCTCCAAGCGGGACCTCTCGCTTCCTCGCTCCATTTGCCCTCATATGACATTTTCAGACATCTCTGTATTACACGATCGTGGTGAGCTCTGTAATTGTAGTGAAGCCTTTATAATGTCTGATAGACAGATGGCCAGCAGGGCGGCTGAGATTAATCTGTACAAAAGCAAAAGCTTTCACACCATGTGGTCACAGCAAGAAACTGGATTTCACTGACACCCGGTAATAACATTTCTATATCTTTCAGAGTTAACGAATAAGTTTGAGGCCAAAGCCCAAAGTCAGCATGAGTGTGAACCTTCGGCCTTGCACTGGTAGCACATGGCTGGCCAAAGGTGTTCTTCTTACCTTAGAGAGCACAGGAACTCAGACTCCGAAAATAAAGCGGTAATCCCTGAACTTAGCAACAATTTGCTACTTTTACATTAAATTACCTTAACACGTCCCTCGCGGCCAGTGACATCCAAAGCGTGAGTCTTGCATACCAAGGAATCTCTGAGCAAATAAATCTGTGCCGAATGAAAATTTTTTTGGTAGAGATGCACAAAGTAGCAGTCAAGGTCTTTTTTTGCCATAGCCACAAGGGAAAAAAAGAGGTTCATTTACTCTCAAATGCCTATCTGTGAGGAAGTTTGTGGTTAAGTAGACTGATTGAGAAGGAATTTTAATTCATGAAACTGCGAGAACTCTTAAATTATAAAAAGGAAAGGGAGAGAAAGTGTGTAATTTGAGAGCAGAGCTCTCGACCGGAACAAGGTCATGGACGAAAATTAGAAGGTCTCTGTGTGCTATGTTATTTGATTACTTAATGCATTAGACTACTAAATTTGAAGCACACAGACAGGAAAAGAAAGGACAAAAGAAGCCATAGAGCTCCAAAGCTGTATGATTTTTTATTCTGTGGAACACAAAAGAATAAATTCTGAAGAAAAGTCCATACAATGAAAGTCAATAGCGTCCAGTGTTGTTTTGGGCCTCGCTGATTTCCAAACAGTTAAAACATTCATCTCCACCTAAACGAACCTTTTTCCTTGATGCCAAAGAGAGAACCAATTGCATGATACTGCCGAGCACACCCTGCAAACACAAAACAATTTCTCTGCCCCACATGCACACCTACTCACTCTTCATCATCAGCTGTGCACGCATAATATAAACCTGAGCCCGCGCACACAACCCCCGAAATCTCTGCTGTAATGGAGTAGGTTTGTGCGGGAGAGAGTTCGCTGTCTGCATTGAAATGAAACCGGCGTTAAAAATACACACAGGCACTTGGGTTTTCAAAGTGGAAAAAAGAAGGAAGCTAAAAAAGCAGCATTTTTCATTTAACTTTCCCCTTTCCCCTATGGTCCTTGGAGGCTGGGTGGATTAAACCTTTTTGTAAGTCAAGGAAGTTGGTGCCGCCAAGATTTCTAAATGAAGGGGGTGTCTTAATTGGAAAAGGCTTTAGATATTCCTGAGTCTGATTAAACAGCTCTGCACAACAGAGATGGATGGAGGGAGCGAGGGAGGGAAGGATGGATAAGAAGAGAGGGGAATGGAGAGAGACAAAGGAGTGGAGTAAAGAAGGAGATGTAGCAGAAAGAGAGGGAGTGAAGTAGGATGTAAAGGACTGCGTGTTCATTGAAGTAGGGGAAATAGATGTGAGCGGAAGCTGATGA
The DNA here is from genome assembly GCA_018155175.1 of Sinocyclocheilus anophthalmus. NCBI lineage: Eukaryota > Metazoa > Chordata > Actinopteri > Cypriniformes > Cyprinidae > Sinocyclocheilus > Sinocyclocheilus anophthalmus. The sequence goes on along the minus strand of JADLZN010007640.1, from coordinate 327,670 downwards.
GTTATCCTGCAGGCTTTAAGTGGCCAGAGTGGAGCTGTGCTCTGCACAACACTCTAAAAAAATAAAGGTCATGGTTAGAACCAAAGTTTTACAGCCCTGATGCCATAGATTAGACTATTTTAAGCTCAATTCTCTAGAACCTGGTGCATTAAAAACTCAGAAACGAATACACTAATCTGAAGAACCTATCATGCTACCTTTAAGATTTGGCTGATTGAATAAAATAAAATTAATTAGATTACATGTAATAATTTTAAAAAAATAAATATAAATGTCATGAAAATAACAAGTAAAATAAAGATCAAATACGTACGACAAGTTACTACAGTACTAAATTGCAAACAAAAGTTCATGTAAGTGCGGACATAAATAAAAACTATATAGACAAACTAATAAAATGACAAAACCACAAAAAAATTACTAAACCTCAACTAAATGAACATTTAAAATTTAAAATAGAAACTGATTTAAATATTAGCAAATACAACAGTACATACTAAAATAGCACTGCAATACAAGTGTCACAAATTCAGCCTGAGACATTTCTGAGTGTTTTCCCTGTGTTGTATACCTGTTTATTCGTTACGATTGCTTGCTGCCTACCTATTCTGACCCTGCCTGCCTTGTTGATTCCTGCTATTGATTTCTGCCGCCTGCCTCGACCCTTATTACGAACACAGTTTACGATTCTGCCCAGCCTTCATTGTTTCTAACGCCAGTTAACGATTTATGCCTGTATGACCTGCCTTGTGAACTAATAAAGCTGCACATGGATCCTAACGCCACTGCCTCTCTGTTACAGAAGACTTCACCAGAAATCGATCCAGCAGCGTTCTATCACTTCACCACAGAGGTATCTGCTCAAGAATCGGTTCTGGCCACACACCAGCAGCAACTAAACCGACTTACCTCGCTAATGGAGGAGATGGTAAAGACCTTGCAAGCCCTTCACCTGCAAGCCCCCGAAGCCCACGCCTCTCCTCCGAATCCACCACTTCAAGCTCCGGTTACACCTACCTCCATCGCCAGCCCTCATTTGGCGTTTCCCCGAGAAGTTTGATGGCTCACCCTCAAAATGTAAGGGTTTCTTACTCCAATATTCCATGTTTGTTCAACCCATGTTGTATTCCACAGACGATAGCCGCATCGCGTTTGTCTGTTCGCTTCTCACTGGAAGGGCATTGGAGTGGGCTACCGCGGTGTGGAGTGAGAATCAGAATCAGCTCTCTCGTTCCGCACTCTCGCTGCACAAACAAGGTGGCTGGAGGATCCTCTCAAACTACACTTCCGCAGAGGACTGAGCATGGAACTGCAGTCTGAATTGGCCTGTCGAGACGAGGGGAGATCCTTAAATCAATTTATCGAACTGGCCATTCGGATTGACAACCTCCTTCGCTCTCGTTGTCAGACTCGGCTCTCTTCGGCTCCAGTCGCCGTGTCATCGCCACTTCCTGACACAGAACCCATGCAGATCGGCTTTACTCATCTGAAAGGAGAAGAGAGAGAGAGAGAGACGCATTCGCCAGAATCTGTGCCTATACTGTGGACTATCTGGACACATGAGAGCTTCCTGTCACACTCGGCCACCTCACAATCTTTCTCCAGTGAGTCCGAATTTCCGATTCCACTGCTTTAGAGATTCCAGTCATCTTAAAATTTAATGGGCAGATCACTGAGGCTATGGCTTTAATTGACTCAGGGGCTGCAGGAAATTTCATTGATGCTAGTTTTGCCAAAACTCATAATATCCCTCTTGTTCCCTGTACGTCTCATTTGGCAGTGGCAGCGCTAGATGGCCGGCCGCTGGGCACTGGCCAAATCCAATTCACAACCACGGACCTTCAATTATGCACTGGAGCTCTCCACACCGAACTTATCCGCCTCTTTGTATTTCAATCTCCACGAACACCTATAATCCTGGGACTGCCTTGACTAGAGAAGCACAACCCCTCTATCTCATGGTCCGAAGGACAGATTACACAGTGGTCAGAGTCCTGTCGTCAGAATTGTCTCAACGCTACCCCGATCAGAAAGGAGAGGGGAGAGAGGGATTGCACACCTGTCTGTCAGCTTCCTGCAGAGTACCACGATCTCATGGAGGCCTTCAGTAAGATAAAGGCTTCTCAATTACCTCCTCATAGACTGAGTGACTGTGCCATCGAGCTCCAACCTGGTTCACACCCTCCCAAGGGGAGGGTCTTCCCCTTATCTCAACCTGAAGCTGAGGCTATGAAGTCCTATATCGAGGAGGAACTCGCTAAGGATTTTATCAGACTATCCACATCACCTGCCTCTGCGGGGTTTTTCTTTAAGAAGAAGGATGGAGGCCTCCGTCCTTGCATTGATTACCGAGGACTCAACGACATCACTATAAAGTTTCGCTACCCCTTGCCCCTAGTCCCTTCAGCTCTGGAGCAGCTCCGAAGGGCAAGATATTTCACCAAGCTGGATCTGCGCAGTGCTTACAACCTCATTCGCATCCGTGAGGGTGATTAATGGAAGGCTGCGTTCTCTACCCCAACTGGGCACTACGAGTATTTTGTTATGCCGTTCGGCCTTGCCAACAGTCCTTCAGTGTTCCAGGCATTCATCAATGATGTGTTCAGAGACATGTTGAATCGCTGGGTCATTGTTTACATTGACGACATCCTAATTTACTCAGAGTTGTACGAGGATCATGTCAAGCAGGTCCGGGCGGTCTTACAACGTCTCATCAGCCACCAGCTATATGCCAAAACCGAGAAGTGTGAGTTTCATCAGGAGACAGTATCATTCCTCGGATACGTGATCAGCTCAGGAGGGGTGGCCATGGACAACAAGAAGGTACGAGCCGTTGTCGACTGGTCTCTACCTGCCACCTTAAAAGAACTACAACGCTTTCTAGGATTTGCCAACTTCTATCGGAGATTCATTCGTAACTTCAGCACAGTGGCAGCTCCCATGACTTCTATGACCAAGAAGGGTAGTCAGCGCCTCGAATGGTCCTCAGCAGGCCGTTCAGCCTTCCAGACGCTCAAGGAGAGATTTGCAACCTGCAAAATAACCAAATCCTCACATCAATTACCTGCTGGCCTCTTACAACCATTACCTATCCCACAACGCCCCTGGTCTCACATAGCCATCGACTTCATAACAGATCTGCCTGCCTCACAGAGTCACACTATCATTCTCACTGTTATCGATCGCTTTTCCAAGGCCTGCCGCCTGATTCCTCTACCCAAAATACCCACTGCTCTTGAGACAGCCGAGGTCCTCTGCAACTACGTGTTCAGGTTTTACGGCCTTCCTGAGGACGTGGTTTCTGATTGGGGTCCTCAGTTCACATCCCGAGTCTGGTCAGCCTTCTGCCGGCAGCTCAATATCAATGTCAGTCTCACCTCCGGGTATCACCCACAGTCGAACGGTCGGGTGGAACGTCTTAATCAAGAACTCACTCGTTTTCTCCGATCATACTGCCATCGCAATCAGACCGACTGGAGCCGCTACTTACTATGGGCCGAGTATGCACAGAATTCTCTCCGCAAACCTGCTACAGGTATCACTCCATTCCAATGTGTCCTGGGTTTTCAACCCCCATTATTCCCCTGGTCCGGGGAACCATCAGAACTTCCAGCCGTGAATTCATGGCTACAACAAAGCGAGGAGACATGGAATGAGGCTCATGTTCATCTCCAGAGAGCTGTCCATTGGACAAGGGAACAAGCTAATCGCCATCGGCGCACCAATCCCAACTATCAGCCGGGTCAGTGGGTCTGGTTGTCCACTCGGGATCTTCGTCTCCGGTTACCCTTCAAGAAGCTCAGTCCTAGGTACGTGGGTCCATTCAAAATCCTCAGACAAATAACTCCTGTTTCATTCCGTTTAGCTTTGCCTGCCCATTATCGTATCTCACCCACTTTTCATGTCTCTTTGCTCAAGCCCGCTGGTGGTCCGAGAGGAGTGGAGGACCAGGAGGAGGCTGGTGACCAGAGAGTCCCTCCCATCACTATAGACGGTGAGGAGGCGTACCGAGTTCGGGAGATTCTGGACTCTCGTCGCCGGGGCAGAACTCTCCAGTACCTAGTGGACTGGGAGGGGTACGGTCCGGACTAACGGTCCTGGGTCAATGCAGAGGATATTCTGGAACCCTCGCTTACCACAGACTTTCACAGAGACCACCCGGATAGACCTGCCCCGAGACCCCGCGGAAGACCCCGGCGTCGTCCGCCTCTGCGCGTCAGGAGCCGCTCACAGGGGGGAGGGGCTCTGTCACAAATTCAGCCTCTGTGGCTCCCTCCGATCACCACCAGAGGGAACCATCACCGGAGTACTAAATATCCCCTCGGACTCCAATTCCCACAATGCACATTGCCAGAGACTAATCACCTGCACAGGTGTTTCCTATTTGCCCGGTCTATTTAAACTGTGCCTTCCTTGCTCTCATTGCGAAGTCTTGTTTTGCCTTGCAGACATTTCTGAGCGTTTTCCCTGTGTTTGATTATCTGTTGATTACCTGGACTGTTTACCCATTTACGATTGCTTGGTGCCTACCTATTCTGACCCTGCCTGCCTTGTTGATTCATGCCATTGTTTGTCTGCCGCCTGCCTCGACCCTTATTACGAACACTGTTTACGATTCTGCCCAGCCTTCGTTGTTTCTAACGCAAGTTAACGATTTATGCCTGTATGACCTGCCTTGTGAACTAATAAAGCTGCACATGGATCCTAACGCCACTGCCTCTCTGTTACAACAAGTGTGATGTCAACTCAAAAAAACATCATAAAAAAGTTCATACAAGTGATATTTTATAGTCCAAGTCTTCTGAAGCTATACAATAGCTTTGTTTGATGGACACATGGAAAATCTTACTATCCGCAGAGCTCTGGAATAAATAAAAGCCATATGGACTAGAAAAATGGCAAGCCAAGAGTACTGAAGCCAAACAACAGTGTTTTTTGTATGTCTTATGAACAACATCTTAGCGTAATTCACTCAATAATATCATATGACTTCAAAAGAATCAAAATATTGGGCATGAATCATATGGTCAACTTTTTATGATGCTTTTTGAAATTTTAAAACTTGGTGTTAGAAATCACCAGCCACACAAGTGTTTGAGGCTAAGTAAATGATGACAGAATTGTAATTTTGTCTAATAACTGTATATATTAAATTTAAGAATGTTTACATCACCCACCTGAGGGCCCCTTCACGACGTCTCCACAGGTACACGACTACATGCAGACCAAAAGGAACACCATATGCTGCCTCTGACACAAAAATATTAATCATACCTTTCCACGAGACTTTTAAATGTTTCTCACACCTCTTGTGATGCTGGAATATTCATGATTCTCACAGGAACATGGTGAGATATTGACAGACTGCACGCGTGTGAGCGCATCTCTGAGTGCCACTACGTGTTTGTGTTTGCATGTTTGCATGTGTTTATGCACAGTTTCCTTCTTCCAATCATGCCGATTTTGATGGTGTCTAAGCATGCACGCACATGTCTTATTAGCAAACAGTTAGTGTTCATAATTAAGAGAGTGTGTGTGTCGACACGATACACGTGTGGATACACAGTGAAGGAGATTTGGCCATGCTCCTCCACACCTCCAGGCCCGATTAGCCTCCCCTCTCCTGCTTTTCCAAGGAGCCCTTAGGTGGGCTTTAGTAGCAGCAGATTATTCACCCTTCCTTAGCTTCCCCCTGGGACGGCTGGCTGGATGACTGGCTGGCTGGATGAGCATGAGGGCCAGGCCCTGGAGGCGCCGAGGGACTCACTTATCTCTCATCACAGACGCGGGGGGGGCGATCTATTCGTGGAGGTTAATGGAGAAAGCCAGTGTTGGAGAGATCACATAATACTAGGTGGAGGGTTAACACAAAACTAACATGCAGAGATTCATCAGGGAACGACTACAACTTTAGCTGGCAGCATATTGCCGAATAACAATGCAGAATAAACCCTGAAGATAGAGGCCAGGGGCCTGATTGTTATAAAGCAGTTTTCAGACTATTCGGGATTATACCAATAACGGAGTAAATATGGGCCCGTACGAAAATTAGACTGGTACGCATTTTTCCGGGAGTGAGCGCTAGCCGCCCACAGTACGATTTCCAATTTATTTAATTTGACTACTATTTAATGCATCAGACCTGTGAATCATAAGTTAAGCACGATTCATGCAGTATTATGACTACAACGGGTGTCATATGCTTTTCAAGCCCAGTTGCCGTGGATGTGGTTTGCCCATTTTTGTGGCTGTGATTTCTGTGTTAATCCCAGCGAGGAGTAGCTGGGTTGCCCTTGTTTAATTGTGTTTACTAGCCACTCTGTTCTGAGCACATCTTGCTGCCTCTGTCATGATGTGCCTGGCTTGTTGCGGCTTGGCCCTCGGCGAGGCACCCATCTGTTTGATCCAGCTAGACACATCAGACGCCTTGCCCAGATTGATCACCACTCCAGAACACGAGCTTGCACACGCGGCCACAGACCTGCGCCACCTTGTCACTAGGGTTGCGCGCGCCTAGCACTGACGATGTGCTCTTCTGTCTTGGCGACCCGCCCCCTCTTACACAGAATATTTGCAGGCCAACAGATAAACCACCTCCGCCGAAGATCTTTATTCTGTGCAAGAAGAACTGTTACGCTAAAGGACCAGATAGGTGACGGTCAGCCCGAACAGTACCGCGACCAAACTCACCGCCGACTGACTCACAGCCTCCATCAACACTCACAGCGGATAACTTTAAAATATTGTTATTTTAGGCACCTCTCGCCATAACGACTTGAATAGTGCACTGTCCAAAAAGCACGTATACGTAAGCTTATTCTTTCATATGTTCCTAATACGCTGTTGTAGGCTACATCTAACATGCCGTTAAAACTGGGGTAGTGGACGGGGAAATATGCATGGAATGATATGACGAGCCATTGAGATATTAGAACTAGGGTGGTAGATCCATATATGGATATTTAGGGGAGGAGTGGGGAGATGAGTACGGATTTTTGTGTTGGGTATTACAAAGATTTCTTGGAGGTTGGGTAACGCAGGTTAAAATTGAAATTTGTCGTAGAAAATCTAGTTTGTGTAGAATGTAGGATTGAAATTACGAAGTTTATGTGGGGTGGCGTTCAAGTATAACTGGACAATTAAAACTTAAACACAAACTTAATTCTTTCTTTAATTCATTATTTAAATTTCCTTACTTCAACGAACTTGACTTCATACGAGTCCGAGCAATGCACTCATCCCCTCATTTTACTACTTGTAGACACTGAAAAACCCATACATCTGAGGACTAACACATCTTGTCACAGCGACTCATGGAGGACTCAAAAGCCATAACGATCAAAGCTTGGATCAACATGGCACAGTAAGTGTAGGTGGGGATGATTTTAGCTATAGCTGATAAGGTGTGTGTGTGGGAGAGAGTGGAGGTGGTTGTGAGTGATGGTTAGTGGTAGGTTGTGTCCTTGTGAAGATTTTGTCGTATATGTTTAACAGTGTCATTCAGAGATGATTTGGAGTGACGACCCGATCTATAAGAGTAGAGTTTAAGTGTGTTCAACATGGTCATGAAGTAATCGATGATTTTTTGGAGAGCTAGATATTGAGTGCTGTTTTGTGTTGTCGACAGACATCCTATAGAAATTGCGTATGTTGGATACGTTGGACCAAAAACACTCCGAGAGTTCTTTTTTCCAGCTCAACGGCGGGTGGCGTGGAGCGTTGTTGAAGAAGTGCAGACTACTCGCTATTTCGACAAGTAACTTCCATATTTCATGGAGCCTTTCCAGCTGGTGTTTTAATGAATGGGACAGCTAAGAGCCACCCGGCAAACAAAAAGAGTAATAGGGTAAGCCAGATCAGAGTGCAAAATAGCTAAGCCTGGACACCAGGCCGGCAAAAACACAAGAGCGGCGAAAAATGACACGAACGACAGCGCACGGCGCCAGTTCAAACCAGCGCAGATTCGGCTACATGAGGAGTTTAAAATATCATCTTGTTGTGATGTTGGGTGCCAGAATCTACGTAATACAGCCTCAAATTAGAAATTTGATCGCATATTTGCTGCCACTGTCAGACAAAAAACCGACGACAGCTGTGGTTAAACGTGATAAAACGAGTAGACTGGACAGAAACGATCGTCAAAAATGCTCGCATTTGCAGCGCACACTTCTTATCAGAAAAGGTTCAATAAAGTATTGTCTTTGTTGTTATGGACGCATCTACAGATTTCTTGCCATATGTCTATGTTTCTTGCATCTCACGACTACGTCGTGTATGAAATAATGTATGTGTGCATGTGTGTAAAACAACAAATTGACGATTTATGTTTAATCATTTGTAATTGTATATACATTGTTGTGATTAATTGTGGCTGGAACAATAATGTAGCTGTAAAAATAGTTGCCTGCTGAAATTGAAATATATATAATCTTCATCATGACTAGATAGACACGGTGAGTTTGTCTTTACTATACACGTTAGATGTGATCCACCTCATAGTAACAATCCTGTCAGATCGTCCATCCTTTGAGTATAACGTGTAACGTTACAGGTCGGCCGATCTGGTTTCGTGGTTAAAGTGAACCTTTTTGACATGTTTCCGTGTTGTCCTTGATCAGCAAAAGCATGGCGCGTGTTGTTGTCTGGGGGTTGGCAAAAGGAGAGTGGGACGGTGGAAAGTGCTCGGGGTGGTGACTGAAGGCGGTGACTGTGTAGTTCTGACGTCAACTTTTTACGGAAGTCACAACGGATCGTGAAAAATCACAGCTACTTTATGCAGGCTGTGTGCATTTTACTGTGGACTGACTGTTTTGAAATTTATATGGTAGTTAAATTGCCCCTAGACCTCAGTAATCGTGAAAAAAGCCAGGAAATTTCAGTTTTGACAATATGGGACCTTTAAGCCTGTAGGATGATCAAAAGGTCTTTAAAGTGAGAAACATTCATTCAGGTGTGCCCAAACTGGTACTGCACATGCTCCCTTTTCAAACAAATTGTCCCAAACAGGCGATAGCAGTCACTCTTTCCTCATTGAATGTGACATACTGTGTGAAGCGACAAAATAACAGCCAATCAGTAAATATTTGATGTACAGCTATGTGGAGCGAGACTTCAAGTCAATAGATTTCACTCGCTGTGGATGGAGCTAGTCAGCAAAAATAAAAACCAAGTGATGGACAGAATGTTTCGTCGAGCATCACATGTTGCAGTCATTGCTGGTTAGGACAAAACTGAGATTGACATGGATGAGAAAGGATTTATCGCTTGTCACTTTATCAGGGCACCCTTCATTAAAAATTGCTGTAAAGGCCTGTTTCTGCATGTACTGAGCCTCTGATCCCAAATATCAGTACTTGAAGGTTGGGTGGCCTATTGGTTAAAGATCTTGGATTATAACTGCTGCCAGTCTGATCCCAAGGAATGAGCCATGAACCATTACCATTATGCCCTTGAGCAAGACACTACAGCTTGCTCCAGACAGGGTTAGTATTACTTATTTATGTTTGTATTACAAATTATTTGAGTTTTTGTTAGTTTTCACACTATCATTTTTTAATAATATAATATAAATATAATCTTGGTACTTAAAATAAAATTTAAAATGCAAACAAAAAAAGATTTTAAAAGATTCTTTGTGACAATTGGCAACATTTCTCATTTGTTCATTTAGAGAAATGGCGACACAGAAGTTAGTGTGAAGACATGTACAAGTTATTCCTGTATAAGAATTTCTGTACAAGATAGATTTTTAAAAAAATATGCCTACGAGGAGAGAAATTAATTAGCGAGGACGGAAAAAAGCATCCTCAAACGCTCCAGCAGGCATGTGAACTTTAGTACTGTTCTATGACTTTCATGAAGTTTAACAACATTCATCATTCAGGTTACTGAAATAAAAACGATTGGAAAAACTGAAAACTAAAATTAAATACATTTTCATGGACTCAAAAATAACTAAAAATAAAACAAATGGCACAAATTAATTTAATAAATATAATAATAAATATTATATTAACATTTTTTTAAATTATAATAGTGAGTGGCCATTTACTTAGGCATCCTTAACATACTAAAAACAATAAACTAAAATATAAATGACAGTGAAAACTAAAGTGAAAAGACACATTTAAAATGTTTTCATAGAAATTAAGGTCCTTGCACACCGAGTCCGAAATTTTCGTATGTGTTTTTTTCGGGGGGGTTTTCGTATTCGTAATCCTTTCCTATTAAAATGCTTGCTACGGATACGAAAACGCAGAAATCCGAATTTTTTTATGACAGACGAAAATGTCGGACTCGGTGTGCAATGACCTTTAAAACTAAATTTAGATAATCTCAATCTCATTACTATTTAAGTCACTTACATTTGTTATTTTTCATACTTTTGATGACTCTTATTCTGAAATGTGAAAACAGGTTGTTTTTGATTCAGTTTCAATCATAACCCACTAGTCTTTGACAGCTTGTGTCAATTCCCATCATAGTTTCATTCCAGTCTAGCAAGAGCCAAGCTAAGAAGAGAGAAAAAAAGAATCATATTTCAAAGAAGCACACCGGTGTACCACAGTAGCGCAGCTGACGTCGCTTATCAAAAGGCCTCTCATGGCAAGGCCTCAATGTTCGGAACTTCTTCAAAGTGCGTTAATGGAAGGTCACGCCATTATTCTACACAGAAAACCACTGTGTGCGCTGGGGTGAGAGGAATCAGTGGGCCTTGACTCTCACAAGCACGCAGTCAGAGAAATTATAAGAGACACAGATAAAGGGAAGTCGAGCCTGAGAGAGGAAGAGTTGGAGGGGGTGGAAATAAATTGGGGAAGCGAGTGAAAGTGAGGGCGACGGAAACGAACAAAGAGAACGAGCGAGAGTAGGAAGGGAAGAGAAGAAAAGTGCCACAGATCAGCAAACGAGAAAAGAACATACAGGCAGATTGATTCACGAACGGTTTGATTTCAGAGACAGTCGGCGGCTGAATTACACCTTAAACGGAACCGAGAGGATTGACGGGGCAAGAGAGGGAGAAAAATTGAAGGAAATAATCAATTATAAAGAGTTATGGAAGTACAACTTTGAATGCAACGAGCCAGGAAGAGAAGAGGGGGATTAGAAAGAGGAACAAATTAAGGCCAGGGAAGTTAAAGAGAGCAAAAGATTGCACGAGAGCCATGGCGTGAGAGCAGAGAGAGAGAGATGATGATGGTGGCTGATTCGCCGATGTTATCTTAGTGCAGAGAGATGTGTGTGACACAATCTCAAATTGGAAATCGCTGTTTCAATCTCTCCTCACTCTTTGCTCACTGCTTCACTGATAACGAGACAAGCTTAATTCTATTAAAAATAGCCCAGTACGTGTGGCAGGAACAGAACCGTCCTGGGCTGCTAAAAAATGCAGGCCCCCTTTCACTGACAACCAGCATTATAGCCCACTTTAACAATCCCCCCTACCAGAGCCCCCGCTGGACTAACTTTCATCTCGATCTCAACATCGCCATCTCTCAGCGTTCATCTATCTATCTAATTATCCATCTGTCCCTCTATCACTCTCACCCATCTGCTGCGCTCTATCTCTCTCTTCCAGACTAAGACCAGCTCTAGGGATCCTACGTTTTTCTTTTTTCGTTCTCTCGCTTCCGCAAGTCTTTGCTTTGCTTTGCTGAGCCTAGTGTTTTCTTTAAACCGCTCTTCCTTGGTCTCGCTTTCTCGCTCTGTGTCTTCCAGGCCGTCCTAATCTCTGCACGCTTCAGCTCCTCTTTTTTCCTCCTTCAGGGCAGGCGGTGCGTTTCTGTCATATCATCCCGCACCAAGAGTCGTCCCTCCGTTAGGAAACTTGAGTGACATTTGGTATACTCCCTCACCCCTCAACTTCTGACCCTGGCGACACAGCCAAGCGACTCTCACGCATGCTAATGCCTCCAACCAATCATGAGTCAGCAGGTAGCCAAATGGCCAATCAGATCACGGTGCTCTGTCTCACAGCGGGAAGGTGAAATGAGGCTCATTAAATTAGCGAGGGATGTTTTTTTAGAACGATGTATCAGAGAAACTAGCTCTCTTCAGTGAACTTCCCAGCTGGAAAATAAATAACACATGAAATCATAATGAGCCTTGATATTAGTTTCCGAGATTCATAACTTGACAGAGAAAAGGTGAAGGAAAAAAAAAGAATGAAGACTACTTTTTTTATAAAAGTTTACTATTAAGAATACCTCTGTGTGAATAGTTGAAAGCCTCATACAAACAAAATGATTGTTTTGTAGCTTATGTCTGTTAGCTTTAGTACTAATGCTAGTGTACTGTTAAAGCATTGGAAAAAGAAAAACCTTGATCAAACTAGATAAATTAATTTGAAAACTTTTATATTTGAAATGTTGATGACCCATCCTGCACTACACATTTTTTGTCCAATTTTTTTTCTCTCAAAATAAGTCCCTCCATCTCGTATGACCTGCAGCCAGCTAGCATTTAGCAAATAATTCATGGCTGAAAAAAGATTATAATAAAACGGATAGTTCCGGTCCTTGATTCTGATTGGTTGAGCCGCGTTCAAAGCTGTTGTAAATTACTCTACAAACATACAGCTCTTTGCTTCTGTTGTTGCTCGGCAACCATGTTGCAACTATATTGTGACCCTGGACCACAAAACCAGTCTTAAAGGGGTCATATGATGCGATTTAAATTTTTCCTTTCTCTTTGGAGTGTTACAAGCTCTTGGTGCATAAAGAAGATCTGTAAAGTGCAAAGACTAAAGTCTCAAATCAAAAGAGATATTCTTTATAAAAGTAAGAGTCAACCACGCCTACCTAAAACTGCTCGTTCTAATACGCCACGATGTGGGAAAGAAGGCATAACTTTTATTCTCGCTGTTGCTGCCGCGGCCATGTTGTGGAGATGCTGTGTGCTTCATTGTGAAAGCGAATCTTTGTTTGGCCTTCCAAAAGAGGACGCTATCCGCTTCATCATGCCTAGAGCTGAACCGTGCTGGTCACTGAGGAAATACATAAACGTTGCGTAGTGGATGCCAGATCGGGCTTTCATGTGGAAGTCAGCCCCCCCCCCCGGGGGGTCATCACATGTGGTTGCGCAAGCCCGCCAGCCGCTCCTTAGCGAACCTTCGCAGCACATTTTATGGAGCGACTGTTTCAGGATCCTGGAAGAGTAGATACATGCGGCGGTCTGGCCTCTAATACTGTTTTTTTACTTAAAGATGTGCCACTGATGATTCAAACACGATTTTTGAGCAGTGTAGTGTTAGCGCTTGTTTGTCATTTCTCCGATCAAAAAAGCAGACATGTTTTTATGCTTACGCAGCGCGATGCAACCAATGCATAAAAAGACAGTATAATTCATTATAATCATTAATTATGTCCCCACTAGATGCAACAAATGCCTAATTTATAATGGGCTTTAATGTTTTTGTCTCGTCGCTCCATCACAGTATGGTAAGGGGCGTAAATTTCCGTCACACGCTTGAGATATTCAGCCAATCACAACACACTGGATAGCTCGCTTTTCAGACCGATGAGCTTTGAAAAAATCTATGCAGTTTTCAGAAAGCGCAGGGATAGAGGGAGAAACAATCATGTTCCAGTATGGGGAAAACTATGTGTTTTACAGCATTATAGGCACATTTCATTACACCAAATACACAAAAAAAAAAAAAATTTTAGCAACATCATATGACCCCTTTAAGTCGCTGGGGTATATTCGTAGCAATAGCCAAAAAAAAACACTGTATGGGTCAAAATTATAGATATTTATTTTATGCCAAAAATCATTAAGATATTAGAGTAAAGATCATTTTCCATGAAGATATTTTGTAAATTTCTTTCTGTAAATATATTAAAACTTAATTTTTGATTAGTAATATGCATTTGGACAACTTTAAAGGTGATTTTCTCAATATTTAGATTTTTTTTGCACTCTCAGATTCCAGATTTTCAAATAGTTGTTATCCGACCCACTATATCCTATTCGAAAAATGATTCTTATGACGTTTTTGGTCCAGGGTTATATATACATATATATAAGTAGATGCCTCATTAGTGACTGTTTCTATGGGCCGCGATACATGAGCCATCCCCCATTTTTGGAATGGTCAACGAGTGCAAGTTGACTGTGTGCATCTACAACAGACAAGTTATACGCATATATATCTTTGAATATTCATTGATTATTATGGTGAATTATGTCAAGTTGACCGTCCCAAAATGGCGGACGCGTCAGCGTATCTGGAGCAGTCAAATAGATCATCTATACAACTGTTTCTGAGGAACTACATTGTTTGGTGTAAGAATAATGTTTTTATTAATATCATAACACTTTATTTACTCTGTTTTATTTTGTGAAACCTTACTAAGTATATGGAATAACCATTACAGTGAATTTATAACAGCTAAATTCACTGTAAACAACCGCTTCTTGGGGCTTATTGCTTTATCAACCCAGGCTTTGCCTGACATTTCTGCAAAATTATATTGTGTTGCTTCTTGCAAGTTTCGCAACTCTCTCATAATAAAATGTTCAGTGAGTGGCACTAAAAGCACATTCAGTTTTATCCAAACTTAATACTTGGAAATGTTTTTATGAGGGGATGGGCTGAAAAGCGTAATGCTTCTATGTGCAACATAAAATAATCATACTAAACCTGCCTTAACCAAAACCGAAAAAGTGTTTAACAAAAGAAAAAAAAACGTCGAGACAAAACAAAGACTGAAGCAAACGTGCCTTTTTAACGTTTCAGTGCTTTTATTGTGTTTCGTACCCAAGTGCTCCTCAGTGGAACTGCATCAAGTTAACTACTTCAGAAAAGCATAAATCTATAATAAAAGTATTCAAGGTCATAACAACCATGTGTAAATAAGTCATCATATAAGACAATAAGTCATAATTTGAATGAAAAGGAATAAACGTCATTGTTTATGCAATGTATAGGTATGTATGTGTATATGTAGGTACGTTTTTGGAGTTTTACAAAAATCAAGGCAGATATTTCCAATGTGAAATATCTACATCAGAGATCGCTGATGATTATTTATGGTTTTTAAAAGAGCCCTTCCATTGGTCACGGCCAGTTTTCCTGTTTCAACAGAAAAAACTTCAACAAATGAAACAAAGCTGTGTTCTGTGCAATTTCATGAGAAGGCTATTTTTTGCAGAATGCCCTTCTTTGGGATTGAGGTAGTGATGGGTAAATGGGTTTGCCCACATGAAAGAGTAAGGAGAGTGTCAGGCTAATGAATTAATCAGGCGGTCATTAGTTTATATCTACTGCAGCCGCACAGAGCCCTTTTTTCCCACATAGAAGGAACAGAGCAGAGAGAACGAAGAAGGCAAATCATTCAGGCGTGAGAGTGAGGTTTTCTACAGTATGTGTGTGTGTGTGTCTGGAAGGGACACGGAGAGACCAAAAAGAAAGAGAGATGGATAGAATGAAAGAGTTACGAGTGTGTGTAAAAGCGTGCTCTTTCATTCCCCTTAGCTAACTGTGTTCATTTCCCATCATGCCAATAAAGCCGAACTTGATTTGAAATTAAATCGGGTGAAGGGATGTATGACTTTAGCAAGGGCAGACAGATAAAGAGTTCGAAGGAGGCTGAAGAAAGAAGAACGCTGTTTGAGTGAAGGAGAGGGGCATGGACAAGTAAGACAGGGGAGGTTACGCAATCATAAATTAAAGCCCTCACTTTGCATAGTTGTACAAGTTGGATGCTCCAGGTACTGTAGAAATACAATGCAAATGAAGTTCAATACAAGATAAGCTTTCAGCATGTCTGGCATAAATGCCAATTACCATAGAAAATTGTTTCAACTTGTTTTGTTTTTTTTAAATGCAAAAACTGTTATGTTCCTGAAATTCATCCTCAAACAAACTCACATATTGACCACTGTGCACTACAGCCTTTACCAATAAACAACATGCAGTATCAATATTTTATTATTATTATTTTTAACAATATAATAATAATAATAATAATAATGTGTTACAATTATTATATTATAATAATTATATAATTATATATGTGACAATGTAAATTTTGCTAACTAATAGATTTCTAGTAAAATAAAATAATAATAATAATGCATATTGTAATATATAATCATTATTATTGTTATCAGATTATTATATAATGTTTAATTTATTACACTTAGTAAGAATCAGTATGACAAAAAGTGAGATTATGAAGATGATTTTAATGCGTAATGGATAATGTTTATGGTATTTTAATAAGGATGTATAAAGGGTGTTATTGTATGTCAACAAATCAAGTATGACAAAAAAGTAATTTAGAACATGATTCTACTAATATATAATAAATTATTTTAATAATAAAAACAATAATAATTATTATTAATATTATATATTTGTTGACAATCAATTAGACAAAAAAGTGATATATGAAGATTAAATTTAATCATAGATAATTATGTGCCTCTGTTAAGAATGATGATTATGGTGTAATTTTACTGTTGCCAACAAATATTACAAAAAGTAATTTAGAAAGTATGATAATAAAGAAGTTATGTTAACTAACAAAATATAATTATGATAAAACAATACTATATATTTTTTTACAAAGAACTATGACAAAAAGGGAATTATGAAGATAATTCAATCATAATGATAATAATAGATGTTCTATTTCATAATGATTGTTATTATTGGTGTTATTTTATTGTTGACAAATCAATAATGACAAAAGTAATTTAAGAAACATGCTTATAATAATTATAATAATAATAATAATGTTTTGTTTTTTGGGGTTTTTTTGGCCAGTAAGCATTAACATCTCTGCTTAAAACATCAAAGGACAGCAAGTCTTGTAGTGGTGTTCACTTTACTTAACTTTGTTGAACCCAGTACTCTCCTTTAGCCAGTTGGAGTTTAACGTTTGGGAAGCATATATATGCACATGTACACACAAGCATTTTTCTCACTCACTCCATCTCGACTCTCGAGTCAGAAGCGCCAGAGGTGACAGTTGAAGCGTGAACATCCTCCACTGGCTCTGGGTTCCCTCCAGGTGCACATCCTCAGGTCCCAGAAAGTAAACTGATCGATGCTTTGAAAGTTCCCTCAGATGAACAACTACCCTATTCCTTAGGGGAGATACTAGAAATCAGGCTTAGATAAGCATGTTCAGGCCAAGAGCTAAACTGTATCAACCCAGAACTCCTACAGTCAGGGATGTGCTCCAAATAGAAAGTGCCCTAAACCCACACAACTTTGCCAGAGATGGTGACCTAAAAGCTCCCAAAATAGTGTTCCATTCTTTCTGGACAGACAACTACCCTGTATCCGTGTCTAAGGGAAAATGGCGAGATGCCCACTGAATGAGTTGGCCGCTGCACTAAAGAGCTCACTCTGAGAGAAGATAAGGCAGTTACACTCTGTTTTAGAGAAAAGTGGTGCATAAAAGATGATCGGAGAAGCACTCGCATGCACTAGTGTCAAGATTTGTCACCACCTGTGCTAGATCAAAACATTGTGATGCCGCATAGCAAGCCACCATGCTTCTGGGTTTTAGTGATGGATATACGCAACACTACGCAACATTAAGAGTAATTTAGTTTGTGACTTCAGGGCTTGCGCAATGCTTCAGAGAAATGCAAATCTACTGATATCAGCTGTGGCACTGAGGGGCAATCGGGTCTGACTGGAGCAGAGACGGTCATGATGACCAGGATCCATGAATTATCATAATGTATGTCAAATCTCAAGTTCTTTCTGATCCAATATTGATGAAAATAGAACTGAAAAATAAAATGGCATGAAAATGCCTTTGAATATCAGACAACATGCCAAATTCTGGTAAAACTGTACAAAAGCCCAAATCTCTAGCAATGTTTTGGAAACATTTTGTTTCAATGCCAAACAAAGCACTTTTTGGTCATTTTCTTGGTCAATCTGAATGAACAAAGTGCTTATGGGGTACCTGAACATCATGAAAATGTCACTTAGGGTTTTTTTGTAAAACAGTAATTTTATCCCAGTAAACACAATTATATTGTAAAACTTTGTTTAAAATTTGAATAAGAAAAAAAGAGGAGGATGTTTTTTTTACTCTACATACTTAATATGACAGATGTCTGTTTTTTTATTGTTTTTCACAATGTTGCTGAAATATGACATTGTTCGTGAGTCTACTTAAAACCATTTCATACCATATTTTTACAACCAATTTTAAGGAAGCACTGATATTAAAATTCTAGCTGATACAATAAGCCAATAATGATTTATAACCAATAAATTAAATTATTAAAACAGGTACTGTTTGAAATATTTATGAAAATTAAAACTCTAAAAAGTGAGACCTTTCATTTTAAATCCTACAGGTGAATTATAACAGTATTATATGCAGTTTGAATTTTATTTTAAATAGAATATTATCTATAGATACATTAAGGTGTTATAAATTATTAGTGTTTATAGGCAATATTACAATTTTAATTTAAGTGTGCATTAGATGTGTCTTAGACAAAAGATCATCGCAATTTAATATTAATATTTAAAATATTTTATTAACATTTGAAAAAAATCTATTTCATTTTTTATATATTTTATCTTTTAAATATTATATTGTGATGTTTCTGTTAACTGCAATATTGTGAAATGTACAAACGTTTTGTGTTTTTTTTAGATCTACACTATAATTTTTTTTTCAAAAACAAAGATTATTGGAGTACATTTTACAAGAAAATACTATTTCATACTGTATATTATAGTGTTGTGATTCACCTGTAGGATTTAAAATGATTGGTTTTACTTTTATTTTAGACAACATTGTACAAATAGTACCACTGGTCATTTATTGGTTGAAAATTGTTTCTACACCAACTATTTTTCAGTGTATTGTGGTAGCGTGACCACATTAAGAATGCATTAATGCCAATCCCCTCAACATAACATCTGATTTATATTCTCCTCCAGGTAAGAGGATGGGCACAAACATCATTTTAATGCATACAAATTTGGTTTGATCCCCACTTTGTCCAAAAACCTGCAAATTTCTGTCAGGAACAATTCTGAACGCCAGTCTGAAAATGATTAACTGTCAGGCCCCGAAAAGCTTACCTCAACCCCGGTCCTCAAGTACAGCAGACATCTTTGGAGTTACACCGCTGTCTATAACGAATCACTCCGGCCGCTGAGGATTGAACCCCAACAGACGCTGTCCGATACAGGCAGAACAGCTTTGCTGAAATGAGAGCCATAAAGTCTTGAGCTTTGATCAATGGGTTAACTAAAAAACTATGACTGATCGACATTTGCCAAGTGTCTGATTTATCAGGTTTAACCTGCATGTGTGTGTTCACAGCGTGATGAAAAGAAAACCCGATCAATGAGGTGATCAATCGTCCAAGACCCCTTTCACTCTCCTTCGAGTGACAATTGATCAAGTGCGGCGTGCAACTCGGAACATGTGAACTTTAGACTACTCGCGACAAAAGGCATTCATACGCGAACTTGTGTTTGCCTGGATGTATGTTTGTTGAAGGTTAGAGACCAGGGCAGGAAGACATCCCGCTGTGACGAAGAAGGAAGCACGGAGCTGAAGTGTGGGAAAGCAGCAGTGTTTTAAGGAGGAAGATAAGCAGAGGCACATCGACAGGAAGCGGTGACAGAGCGGCTAAGTCAATGGGCATAAAGCTGAGAGGGCAAAGTTGAAGCGACATCAAACCGCGAAGCTGAATGCCGCTTTTGGCACGAGCTACAGATAGTCCTATTTTTCACCACACGGGTCGGCTTTATGCCGCTGACAGAGACATGAATAGATGTGTGTAAAGACCGAGAGATTTGACAGTGGATTAATCCTTTCATTAAGGAAAGCGAGAAGTTAATTGCAGCGACAGCTGCGTTTCTCAGAGTTTACTCGATTGACATTTTAACGCCATCCTTTTAAACGGAAAAAAGCAATTATCAATAAATGCAGGGCAATCTTCACATGATGAATCAGGCAGAAATTAGCTTTTATTTCTCTTTTCTTTGGCCTTGAGGCGTGTTGGCAGCACAGGCCTGGAGTGAGTTTTCGTGAGAACCGATACGCAAACGAAAATAAACCACTCGATAGCACTGTGATGAAACGACAGACACAGTTTAAGCAGCAGATCAAAGGTTACGATAGAGTGAAGCCTGATGAAAAAGAGTGAAAGATAGATGTAGATGGTCCTGGGTAATTACTTTGAGTACCGGTATTGAACTACTGAAAGGAATATTACGCAGAAAAAGGAAAGTTAGGCTTTTAGACTATTCAGAAATGATGCGGATAATAAGATGAATATGAATGAGTGTCCAGAGACCAGTTATGAAAGGAGATGTAGCGCTGGTGACAATCCGAGAACGAGACAAAAAAAGAAGAAACCGGTAACTAAAAAGAAAAGAGTGAAAGGGAAAAGGTAGCACCGGGAAAAAGAGACACCGTAAGAGCTGTTAGTCTTGATCAGTCCCCAGTTCCTTAATAACGGCTATGAATAGGCTCGAGGGCGGATATCAGACATACCTCTCTAACCTCTAAACAACCCTGGGCTTTACACATATGAACTGTCAGACCTTGAAATCAAACCATATACAGTTTAAAAATGGAAAAAAATATGCATACTTATATTATTAGCACTGTGAATATATTTCACCACAAAACTAGTCATAAGCTTTCCATTGATATATGGTTTGTTAGACAGGACAATATTTGGCCGAGATACAACTATTTGAATGTCTGAGGGTGCAAAAAAATCTAAATACTGAGAAAATCGCCTTTACAGCTGTCCAAATGAAGTTCTCAGCAATGCATATGTAGCGTCTGGACCACTCCAACACACAATATATATTTTGTTAGCTAGATTTCACAAATACTTTGTAACACCCCAGGACGCCAGAACAAGACCCTGGTTTCATGGTAACCCGATACATTTACAACCTTGTGGAAGGCGAGCCGACTACTTAGCTGCATTCTCCAGCAAACAAAGGACCCAAATGCCAGAAATGGCTTTTCTACTAATTAATTCATAGGCAAACCTTCTTTGAATGAACACCCATTTTTTTCAGGCCATTGTGTATATTATTGCTGTGTTGTATTTAATCTGTTGTATTATAGACTATTTTATTCATGCTTACGATTAAACCACTCATTCATATAAGTAACTATTTCATGTCTAGTATCTATGAATTCGCCTTCTTATGATCGAAACAAGTGTGTATATTATATGCTGATACCTATGCAACATATTGATGTTCTAAGAATCGGTACTAATTTGTGCCTCAACACTCCAGCGAATTACATATGCAAAATACCATGCTTACAGACAAAGAGTCATAAAAATCCCCAGTATTTCCAACCTCCCGCTTGGGATTTCAGCCTTCCTCATTGGACGAACCCATCTTGAGAGGCGTGAATCTCTGCAGGCTTTAAAAGGCCACACTCCATGTGACCCGCCCCTGTCGGTGGTTCAGTGAGATGCTAAGATGAAGATGTGAGAAAAATGCTCCCAGAACATCATTAAGCTCGTGCCAGGCTCCGGCCTCGTCCTTTTCATTCATCAAGTGATTCTTACTCAAACTAGCTCTTTCTCATCAACCAACTTCAGCAAGATCTTGGGGCCTTAAGATTGCATCAGGAATCTTTTTCAGACATACGCAAGTATCAAACTTAGTCGATTTAATTGATGCATTAAGTATCAGTTACACCTTTTTACAAGGTTTGTTTGAACTAAGAATCTGACGTTTTCCCTCAGGTTTTAGATCTGCTGAATATGCAAAATGTTTCCATAAATGTCATTCCTTATGTCTATTTCTTTAGTGCTAAACTTTAACCCTATCCTATACCAACTGTATGTGTGTGTATATGTGTATGTTAGACCGGCTTAATTTTTTATGTAGTAATGTTATACTATTTAATGTTTATTATTTTTTGTTTTTTTTTTTTTTTTTTTTTTTTTTTTGTTTTTTTTTTTTTTTTTTTTTTTTTTTTTTTTTTTTTTTTTTTTTTAATAAAACCTTCTGTATCCACTTGACGTGTTCATTGTTTACTCATAACCGGAGTCAATAATCATGCAGATTTACGTTACAAACTTATAGAATTGTACAGTAAGAAAGTTATTTCCTTTAACCAGGAAATTAACGTTCTTAGAATTGACAAGACGGTTGACCCTGAGTGGTCAGCTAAATATCTACAGTGGATCTAAAATATGAATAGTTAATTATAACTAGTTATGGTTAATTATTCATATTTCCCATGAGCTGATTCGATACAGATTTTGGTGGAGAATGCGGGCACCATAAAACGAAAGTTATGAGTTTAAACACTGTCAACCTAAAAGTGTGTGCGTGATAGTCCAGGTTAAAATAGGTTGTGACTTGAGATGCCCTGTTGTGTCCCTATTTGCATGTTTGTTTAGATGCAGATAAAGTGGGGGGTTGAATTGGTACTGCTATTATAATTGTGTGAGTCTTTATGTATTTCATGCTTAATGGTATCAGTGTAAGGTTAATCTGATTTTAGCAAAGAAACCCTAATTTCAGTATTAAAGCATAAATCTGTCTTGACAAAGCGTAAGTCTGAATCTCAGCTCAGCGGCATGTCAACTGTACCATATGTAATATGCTTTAGTGAAGAAATCACAAAATTGCAGTATTGTTTAAATTGTTTCTTTGAAGAATAAATCTCAGTACAGTTATATCAAGGTTTATTTTATTGTTGCTCCTCTTTTTACAGCATAAAGGCCTTATAGTTTATATTTAGATTGAAGCAATTCATCTACACTTTGACTGTATATATATAAGCCGAGCAACCTGGTGGTCTTTACTGTGTTTCACTCGCTGAGTGAAACTTAATGTGTAATACTGTACTTTAGTATTCATATGTGAGGCAAACATAACTACATTTATGTTTAAACCGGTTTTAACTTACATTAAACACGTTTTGTAATTCTTTAAACATGTGCAAGAAGTTTATTGTTGCATTAGTGAAGCACTCACCGAAGTGCTTATGTAATGCGACAAGTCTTGAAGGCTGAAAGCACCAAGTTCTAAAACTATGACTGTTTAACATTGACAGACATTAAACTGCGTTAATTACACTGGCATGCTTTGGTTACCGTGACAACAACTTGTCACTGGAAGTGCTAACTTCACATAGCACAACACGCCGTGTTGTAAACAAACCACTTGAAGCAGCTAAGCTAACACGACTTAGCATAGTTTCATTTTAGGCTAAGCTACTCAAATAGCTTTCACAATTAGGGGTTAACACTCTTTAATTGAAGCTTTTAAATACAGATGTGTGTGTGCAGTGTGAAGCAATTTGAATTTAACCTATCCCTCGTTTCTGATTTTTCCAGTTCTCTTCCTTCTTTTTCTTCTTTTTCTATGTTTCTCAATCTTCATTTCGTCTCAGCGAATTTAACTATCTAGTTGTATCCTTCCTGAATGCTATTGCTTATTTACTAGTTAATTAAATCTAAATTTAATTAAATCTTAACTGTCTATCGAGGAAAGACTCATTAAGGTATTGGGGTGCTGTGAGTAACACACTAATCACTAGTGCTGCTATTTGTTCCTAATACCAGAATGATTACCTTGTTTTGTTAATAGCAGTCAGCTAATTTTAAATCCATTTACATGTTATGCCCCCTTTTGTTTTGATGTTCTTTCTGAACCTCAAAATGAACCAGAGACATTTTCTATTTTTGATTTGTTTATTTTCAAGGAAAAAAAATAATAAGCATAATCTGAATAGAAATGCTCTCCTTTTCCTTCTGCTTTTCCCTTTTCTCCTTCATACCTCAGAGATTAAGCCTGTTGGGAACCGTCAGCAAATTCTGAGTGATAATTTGACAATAATTTGACAGTAGTCTTAAGTCATCAATCAAAATCCTGTTTACGCCCCTTTTCAGCAAAACATATGCTGACCCAAAACTATTTTAGCATTCACACTCTGTTTTGATCTTGTAGTAGTCTCTAGCCCTTACTCTCAACACCAGTGTGCCAAAATGTTGCAGATGCTCTGACTAACTGCCCAGAATGCAGAACAGATAGGGCTGGCCAGGCGTCGTGAGGAACCCCCCCTTTACCCAGGCCCGACGACCAACTACTGAGCCGAAAGCAACTGGACACAGAGAGAAGTGTGCCTCAGACTCAGGACTCGGGCGAGAGTTGTGGCTACAAAAAGCTCGCCAAGGTCATCATCTTCCTGGCCCACAACCTCATGGTTCTGAAACAGGAGGTAAATGATCTCAAGCAACAGATCACGGCGGTTTCCCACAAGGACCCCAGCAGAATGGATTTACAGGAGGAAATCAATAGATTTAAAGAGGCTCTGACAGCTGCTGAACAGCAATAGCACCTGGAAAAGGTAGCCAGAAAGCACCTGGAAAGGAAACATCCACACAAAATTACTATTAAAGCAGCAAATTCTGAGCTCTTAGACAAAGTTGCCAGAATTGAGACTCTGATCCAGCAGCTGAACAACACTCAAGACAAGCTTGACATGCTCCGAAGAGAACTCAGGGACTCCTACAGGCGGCGAAAAGAGACGCAGTGGGAGAGACACCCTACTCCCGCATCCTCATTCAGCCGTGCAAACTCCCTCATATGCAACAAGCTACGAAGGGGGGAGCCAACACTTTCTGCTTAACAACTGACAGAACAGAACTGTAATACTTCCAAGCATCCCGCAGCAGCGCATGATGTGACCCCCAGAAACTTTGACAAGCTAACCAGACACATAGTTTCCTACTTTATTCAGTACGAGCAGTAATTTAGAACGGTGTAGTCGTTTTAAACATTGCTTGCAAGCAGACCAAATAATCAACCTTATGTGTCTGTTTCATAAATTAGTAACTTCTTCTCCATGCCCATACCAGTTCCTGATCAAAAACAGATAAAATTATAGTTTGAATGTACATTCCTGCGAGCAGTAAGAAGTTTCAGTGCTATAATGTTTTTAAATTGTACGATAAGAAACTAACCTGATTTTTAGCGAAGAAATCCTAATTTCTGTGTTTGTAGAGCACAAGTCTATTTTCTGACGCCGAAATCTCGGGATTAGCAGCTCATATAAATGGTACCAGAATTAATCGGTCTGATTTTGGGCGAAGAAATCCCCTTTTTCAGCACTGTTGTAGGTGATCTGAGTGATGTTCCTCATTTCACTGATTTAAGGCCTTCTTATGTGTTATGTATCATTGTATTCATATCGACCCACTCATGTGAAACATTTACGTAACTCTTATACATGCGCGCACCAGGTTCTGAATATAATCAGATAAAACTATAGCTTGAATGTGCCTTCCTACAGGTATTAGAAAGTTTCAGTGCTATAATGTTTTTAAATCGTACGATAAGAAACTAACCTGATTTTAGCGAAGAAATCCTAATCTCTGTTGTTAGTGGAGCATAAGTCTATTTTCTGACGACGCAATCTCAGATTAGCAGCTCATATAAATGGTACCAGAATGAATCGGTCTGATCTTGGGCGAAGAAATCCCCTTTTTCAGCACTGTGTAGGTGATCTGAGCGATACTCCTCATTTCATTAATTTAAGGCCTTATTATGTGTTACGTATCATTGTATTTCATTATGACTCGCTCATTTGAAACATTTACGTAAAATTAATGGTGTTATTCTAGCGTAGCTAACTACGAATCCACCATTGCCTGTGAAGTGAATGTGTTGTTTTGATTAATTAATGAATTTGTACGGGACATGCATGAGTTTCCCATGCATGCTCACAGCAGTGCAAGTCTGCTCCACCTGCACCTGTTGTGAGCTTGCATTGGTCTCCTAGCAACACGTGACCCCGGAAGTGTGAGCAGACTCTTCCGGTTAATCTGACAACAGCATTCACTTCACAGACCTGTGTGTAAACAAAGAATTGCGTGTAACTAACGCTAACTCTTAAGCTAAGCCCTTTACCTCAACTGCTAGCTGTTAGCATCTGACTAACACTTAGATAGGCGTGTAAAGTGTAACTTTCCTAACCACACCCTCTCTCTCTCTCTCCCTCTCTCTCTCCGTCACTCCTGGTGTCACTTCCTGTTGATGCCCTCACAGGTCCCTGTGGGACCCACCCACATACTGGGTTTTACTTGTGTTATTGTTTATTTTTTGTTTTGACTTTATTCTACCTCTTTTTAATTTTATTGCATTTATTTACATTTGTTTAGCACAAATGTACCAATTCAGCGAAATTGATTTGTATTAAATTTGAGATTTAATTAAATCAAATTTTTATTTATTTTTTTTATTTTATTCCATTTTTATTTTTATTTTTATTTTGTTTATTTACTTTCCCCTTTTAATTTCCTACAGCTCTTAGGACCCCTTTTTTATTTTTTTTTTTTTTTTTTTTTTTTTTTTTTTTTTTTGTGTTTTTACTTTTACCTTATTTTAGTTATTTCACCATCACCATCGTCGTTTTTGGATAGGATTACAGTAGTTCGAGCAACTGTTGTTTCCTTAGCGAGTTATACAGGTTATTAGTAGCATAATCCCTGTTTCCTCTCTACTTCTCCTCACGCCTCAGTGCCAGGCCTAATACGTTGAAGGGCAGCTACCATTGCAACACAATGTAGGCTAACATAAAACTAGAAACAATTCCCACTGTTTCTTTTTCTTTTGACGAGGTATTTGGTGGGTCCCTGCTAGTTTAGCTAACAGCCTAACCCTAGGGTTATGAAGTCTATTGCAGCATCACACACAAGTGAAACCTGCTTAGCCATATCTCTTAGAAACAAAACTAAAATAGGTAAAAATGTTCCTTTTTTTTTTGAGTTCATCTTATTTTATTTCCACTAGCTGCCTCCCACCAGCTAGTCATACCTTACACGGCCTACACAGCCGTTCCCCTTAGAGATAGTTTAACACCTCTGTACGTACCTGCATTTGCCTTGTGTCTCTCTCTCTCTGGTGTTCCCACAAGTGTGCCAGTATGTCGCAGACATTCCACAGACATCCAGCCCTGGCAGCTCACCAGGACCACCTGGACACTCAGTAGAGCACTGTAATGGACATCATTCAGCTCCAAGCAGCCAACGACCTGCCATGGCAAAGAAAGGAACAGCGAGACTGCGACATAAGCGAACACTTGACCAGCATCATCCTCTCCTCGGCCCACACCCTCAAGGGCCTCAGACAGGAGGTATATGAGCTGAAACTGCAAGTCACAGAATTCTGCAGAGAACTGACACCTGCTCAACGAGAGAAAGCACAGAACGGATGCAAAGAACCTCACCGAATGGTGCGACAGAAAGAAATCACCAGTCTTCACAGAGGCTCTAACAGCTGCTCAACACCAAGCGCCGCTGGAAAAAGCCATCACACAGGACTTGAAAAGAGAACTGTTTCACACAAAGTCACTCTTAAAACAACATATGTGGAACTAAATGAGAGAGACACCACATCTTAGGCCTTACAAGGCCACCTGCATACAGACAGAGCTGAGGTCCAAACCCTGACTCAGCAATTAGAAAGGAGCTTGACTTGGTTCAGAAAGAATTTAAACAGTCCTACCGACTGCGCATAGACTTAAGCAAAAGACAGCCGGTTGAACATCATGTCGCCAGCAGTGCAAGCCCTCCACGTCTGTGCACAGCTACGAAGGGGGGGGGGAGCAAAAGCCTTCTGCTTGACACTTCACAAGTCAGCTCCCTGAAACCTCTGCAGCTGCAACAAAAAAAAAAATTTCAGGCGAACCGAAGCAACGCAACGAGGTGAATTCAGTGTCACAAATGAACTGAAATATGCTTGCAGACCACAAGGCGAACAGATAGGGAAAACACGAAACAGAACTTCCCCTGGCCAGCAGGCCCACCCCCTCAGCCAAGAGTTTGAACCTGCGAGGGGGGGGCGAGAGCCACTGTTCACACGTCACCAATCAGCAGCCACAAGGGGGTGGGGCAAGGACCTTTCCAGAGGATCACTGCAGACACACACACCGTGTGACCCCACATACCCCAACGAGCTGGCCAGAGACAACATATCTGGCAACCTAAATACTCTCAGACTCAGAGTCTGAACACGGACTGATCGCTTCCCCAGACACCAAGCAGGGCCGGCGTTAAACTCCCCATGCTTACTACCACAGACTTTGACAAACTTACTCCAAAGCTCACGATTACCCTGGGATGGCGGAGGACACCAGCTGCAAGAAGTCATCTAGGCATTAGGGCCTGCCGCACAATGCCTAATCAACAGCTGTGTAACCTGACACAGAAGGCCTTTAACAAGCACAAGGCCTCCACTAAAGGTGTTTGTCAAACCCCACTGAGTCTGAACTTCACAACTCAGAATCCAAAGCGGGCACCAGAAGGCACCCAGCATTGCCACAATGCAAAACCCTTCTACAGAAAGCCCCTAGCCAGAAGAGGACAGAGCCATCACCATGGCAACAGACCCAGGTTCCAGACCAACCACTGGGAAAAGGCATCCTCATCCTGCAAACACCACGGTATGTCCAACAGCAGTCCACCACAACATCCTCCTCCACACAACGGAGGCTACACAAGGACAGCTGGACACGCCTACTTCTGGGTTACAGGAGCTGCTGGCACTCGCAAAAGAGCTCCTTGAACAAAATTCAACTAAGGAGTACTGAGAAGGACAGACTTCTGACTCCTTGCCTGCTGCAACAGCATCAGACCCATCCAAGGGAGGAGCATCCCTTAAAACCAGCCTACACCCCAGAAGCAGCCAGACAATGTTGGACTGAGCAACGGGCCACATGCCCAACAGCGAAAGCTCTAACAACACAACTCAGGCAAGCTCAAGTCAGTGCCACCACAAGAGCCAAGCGACACCACAAACATCAGATTTCTAGTGACGTTGAGCAAAGCAGAGCTCACAACCACCTGCCGCTTTCCCGCCATCATCACTAGGTCAGTCAGAAACTCTCTGCACGCTACAAAATCTCCATAACAATTACCTGCAATCCCTTGAACCACCTGCACTCTCACCAGTGAGTGGCTGTCCCACATCACGGGTACCACAAATAGTTTACTGGCTAACAACATCAACAAAAAAACTTCCTACCCGGACTAACTCACTTCAGGATGACAGGTGACACAGCCTCGACACCTGCTGCATAAGCTCGAGGACCCACACCTTGCTACAGCCTACATCACCACAGCACCCCACCTGACAGCATCCATCACGGCACCAACAGCCAAAAGCCACCACTGGCTCCCAGCCGTAAGTGGCAGGTGTGTGTTCAATTTTTCTGCACCTTTGACATCGCTCGTTGCTGTCTATTCTATGGACAACAACGTTCGAAAGGGGGAAATTTGTAGCGTCTGGACCACTCCATCACACAATATATATTTTGTTAGCTAGTTTTCACAAATACTTTGTAACACCCCAGTACGCCAGAACAAGACCCTGGTTTCATTGTAACCCGATACATTTACAACCTTGTGGAATGCGAGCCGACTACTTAGTTGCATTCTCCAGAAACAAAGGGACACAAATGCACAGGAGAAATGGACTTTTCTACTAATTAATTCATAGGAAAACCGTCTTTGAATGAACACCCATTTTCTTCATGCCATTGTGTATATTATTGCTGTTTTATATTAATCTGTTGTATTATAGACTATATTTATTCATGCTTACGATAAACCACTAATTCATATAACCTTACAAATACCATGTTTAGTATCTATGAATTCACCTTCTTATGATCGAAACAAGTGTGTAAATTATATGCTGATACCTATGCAACATAATGATGTTCTAAGAATCTTTACTAATTCGTGCCTCAACACTCCAGCGAATTACATATGTAAAATACCATGCTTAGAGACAAAGGGTCGTAAAATCCTCCAGTAATTGCAACCTCCCGCTTGGGGTTTCAGCCTTCCTCATTGGACGAACCCATCTTTAGAGGCGTGAATCTCTGCAGGCTTTAAAGGCCACACTCCTTGTGACCCGCCCCAGTCGGTGGTTCAGTCATATGCTAAGATGAAGATGTGAGAAAACTCTTCAGGATACCAAGCATCTGTGCCCGGCCTTTTCTTCGGCCTAGTCCTTTCCATTCATCAAGTAACACTTACTCAAACTGGTTCTTCTCATCGACCGAATTCAGCAAAGATCTACGGGAAGCTTTAAGATTTGCATCAGGAATCCCTTTCAGACCGCCGAGACTCGCTAAGTATCTAACTTAGTCTTATTAATTGATACATTAAGTATCAGTTACACCTTTACAAAGGTGTGTTTGAACTAAGAATCTGACGTATCCCTGAAGGCTTTGATCTGTTGAATCTACATGCAAAGTGTTCCATAAAATCCATTCTTTATTCCTCTTTCTATGCTGAGTTAAACTTTAACCCTTTCATACCAACCTGTATGTGTGTGTGTGGTGTGTGTATGTGTATGTTGACCGTCTTAATGTGTTTAGTATTATGTTAACTATTTTAAGTGTTTTATGTAGTTAATAACAACTTACTTGTATCACAGTGCCGTTTCATTGTTTACTCATACCGATCATAATCAATGCGATTTTACGTTACAAACTAAGAATTGTACAGTAAGAAAGTTTTTTCCTTTAACCAGGAAATTAACGTTCTAGAATTGACAAGACGGTTGACCCTGAGTGGTCAGCTAAATCTCTACAGTGGATCTAAAATATGAATAACTAATTATAACTAGTTATAATTAATTATTCATATTTCCCCATGAGTTGATTACACACATATTACTAATCAAAAATTAAGTTTTTATATATTTACGGTAGGAAATTTACGAAATATCTTCATGGAACATGATTGTTACTTAATATCCTAATGATTTTTGGAATAAAAATAAAATCGATAATTTTGACCCATACATGGTTTTTTTGGCTTATTGCTAAAAATTACCCGCGACTTATGACTTTTTTTGTGGTCCAGGGTCACAAATATATTTTTATTAAACCTTAAAAAACTCTAATTTGTTAAAACACATTATAAATAGTGTTATAAAATATATTTTTTTAAATCCTATTTGTTTAAAGTTTTTAATTAATAGTGGTTTGTTTTTATTTTTTATCCATAAAGCATTAAAAATAACATTCTAAGAACAGTTTTAAACAATGGTCATTGTTTTAATAATGTAAAAAATACTGAATATAATAAATAATGAAATATTATACAATCAATATGCCATTACTGTACATAATCCCATTGCAGTAAAGCTTCTATGTATTTTTTGTTTTCCAAAAAACACTTTTCTCACCAAAAATTTATATTGTATATGTGCTTTAAAAAAATCTGTGAAATCTACAGTACTACTAGGCAGGTATGGATTGACATTTGGATTGAACCAGAACTTACATTTAAAAACTGTATATTTAATTAACTGATATAATGTTAATATACCAACCACCAACCTAAAATATACCAAGCACTAAAATCTGTTTTGTACATTTATCATACAATAACAAGACAACCACCAAAAAAACACAGGTAACATATATGACACTAAAATAATGCAATAAACATTAACTTCAGATTAACATAGAACCCTAATATACAAAACGAAATGAAACTGTTATTTCAATGATAAACCATCAAATGTGAAGTGTCCCACTGGGAATTCTGGAAATGTCCATTTTTACGGCTTTTCACTGTAAATTATAAGATGACTTGTTCTTTTTTCATTTAGAAAAACTGAATTTTACTGTAAAATTCCATTAAATGCCCCATTTATTAGTTTTTCACTCTAGCCTAGTAAGGGAACAAGTTAAAAGGTTTTTACCATAGCATTTTTATAGTCTTTTACCATAAAATCACTTTTATAATTTTTACACTGTGTAATTAATTTGATTAATTTGTATAATATGTAATTAACTAAATGTGTAATTGATTTACACCCCTAATATACAGCATAGACACAATATACTCAAGTAGTAAACATGATCAAGTAGTCTGTTCACAAACAGCTGTCTCACACACACACACCACTTATATTGTCACACCTGTCTGGCTCTTAACCAAAACTCACCCAACAATGTGTCATAAAATCTCAGCTGCTCTTTCTCCTTCCCTCACTTCCATCTACCGTCCTCTCCTTCTCCATGCTCTGATTCATTCTATTTTCCTGGTGATGACAGCTATGGCCTGGTGGCACTCGTGCTTTTAACAGTACAGCTGTAGGTGCAGCAGCCAACGTGTGAAAAACGGAAGATGACGGGACATGAAAGCATCACAAGACTCTTTACCCAGATCTGTCAGAATCACACACCTACCAACCCACATCTGCCACACGAATGTCTCCTCCACATGCACACATGTGCAATGTAAAATGCATGGACGTGCGCAGGTGTTACTCATAAAACTTTCTGTCATGTGAAAGGAACAAGTTTTGGCACTCAGCTTTGACTAGGATATTGGTTATTGGCGGGTGGAGGTTGGAGAGAGGAGTCTAGTGATTTCACGTCTGACTGGACAGGAGGAAAGGTCTATTTCTCTATTTCAGGACAAATATGGGACTGCGGCTCAGAGTGATCTAAACTAACCCAACTCCACAGGCAGTTCTAACCAAATCAGGCTACAGCTATAATGTTCAAAATACAGTTTTCTCACAATCGCGATTACATTTACATATTACATTTAGTCATTCAGCAAATGCTTTTTACCCAAAGCGACTTACAAATGAGAAACATCACAATCAAGAGCCAACAATACTCGCATTACGTTCGTGCCAAGATTATAATATGTGAATACTAATTTTAACCCATGATTCACATGTGGGATGGGTTTTATTTCTGGCTCTAAGTATCTGCAAAACTTGCAATAAAGAACATTTACTGTACAATGAGCCTGAGGTCTGCTTTGCAATTGCCAAATCTTCAGTGCTTGAACTTTAGTATGTAGCCATGGGTGCTTTTTCAGAGTCGAGAGTCATAGTTTTTGGCTGCATGCAAAATAACATAACAGCAGAAGACGATATGTTATACTGTCGGCCTTTAAAATATGAGAGCATCTAAATGATCGATTTCTAGATGACGAGTGTTGATCTCTGGACTCTGTTATGGTGGGGGCTAATGGCTTGTCAAGAAAATTACAGAGGTCTTGCAGCACTATGATTTATCTTAACATCATGCATATTTATACTAATCAAAAAATGTGTCATTATAATAAAAATCTCTTTTTAAGATATCTAAATGTGCCCAGTATGAGCAAAAATGGTTATTCTCAGACTGAAACAGCATGCCCAATTGGCCACAGAATGCCCACTGAACATTCATGACCCAGCTAATGCATACTGTACACAAAAAGGGCAAGAGCCGGCAGAAAGCTATTCTGAAATTCTTGATTTTATGAATAAATAAATAAATTAGATTAGTATACTAATATTCTATTACATTTTATTACTATATTAATAATTCTTTATATATATATAATATATATTATATATATATATATATCTATTCTATATATTGTGACGAGCGTCCCGAAGCTTCATAAGCGTAGCTCTCATCACAGGCTGATCGGTCACAGCTGCACCTCATCAGGTGGTGGCTACATAAGCCACGCAAGCCCTGCCATCTAGGAGATTCCTCCATGAGACTGAGCATTAACGCACCCTCTCATTGTTCCCACAGAAAGCAGCGTGTGACCGACCAGCCCCACAGGAGCACTGCACAGACCCTCTGCACTGAGAAGACGGAGAGAGCACTCACGCACCGGAGCACCTACCTGGACCTTTCTCACTAGCACCCATCACACCAATAAATCCACCCTCCGGGGTATTGATTGAGATTACTTGTCGTGTGATTCTTCACCCCGTTACAATATATACATGCATATTTGATTTCTGAAGGATCACATGAATGTTTCCATCACAGGAATAAAGAATATTTTTAAATATATTCAAATAGAAAACATCTCTTTGAAATTGCAGTAATATTTCACAACATTACTGTTTTCACTGTATTTTTTTTGATAAAAGAAATGCAGCCTTAATAAGCATGAGACTTCATTCAAAAACATTTTAAAAATCACAATTTTGACCAGTAGTGACACATAATAGAAGAAAAATACAATACTATATATATATATACACACACACATTAATTAGAAGGGGTTGTCAAACATACTTTTGGCTTTGTAGTGTATTTGTTATAAGAGTCAATGGCATTCTCTACAATACCTGTTTATTCAAACAGCTCATACCTGGCCCTCGGGGAGCTGTTTAAATAGTCCTTTCAACATGTAGCTTGTGGCAGTATATGTGTATCGCATTGCATTTAGCAGCATTTATTGCACCGATGAGCTCGATAAGAGTTTTCCGATCTCAAATGGGAAAAGAATTCCAATGAGCGTGCATTTGTGTGGCATTAGACTTGATGGAAATGATATGGAAACTCTATGTGATGTATTACTTCTGAGCAAATTTCACCCTCGAGTGATTTGGACAGAGTTTTCGGTGTACGCAACTGTGTACATAACCGCTGGTGTTCTCTGATTCTGATATTATGTTCTGGTTGCATATAAATAGTGGAGAATCAGATGGCTATGTACTAAGGAAAGCAATGCTTTGCGATTACTAGATCTTTGAGTCAACAAGCACAAGATTTTCTCTCTACATGAAGTCATTCACACTCAGCTTCCAGGAAATTGACTGTAGATGATGATGGTGAAAAAAAGGACAACGAAGCACTCAAAATTCAAGACCTCCCCCAGATTAAGGTCACTGCCGAGTGCTACGCTTATATGACCCGTCATAAAAAACGTGATCCGGAGGCAAGAAAATATGCCACGCCAAACTGCCAGGTAAGATGGATCAATCAGAGCTTTGAAGTCTAGACCATTTGCAAGTAAATGAAAAATAAATGAAAATGATCTGTAATTCTATGAGTCTGTGATTGTGCATCTACCTTACAAAGGCAAAACACAGATAAAAAAAAGTTTGAATTGTATGGGGTCTCTTACACCAGTGCTTTAAAAATTGCGGGTCGTGCAAAGTGTCAGAAGGGTGGTTTGTTCATGTGGGAAATATGAAAAATATTCAATTAACAAGTTCGTTGGAGGGCATAACCTATATTTACTTATTTCTCACATGACACAACGTTTGTTGAAGGTCATAGAAATGTTTCCTGCAGCACTTTTAAAGGGATAGTTCACCCAAAAATGTTCATCATTTACTAACCCTCATGCCTTTTTTTGTGAGTTTTTATTTTCACAATCCTGAAAAGAAAAGTCTTATTGTGAAATAAATGTTGCAATGTTTGCAAATATTTCTCAGAAAAATATATAAATTCAGATTTTGCTAATTACCTTCTTTTTTTTTTTTTTTACGATTATACCTCTTAGGTGGACACTACAGTAAACATGTTTGTTAATCCATCTTACATTATCTGTCCTGGGACAGACAGGTTTGGCTTAACCAAACTCAAGTTCAGACAAAAGAAAATTTATATAAATTAAAATTCAATCAAAAATGGTTTCAGTGTTGTGCAGCTGCTGTACTTTTGCTTTTGTAGGACAAGATGGTCAATGGTCAAAATCAATTAATTGGGGATGCTTTTGATTATTTAAATTTAATGGAACCATTAAAATAGAATCCAGAAAATAATGGAAAACAGAATTTGTTAAAGATAAAACTGCAAAACTCAATTAATTAGACAGGCTTTTGATTAATAAAATTTAATTTAACCATTAAACAGATTATAGAAAAATTCAAATGGAACAAAATTGATTTGGAAATAAAATTGATTTCATAGGGCCCTATAATTATAATATATATTTTTTTGTGGTAATAAAAATAGATCTAAGTGAACAATAGCCTTTAAAATTACTTAAAATACATATATAATAGCAATGAGGCAATAATAATTAGTTCAAATAAAGTATCAAAAGCAAGAAATCATATGGTTTTATTGAACAAACTGTTAAAATACATAATGTATTATAAACTATAGAGCTAATGTACATTACGCATTACAACAAAGCCTGCAGAGGGCGCCAACGGCCTGACAATTGTTTTTACACATTACTGTGTGATCTAATACTTCTAATCTTTAATATTTTGCCAGTTCTTTAGTAGACAGAAAGGCTATAGTCACGTATTAAAGAATATGTGGACATCAAAACGTGTAACTCAGAGTGAGGATTTGAGCTTTCATTTTGAAACCACGAGATAATGATGTATTCTCCTGTGCTTGCGTAGATTTATAAATGATTTACCTTACAGATCTGATGAAATGGTGAACAACAGGTCAGAGATGAGTTTGAGACGCTCCACACATGTAAATGATAACAGTTCCTGTGGAACTACTGTGAACGGAGCCGCTGTGTGACGCATGTACTTAACCTACACACATGTAAATAATTACAGCGCATATACTGTATTAGAACTGCATCGCATATAATTAATTAAATCGTAACATTTGTGAATTCATAATTATGCTTACTTATGATTTTTAAATGGGTTTAATATATCATACAGCCTTGGGAAACAGTCTAATGTCTTTTATGGATTCTCGTCCGTGAAATGCGCCACTTCTGGTATTTTTCTTGGTTAGCCGACGCGAGCAAAATGAAGTTGAGGATTTTTAAAAATCGAATAGTCTAATAAAATCGACAAATCGCGACAGCCCTACACACAATAAAAAAAACATGGCTATTCTCCTAACTTCACCACAATAAAACAATTGCAATTACTGTAGGTGAGTCCTTCCAGCACCTATTACTGGCCCCATCACCACAGCAGCAGCAGCCAAGCCTGATTGGGATTGCCCCTTGAGCTTCAGTCTGCCATCTCCATCATTCTATCAACTTCAGTGTCTGTGTAAACTGAAATGGCATTACTGAGTGAATTACTGAGCATGGCAGATACTAGGAACCCAAGCCGTAGTAATCAAATTCATTATCGCTGATGTTGACACTGTGTGACGTGGGGACAAGCCGGTGTACGTGAGCTTGCATCGACCAAGTGTCGTGAGTAGGTGAGGTAGAGAGGTATTATGGGGTGGGGGACATGGGTGGATCACTACGACTTTCAAACAACACTTTTGCTCTCTGTTTGAATCAGTCCCGTCTCTGTGGAACGTACAATATACAAAAACACAAGCAGATCTTCTTTGAACATTTAGGGGGCGGCTGTTTATTGCGTTCCTCTTTTCCAAGCGGGATCATCAATTATGTATAATATAAGACTTTTACGATTAAGGCCTAAAAAAAAGAAGAAGCAGCAGCAAGAAACAAGATTTAAGCCTGCCATTGAAAATCAAACCCACATCCCCCTCTCTAATTGAAGTGAGTGATGAGCCTTTTTAATAAGAATCAATCTGAGAAAAAAGGAAAATTGCAAGATAGGATTAATGCATCAGAAAAAGAAAAAGAAAAAAGACTCAATTAAGACTCTGCCAAACTTTGGCAAGCGATAGCACATTAGCATTAAACACAGCAACCAGAGACATCAACATTGAATCAGAACCAATCATTTTTCAGGTATAAGAATTCAAAACGAGTATTTATTGATGGTTTCAGAAAATACACTGCAAATGTAATCAAGGGCCACAAACACACACACATATATATTCCAGCAGTTCGTGTCACCCTATTACAATTAAAACCACAGGCTCAGCGTTCCCTGGACCCAGGTATTGATGATTCATTTTGCATTTTATCAGAGAAACAGAAATGCTATTAAAAGGAGATCAGTCAGGCAGCAGGCATAAGGGGGCTCTCTCTAATTGCCTATTCATCA
This sequence comes from Sinocyclocheilus anophthalmus, assembly GCA_018155175.1. NCBI lineage: Eukaryota > Metazoa > Chordata > Actinopteri > Cypriniformes > Cyprinidae > Sinocyclocheilus > Sinocyclocheilus anophthalmus. Next base: position 289,992 of record JADLZN010007640.1, on the reverse strand, counting down.
AAAGAGTTCCTCAAGTATATCCAGAGCTGAAATATCACGCATGACAACTGAACCGCACTCCATTAATTATGCTCCCAATGAACCAGGTTCACAACACTCCTCTTCTGGTTATTAGAATCTCAGTCTCTCTCTTCACTGGAGACTCACATAATCAGAGAGAGTCATACTTTAACAAACGAGGATAATCATTCACACTGGTAAACAGAGCTGCAGGAATAAATCCTCAGACACACACACACCAACTGACGAAGCACATTTTCTATATCAAATTGAAAAAAGTGGTTAAGGAGGGGGTTGTTGGTACTTCAAAACACTGTTAAACAATAGCGTGGGTGATGCATTGTGGTTTTGTACACATTGACAAACAAAAGACCATATAATAGCACAGAAACTCTGTTGTACTAATGCTCTCTACTAATGTTGGAAAACAAATTAACCATCACTGACTTGGATCTTTGAGCTTTTAAATGATCTTTGTCAACTTTTTACTTAATTGAATGTAGAGTGATGTGCCTGCTTCAAGTCAACATGAAAACATAATGTTTATTTTCTTTATTCATGCTCCTGGTCAAATTGTGAACAATTCCTCATTGCACCTTATTAAAAATTTTAGTTTTCATAATCTTTTACCAAAATGTTATAATTTTCCTTTCCAGATTATGTCACCAAGCAGCTGCCTGTCTTATTCATCTGTTTCGGTTTCAGTCACATGATTTTTTCCCTCACAGCTGCCATATTTATGATCATCGGTGAGAAAAAGCAATGGCACAGAATTCCAAAACACTCAAGGGAATGATATCAAGAGTAAATGCAGATCATTGGTTTTGATCTGTACCAAACCCTAGGAATTATTTACATGGACCTGTAGTCAGCACAGACATTGCCAATAATTTTAAGATTAAAGTATTAATGCAAATAGATTTTACACTACTGTTGCATTTTACTGAAGTTGTTATGAATTTAAAAAGCGTTTCTTTGGGGATTGAAGTTATAAGATATCTAATATATTTGAAATGCATTTAAAATATATATAAATAAAAAATATTAAAAAAAAAATTTAAATGTTGAAAAAACATGTTTTGGATAAAACAAAAACATTTTTTGCAAAACTTTCAAGTCAAAAATCACTTAATGAAAGGAAACTAAAAAATAAACATGAAAAAATGTAATGTCAACTTTGGTCAGGTAAGTAAACTACAGTATCACTTTATTATGTTTATAAATATAAGTATTTTCACACGTCACATTTAAAGGTATATTTAAGTCATAAAATGATGTACAGTGATGTCAAACTAAACAGAATAAAGAGATTTTCACTATTCACAATCTCAATCAATTTATGATTGAACAATCCAAGTCCAACAGTCCAAAGTGTTGACTTTAAATGTGTAGAGGAACAATATTGGTATGGCACAACTCTCTACAGCAGGGGAGCCCCCTGATCCTGGAGATCTGCCATCCTGCAAAAAGTTCATCTCCAACCTTAATCAAATACACATTAAACAGCTAATTAAGATCTTCATGAACACTTGATAATTTATCATTCAGACAGGTTTGTTGGAGCAGGGTTTGCACTGAACTCTGCAGGAAGGTAGATCTTCAGGAACAGGATTGGGCACCCCTGCTCTATTGTATCTAATGTATAATCTATCACCCCTTTATCTGCTAAATATTTCACAGGTGTCCTACTTGTCCTCGACGTGTCTGTGGAAATCAGACATGACATTTAAAGCAAACATCACAGATTTCTTTGCACCAAAATTAATTTTGAATTGAGGAATTTTATTTTAATACTCAGCTTCTCTATTTTTGTTTACGCAACTCTTGCATTCATAAATGCTGCTGTCTAATTCAATCCCTGCAAGCAGCTGCAACTGCTGACAAACTCATCTGTCATGTGTCAGTGTAAGTGTGTACATGGGATACATTGTGCCTCAGGGTTCTTAATGTTAACTCTTTAGGCTCGGGCCTCATTTTTTATTTGGCTTTCACTGCATTTAAAGAAATATTCTGGGTTCAGTACAAGTTGAGCTCAGTCGACAGCATTTGCAGAGTAATGTTGGTTATTCCTTCTTTTTTTTATTTTTATCTAGGTTATGGTGTGGCATTTACAATGGAATTAAATGGGGCCAATTTTTGAAGGAATTCAAAGCTTTTAAATTTTGGAAAAGCACTTACATTAATTCTTCTGTTAAAACCTGCATTGTCTGAGCTGATCATTTTTATGGTTGTTTTTTTTAGGCTTTTAGGTGTGTTGCTGTGGCAACGAAGTTGTAAAATTGGATATAACTTTACACAGAAAAGGTTAGAAAGCAATTATTTCATGCTAAATTATGTTAACACATATTGTTTATGACTTGTGGCTATACTTTTTTAAAACAGCATGTAGTTAACGCTTACACGATTGGCGGCAATGAACTTCAAGTTTATCACTGGAACCAGATGTTTGCTTTTTTCTAAAATAGGGGCAGGGAATTCGTGTGAAAAATAATTTTTGTGTGAATCAAAATCATTCTACTCGTGATCGTCAATAAAGGGGCTTTACAAAAAAACTAGTATGAACCTGGACAGGATTCTTAAGAGTTAAAGTGCGCTCAAGAACGCACACACTTTTCCAAGCGGCTCCTTGAGGCACAAGACTGATGAGAAAAAATCTTCAAAGCCATAAACTGAGGCCTGCTCTGTTCGTTTGATGTGGAGATAATGATTAAGGTACATAGCGAGTAAACATTTCCATTCTACAGCAAATTGGAAAGAGTTGGAGATGGAGGTCTGAAACTCAAGACGAGGTGGCGAAGGATGATTGTAAGGGTCACTGGACGTTTGGCTCCTAGAGTCAAATGTGACATAACTGGGACTCAGGCAGCGATAAGGTGGTGTCGAGGTTTTACTGTTGTTTAGGGCTGCACGATTAATCAAATTTCTAATCGCGATTACAAATATGGATGCCACAATTACGTAATCGTTAAAAGCGGCAATTAATCGTTCAAAGTCCACTTATGTTAGTGTGCATGCTTAAGATGCGTTTTCTTTTCTTTCTACATGTTATCTTAAGGGTTTTTCCCATTATTTTAATTTTAGTTTTAGTATAACATTATAACCAATCCGATGTTTAGTTGAAATTTGACAATACTATAGAAAAGCACTAAAAGTTTGTCAGTTAGAGTGTTTTCAGCTTGTTTATTTCATATAAAAATACGGCATGCAGTTGCATAAAACAATGGTATAAACATCATTCAATGTAAATTGTGATAATCGTAATTAATAATTGCAATTACAATTTCAAGGAAATGATTTTTGTCATAATCGTGCAGCCCTACTTTGTTTGTAACATCAGTTTTGAAAAGCTTGAGCCGTAGCTAGCGTACGATCACAGCTAAGGGAAAAAATGCAATAGACATTTTCTAATAAGGCCAGGTAAATTGGTGGCAACTCAGTTGTGTTCACCACTGGCATGGGTTTCTGTAGGAGGACAGCAAGCAACTGACAGCAAATAAACAAGATGAGGTTCAACCGTCCTTCGATATGAGCCAAAATGGCAACCAAAAATGACAGTTCACATTTAAAATTCGCCACAACCAGCCAGGCAGCCATCTCGCTGGTGATTTGTGCTCTTCCAGAGAGGCAGTGCATGACTGTGTGAGGGGGAATACATCTGTCTGTCTGTCTTATAAAGCGGATGCCAGTCCATGTGCCACAGCACGTTCTTCCTCTGCTTCAGGCCCTCCACAGCTATCAGTCCATCATTGTCATACAATAATTCTGCATGTAATACCCATCTGAGTCCCACAGAAACTGACATACTGTGTCTGCAGTGAGAGCGTGTTAAACCCACTCAACATCCTGTAGAACAGGCCAATTTATCACAGGAATAAGCCAATTATCTTCGAAGAGTAGGCAAATTTACAATAGGATTTTTACAATTCCTGTCGGACGTCCGTGTCAGGGGTTGGGCTCCAACACATTAGTCTCTTTCATGACCACACACATTTTCCTAGACAAAAATCTCACATTCGCACACTCATAGAGAGAGGCTTCAGCCTAATGCAAACATCACACGCTCACATTCATAGTCTAGCCCTGATTACACGTCGCTAAAGAGACACTGTTAATACAAACAGTGGTGGAAAAATGGACAGCAACTGATGGAGCTTATGTGATGTCTACATCTCTCTTGGCATGAAAACTGCCATATTCTGGGTTAAAGGAATTTTTAGAACAGGGTGCAATGTTAAAACGCAACTGACAGAATGTTTAACAATGTTGATTGCTACAAAAATGAATTTCTGCACGTTAAAAGATGCATAATCTGGATTACAGTGAGTTGCTTGCAATGGAAGTCAATGAGGCCAATCAGTAAATGTTAAAACACTCACAGTTTCAATAGTACAGCACCAAAACATAAACAATAGTGCTACAATGATTTTAGTTTGGGGGAAAACTGCTTAACCTTCTGTGTGATGTTTTACAACTTTACTGCAATGACAATGCAGTCATAACCCCTCATAACCTAAAACAACTGAAAAACGATGATTAAATAAACATTTTAACAGAATATTTAATTGAAGTGCTTTTACAAAATTGTAAACTTCACATTTCTACTTTTAAATCCTTAAAAATGGCCCCATTGAACATTTAAGTGCAGTGTTCATAATTTAAGCTTTTTTTTTTGAAGAAGAAGAAAAATACATTTTATGGTAATCAACAGTTTGCTACAAATGCTGCCACTTGATCTAAACTTGTACTGAACTTGTACAGATATTCCTTTGAAATCGGAGATGCCTTAGTGTCAAAGAGATTGTAAAATCAATTGGATTATAATACACTACCAAAAGAGACTAAACTTCCCTCCCGCTTGGTAGAGCAGCTGATGTTTGAGAGCTGTATTACAGAGTGGCACTAATTATAGTGTAGGATTTATAGTTGTCATTCAAATGTTTGTCTGACTGCTAGAATGGCACAAACCAATCAACCAAATCATTCTCATTCTCAGCCCCAGTAAGATTAGGCTACATAACAGACAGTGTAAGGAAGAAGAGATGGACCACTTGTAGATAAATCCATACATCTTCCATAGACACTTTTTCCTATGCTGGTCACAGAGGAGTGCTGGAGACCACTTGTAGATAAATAAAAAGAAGAAACCACAGCACTCAATATTTGAGTTAAAGACATAAAATTTATGATACTGTTGTTGCCAGATTTTATTGCTGATTTTATGTTATTGAGGCACAAACAATTTTGGAGATTTCAGCCTTTCCCCATTTAGGCAGACAAAAGTATTGTGTGTATTAATCACACTGTAAATAGCTGCCTGGGGCCATTGCCAAGATGGCTGCCGAGTGAACTGACTTGCACTGAAAAGGATTTGGCTACATTAAGATGATACCTGGGAACCAAAACCAACCTTTGAAATAGAGAAATTCTTCCATGATCAGACCCCACAGTTACGCCCATTCAAATCTGAATAGAGGATGCTTTTTAAATTCTAATTACTACATTTGAACTGATTTAGAATTTTTGATTAGAAAAACTTTTTTCATAACAAACTTTGAATGTTGGCTTGAAATTTGAAGATTTATTAGGCATTACAGGCAGACAATGATAGGAATGGATGGATGGATAAACAGATTGATGATTGATTGATTGATTGATTGATTGATTGATTGATTGATTGATTTTTCACAATCCAAAAAGTAAAGACTGTCTTCTTGGTCAGTGAGTTTTTTAGTAAACAAAGGCAGAAAAAACTACATGAAAAAAAAAACTCTCAGTTTGTCAATGGACACATTTCATTCCCCGGTGTGATTAGGTCCATGGGAATAAATTGTTTCAGTTTAATTTCTAGTGGCAAATATTCTCTCTCAGTGCCAATAGCTCTTAAAGCAGTACTTTATTTCTCACTTTAACAGCATATAACAAGTCCCACTTACTGCCTATCAGTAGAGACCACTTCCTGCCTTTGGCACAAAAAGTTCCACTGCCTCCCACAATATATTCAGAAAAACATTAAAATAACAAAATAAGAAAACTGTTTGAAGTTCATCAAAATAATAAGCATATTCTCGCTCTACTAGTACATGGGCTTTTTACTTTTCACCTCAGCGAGCTCTCTAAACACAGAGATCGAAGGTATAACCTCATTTGCTCACTTCACCTGATTCTTTCTCATGGAGAGCCAAGAAAATGTTTTCCTGAGTTACGTTAACAAATTGCAGAGGCACAGTGTTTCTTTCAGTGAAGGTTTTAAACATCTGCTAAAAGGTTTCTGTGTTTGGTTAGCTGGTTATGTTCCACTTATGAACACAAAAAAACAAGCTATTACATATCGTTGACACTAAATGCCATGTCAGAACGATGCAAAGCAATCTGTTAGTTTCCAAAGAGACAAATTGCATGATACTAATCTGATTCAGCATGGTAAAAAAGGCCCAATGTTAGCTTCAATACTCACTTTAACTTGGTCTCTGAGGGCCTCTCATCTGATAAAGCTTGTCGACTTCATTTCATACACAACAGCCTGCTGTAGATGGCATCTCTTTAGAGGAACAACTCGCTCTTTTCTGTGGAAACAGAAAGTCTTGCTTTCTAATTTGCTAAGGTTATGTTGCTGTTGCATAGTGGGCCTTTTTCTCAAATTGCAGTAAATGTTTCAGGTTTGGATCTACAACACAAACACCTTTACACTCACTTACATTCCTCACTTTTTCTTATCCTTTTCCTTGTCCTCCTTGCATGTGCTCATCGTTGCATCTATTGTAAATTAAAGAATTGCCTAGGGCTGTGAGTCAGACAGTCTTGCCAGTGACAATACCAGAATTTCTCTATTGCCGTTTTCGTGCAAGCAAAACCTTTGTCCAACATAAGACGTTGAGCCAATGTCTTGTGTCTATTTCAACATGGATGCCTCCTCATTTTCTCCTCACGCTATCTCTCCTTCTCGATTTCTCCCTTGGTAAATGCAAGAGCTCCTTGGGTGTAAACAATTACAAGCTTATTGCTGACACAGATTGCTGGAGTCGTGTTAAATAAAATCAGAGGAGTGTTCACCCGAACTGCAAGCTGCCTCCTGCCTGGCCCATTTTGTAACAGTGAACCTCCCCTTGCTGAAGCTTAGCCAAGCTGAAAGGGATTTTGTGCATCACAAAAACATTTTTCTGCATATACTTGCACTAAAAACAACAAAAACAAAAACAAAAAAATACATTTGTATCTGGGTCCCTTTGATAGCGCAAAATCATCAAAGGAGCCAAATGCATTTCATTTTCAAGACACACACACATAATTACTGTACAAGAAAGGATCAAATGGGGGGAAAAAATAAGAAAGGTGTGTATATGGACATCATAAACCCATAATATGAAATACATTTAGAAATAAAGTTGGAGTGCTGGGGGGGGCTCTTCTTTAAACTTCTTTTCTGCCCCTCAAGTGTGTTTTTATAAGTGTTTCTGAAAAATTTCTTCCATTGCTTATTATTTTTCTTTGCCCAGCATGTGACAAGGGACAAATGCCTTTCAGCTCTTCTAGTGTTCCAAGTAATGATGAAGAAGCTTGAAAGTTGATTTGAGAGGCCTTGCGGTATTGCAACACTCCCCAAACCTCTACGTCTCACATATATCCAATGCTACAAGCTATTAGATAGTATACCCTCAGCATGAAGCACAAGCTAACCACACAAGACTTGTGCTATCTGCTTCATTCAGAGAAAAAAAAAACAGGCTGTCGCTGCGCTGTTGTAACCATAGCTATGTGAGTAAGATTTCCAACATATGGTGAGGCTGCACTTTGGGCGACCTGAGTTCGAGTCCCGGCTTGAGGTCCTTTTCTGGTCCAATTCCCTCTCTCCTCTACCATGATTTACTGTCTGTCCTCCTACTGTGCCGTCTAAATAAAGGCAAAAACCCCAAAAATAGAACTTATAAAAAAAATCAGTCAGTGCTATGCAAAAACATCTCTCCACAGTTAGAAATATCCATGTTCGTCCTCTCATTTAAAGATACGTAAAGTGTGTCTTTTCTGCCTCTATCGACAACAAACAGAACTGCACTCCCTCCAACTGCCACTGGTTGGAGAAGGGTATAACTGCAGCCTGGAGATCTCTAAATGGGGGCGGGAACTCCAAAACGGGGTGGGAGCTCCAAATAGGGCGAGGCTTCCTTCCATTGACAGACAGGCACACACGCATGCGCAATTTTTCCCCCCAATCCACTTCAGTGCAAACTCCGCCCCACAGCTGATTCTAAAGATTTTATTGGTTGTGTCGATTAAAGAGTTGATTTCCTATACTATGCTACAAAAAATGCTAACCCCTAAACCTACCCCACACCTGACCCTAACCTTAACCAGCGAAATTGACTGCACGGCGGGATTGGCGCTGAATAACGTGGTAAAGAAAGTTGCAGTTCAGGAGATAAACAGTTAATAAGATTATGCATTATAAGATCGTTCCGTAACTCCCCAACAGGACCTCACCGGACAATGGCACCTTTTTAGTTACACCCAGCATCACTACCCCCTTATACCCTGCGAATTCCGAGCCCCGGGACGCCCCCATTGCTTAGACCAAAGCGATAGAGTAAAATATTTCCCCTGCACTGGGACGGCTCGCAGGAGAGCTCGTGGGTGATTCCCGTTTATATCATTAAGCAGAGGTTCAAACTCCAGTCCGAACACCACTGGCCACGAGCTTTGGGCTCACGGAGAATATTTATTTATATAGCATATTTTATTTTAGATGAACTAGAAACAATGTTTAATTTATAAATTTTTATTTTGAGATGTAAGTCAATAACAATTGGCTGGAGCCAGAGCCAATGGTGAAAGTCTTTACGCGAGGAGACCCCACCCCATTTTGGAGGTTATGCCCACTTTCGGAGTTCACGCCCCATCTCCGGTCTGCAGTTATATCTACTTGGCTGGTTGGACTAAAAGTCTAGTCCTGCCCTCAATTCACTCCATTGGTTGGGTCAATGGTCTTGTGTTCAGCTGGTTAGGATGCTCAGACAGTGTAAAGCTATACACTTTTCTGGTAAATCAACCAGTAATTACTTACAGGACTTATCATAAGTATATTGGACTTTCTATAAATACAGATTATGTATAGACAGTACTTAAAAAACATTACAAGACAGACACTCAACAAATACTGGGAATACTAGCCTGCAAAATATGCAATGACTTCAGTCAAAGATATAGACAAACAAATAAAAATGTTACATTGATGTAACGTACAATACGCTAACGAAAAACGAGCCAACATGCTGTTGCTATGGTTACCTCCCCAGCCGAACGCGAGTTGTGTTTGCATACGTCTAGTTTGTAAGCTCTGACTAACTTGTAATCTAACTTTTGTGGTTGAAATATAGTGAACTGTAGCTATATACACACTTATATAAAAGGGAATACGTAGACCTTCGAGACCACTCACGACCTTTTGTTTTGGCCCTCTTTTGGGAGAGGGGTTAAGCTTTAGGCAGGTCAGACCTTGAAAGCTCAGTCAAATCAAACACATCATGATTTCACTCAAAACCAACGGGTGATAAAAGCAGCAGCAAATCTGCCTACTGCCATCAGTAATCATTATTACAAATAAACATAGCAAAAACAACGTCTGTCCTACTAAAAGGGCATTCGCGCTATTAATATATTTTGGGGAAACACATGGCACGAGCAGCAGAGCATACGATCCAGCCCTGTCGCCGCCGCGCGCTCGCTCACGCGCAACCAGCCTCACTTTACGCCTAAAATCATTATTAGCGAAATGATTGTCATCAGTGAAGCCGTCGTTGCGGAAGGGACTAACCGTTTAATATTTGCCCCGCGAACACCGGGGTGTCGGTAAACGTGTCTGGTACTGCCCCGCGAATCCCTGAACGGCGACAGACTGACACGCGCGCGCCATCTGCTCCAACTCTGCGCGCGCTCAGTCATATGGAAGGTCCGCGTTTCCCAAGAGTGAGTCCCGTTTTTAATAACTCATATACTCATATATCATAAAACCACCGCATGTAGGATGGACAGAACGTGTGCATTACAGAGTAGCCTACATGCTGGAGTTTCTTTAACATTGCCAATAGGGAGCATCGGCACTTTGTGTTGACTGTGTTGAATTATCTATACGTTGATAAAAAAAAAACAATAGTACAGCGGACTTTAGATGGACGTAATATAAATGCAAGCAGACACAAACTGAACAAAATAAGAGGATGTTTCTTCTTATTCACATGGGTTTACAGCCAAAACAATCCATTCAGAAAACACACAGACACACACACACAACAAAATATATTCAATTTGAAATGAACACATTTCAAATAAATCCACGGTGCAAGCGAGAGCTTATTCCTTAAATCCAACATTAAAAAAAGAGGCTCTAAAATATGAAGGAGACAGAAGCGCTGCCTTTGATAGCTCGCGGTAAATTCATCCCGTGTGATCAGAAAATATTAATATTTTACCTTGTAATGTCGATCTTAGAGCGAGGACTTTGTTTCCTGCACTGAGTGAGTCTGTCGGTGTTCAATGACAAGCACCGAGTCAAATATGAACAGGGCAAACGCTGTTATTGCATCTCTCTCTCACACTCTCTCTCCCTCTTCCTCTCTTTCTCCCATAATAAAACGACTGTTTTAAAATCCCTCATCACGTACTCACTCTCCGTCGCTCTCAGCAGTCTGCAGCCTATCACAACAACAATGACAACTATCTCTTACAGAAATCTCATGTATAATAGAAAATAAATTCCTATAATTTTGCAATCATCACAATTTACAACATCATTACTCCCTTATTATGGTAATATAGTCTATCGGGTGAGTGCAGTTTGCATTTCCCCCTACATTTCAGTAATTTCTCTTAGGCAAGAGAGCACAACAGAAACACTATGTGAGTCCAATTTTAAAAAGACTATCCCTCCTTCATCATAGAAGCAGAACGGAGCCAGTCAAAGCATAAATGGACGTATTTATCCACCCAGGAATGACTGCTTTCTTTCTGTTTGGTGTTGCTGCCAAGGCTTACTTTGTTTGTGTGTGTGTGTGTGTGTGTGTGTGTGTGTGTGTATGTGTGTCTGTGTATGTGATGGGCTTTAAAGGCACTGTTTTTAAAAAGTGATGGAGTCTCTGACCCACGTCGTTCTTCAGTTTCAATATCACCTCTTTGGCATTGGACAATGTTAAAACAAAGTATCACAAACCGCACACGAAAAATGCATTTCAATGTTAACAGACACTTCTGCTTAAATGGATAGTTCACCCAAAAACAAAAAAATCCGTCATTTTCCCTCATGTGGTTCCAAACTTGTATTTTTGAAGAAATGTTCAACTGTTTTTGTCGTTATGAAAGTCAAAGTGGTCCAAAACAACATTGTACCACTCTGGTGCGGTCAACACTTCAGGCAACCAGAGTTTGAGTCCTGGCTTGAGGGTCAATTCCCCTCTTTCCTCTCCCAAGATTTCTTGTCTGTCCTAGTGTGCTTTCTAAATAAAGGTGGGATAAATAAGTTTTAAAAAAATGGTGACCCATACTCTAAATTTTTACTCCTAGTGTGCACTCACACAGTAGTGAACACACACACACACACCGTGAAGACACACCCGGAGCAGGGGCAGCCGGACCTGAGACTCAAACTCACAACCTTCGGGTTACAAGTCTGACTCTCTAACCATTAGACTTAAGACCATTAGATCTTAAGACTTTTAAATATATATATTTCCTTTTGTGTTCTGCAGAAGAAAGAAGTTCATACTGGTTATACAGCAATACAAACAACTCTTTGGCTGAACACGATTCAATCATGGACAGTGGTTCCACCCGACTAAATCAAGTTATTTGGACATATCTAATTTTAGTTGAGCTTACAACTCAGTTCACTTTAATTCATCCTGTATGAAGTATTTGAGCTGACATTGTGCAGAAGCACTGTCTATGATTAAAGCTCAGCCAGAGAGTTATAATAACTATCAAGCTAAAAATTACTTTTCTTTACACGATGTTGGCAGTCTAAAGATGGGATTACATCCCTAGCACACCCATTGTAGTGGCTTGTTTTCATTAAAGCAACTTGAATTCTAGTTAGTCCTCAACCCAAGCACAGGCTCGACACTTCACCACAATGGTAACTCACCTAAAAGCACCAACATAACAGTAAGTCTTTTGAAATAACAACATAATAGAGCATTAAAATGAAAAAGTCTCCCTATTTTCTCATCTTGCTAAGAAATACATAAATAGTAAATTTTTTCATAATTTTCTCTCCCTATCTTTATCCTAAACCATGCAAAGCATGATGGGACATGTAAAGTTTATTTTAAACTATTTGATTGAAACATTATTATCACAGCCCAAAGAATGATCTAGTTGAGAAGATAGTGCAGTTGCTTTGCTAAATATATAGAGATGAAGACAGATAGTGGAAACCGTGAAACATTAATCAAGTCACACTTATTTTTTATAGTGCTTTATACAATAGAGATTGTTAGAAGCTTCACAGTATTAAGCAGGAAAGTAACAGAATCAATGATGCAAACTTCAAAACTTAAGCAAATTCAAATTCTGCTGTTAAGCAGCTATAACAAGACAGTAATTTCAGTGTTGGTTCAGTCCAGTTCAATAACTGTCTAAAGTTCATTTATTACCCCTCACGTCACTAGCTCCGCCCTTGCGCCATAGCTCGTGACCGGAAGAGAAGATGAGTCGTTTTGAGGGGGAGGGGAGGTTAACGTTTTTGATTAAAGATTACGAGGGCACATGCATTTTAAAAAGAATAATGACGTGCACAGATAAATAATTTATAATAAACACTACAGTATTCCATTAAAAAATAAGAATTTTCAATTTTGATTTCATGGTGACTTTAAGCCATTCTTCTAAATAACTTCTTTTGTGTTCCACACAAGAAAAAAAGTCATACAGGTGTAACAAAATGAGGGGAAGTAAATGATGACAGCATTTTCATTTTTGGGTGAACTATCCCCTCAAGTATGGGAAGCAATGACAGTGGAAAAATCAGCCGAGCCAGTTATTTTCAGAATTTAAGGAACAACACAAAAAAGCACAGACAGACTTACAGCCGAGAAAACAGGCAGCAAAATTGCTGATATCTCCCATCCTCCGTCTGCGACGAGCATGTTGTCTCTCTCCACCTGTCTACCTGTAGCTGTCAATGACAATACTGAGGCTTCGCCCATAAGGCCTCGTTGCCTTGATCTCCTGCTGACATTTACCATTTGAAGTCCTGTCCTAAGCAGCAGACAATAACACAAACACGCTGACTCCCTCCGCATTTGTGCCGGCGTGTGGGTGTGTGGACGTGTTTGATCCGGGGACAGTTTGTTGTTTAGAGGGCGATGCATTCAAAAAGTTTCAAGCTAGCGAGGGGTGAGGAGGATTATATGCGTTCGAGTGGTGGGTTGTAAATAATAAATGTGCTGGTGCGGACCTCTGTGAAATATTTTCCACCTGTTTTCCTTCTTTTCTAGCAGCTACCATGCCCTTACCGGATCTGTTATTCTACCAACCCGCTAATATTGAACAGTCAGATAGGAGCGAGGAAACCAGCTCGGAGGAGATCTCATCGATTCAGACATACTTAAAAAAGCTGATTCATCTCTTGACCCTTTGCAGTTCCCGAATGGAACCAGGGCCCGCCGATGGCAGCAGTTCCAGAGGTCAAGGGGTCAAATTCCCTCAGATTGTGAAAAAAATTCCACCTTAATTCCAATTTAAGTTCAGCTGCAGCCTTATATTTTTAAGCATAATCAAGTTTGGCTGTACAAGTCATTGCGGCCTTGTCCGCACTAATACGTTTTTGTTTGAAAACACATCTTTTTCTCTCAGTTTTGGCCTTCCGTCCACACTGAGACAGTGTTTTTGTCAAGGAAAACGCTCTCCAACGTGGATAAATTTGAAAACGCTGTATTCGCATTGTAGTGTAGACTGTGAAAACGAAGGTTTTTGAAAACGATAACGCATGTTTAGTCATGTGACATATTGTACCTATAGATATCTATGTTTATACTGGTATTGTGCCTGTTGTGTGCTATTCACTTTCACACTATTGCTACAGATGTGTTACTTTGTACACTCTTCATATCACAGTCCTGCAAAGATGACTCGGAATGCTCTTTGTGGAAAAACATAAGGGCAGTTGCGTTTTAGATCATTTAGATTATACAATCATGAGTGAGTGCAACATGAACACGTCAGTGAATGGTGAGATATTTTTCTAAAAAAATGATCCTGCCAGAAGAATTGCATGAAAACGTATCATGTCTGTTCCGTCTGTATCATCTCAGTGAGCTTTTTTGAGGCTTTACGCATGCGCAGTAAAGCGAATTTAACGTTTTCTGATGTTTCAGTGTGAATGGGAAACTTTTTTAAAAACGTTTGAAAACGCTAATGTGGATGGAGAGCGTTTTAAAATGAAAACACCGTTTTCAAATGTATACGGAAAAATGTAGATGTAGCCTGTGTAACAGGTATGGAAAGTAATGTTAATTTCATATGTAGAATTACACAAATGTTCTCGATGTATACCTGATATGCCTGTCTGTGTGTGCACCCTTTAAATTTCTGAATGCAGCGTTATTCTTAATTTCCTGTCTATTGCGCCTCCTCTTCCCTTTCTGCACTGTCTCTGCATGGGAGAGGTGGGGTTCTAATGAACTCTGATTAATCTAATTTCATCTTTGCTTTGAAAAGCACTTTTATACTCTGTTTAAATCATATTTGTGACATTATTTTATGTGTATTTGATTATTTCTGTATTTTCACTAAGTTTGATCAGTTTTCTGTCGATCAATGCACTTGAAGCACGTACTAATTGCGGTGCACTTTACATTATTTTAACAGAAAGGACAAGAAGGGCGAAAACACATTGTAAAGACTGTTTTATGTTTTATCAGGTTTGCTGTTTTGTCACTCGTTAAATTAATTTTGTATGAAAGTTTTATACCATTTTCCTTCCCTTTCTGCACTGTCTCTGCATGGGAGAGTTAACAGAAAAGACAAGAAGGGCGAAAACACACTGTAAAGACTGTTTTATGTTTTATCAGTAAAAGAAGAGTAAAACCGTCAGCTGATGTCCGTCTGGTTACTACTCATTGAAAACACACAACGCAGATTACACCGGTTACACGTGGTGCCCGTGACCATTTCGGATGACCAGATCAGCGCTTCGCAGATCGCCGTGGTTGCATGACGGCTCGCCTGCTTCACCGATCTTCTCTCCCGGTCTTCCTCACCGCCATCGCTCACAGCGGCTCCGTGCTCGCAGATAAGGAGGGCGCGCGTGTGTGAGATGAACAGCGCGTGATAACGCGGGTCAGTCTGTTTCATCTTAAAGGAACGGTAAAGAGTTTAATTGACCTCCTGATCGACAACTTTTCTCTCCGAGAATCTTTGAACTGTATTCATCCTGATAATTCACTGAGTTGGTTTGATTTCAGAGTTCCAGGATCTTACATAAAATATATATGAAAATTTGTGAATCAGTTAAGGTTTTGCTGTTTGAGGCATATTAATTTGTAGTAATTTTTCATGTTTTATGTGTGTTTACTTAACTTTTGAGACATGTTTGAGGATATTGATAGTGACGATTTCAGCCCTACGAAACAACCTAATTTAACTTTTCCAATGGGCGGGCCTGAAATTTATCACAACAGGAAGATGTCTGAAGTTACATCTCATGGTTATGGGAGAGGGAGAGCGTTAGCTAATGTGGGTCTTGACTATATGCACGCAGTTGATTCAGCAATCGGTGCTTCTGTAGGCCCAACAGCCAGCTCCACCCCAATCACACGCCCGGATACTGAACGTGTCATTTCTTCCGAGGCATTAGGAAGCATAATTTCAGATTTGGCTCACAAAATAGGGGAGAGTATTTCAGCCAGCCTTAATCTTGCGCACCAGCCCAGCCCAGTACGGCCTAATCCTCCTTGCCAGTCTCAGCACTCCAGTGAGTGTACTGATGCATCTAGTCTGAAGGTGATAGTTCAGCAAGATTCAGCACCTCCACCATTCTTCAGGGGCGATAAGAGTGATTTGTTTACGGTCCATGAATGGGAGGATATGATGTGCAGTTATTTAAGCAGAATGAAATCCAAAACGCAAACTGATGTTTCTGATCTCATCATGAGCAGACTGGCTGGAAAAGCGAGAGATGTTGTCAAGGTGTCCCTACGAAGCCGCCCTGAACTGAATGCCAGTGAACTTCCAAGTGCGGTGTTTGATATACTGAAACGCAACTTCAGTGAGTTGGCTTACTCAAATATGCCTATGGCCGACTTTTATAATACTGTCCCAAGAGCAGATGAAAGTCCCATGGATTACTGGATACGTCTTAACAAGGCCATAGATGTTGCTGACGAGTGCTTGCGCAGACGTCATAAGAGCGTCGAGGATCCTGCTGCAGAAGCTGTCATGATGTTTATTTCGCATTGTCCAGACCCAAGTCTTGCTATGTCTTTTCAGTTTAAACCAGCTGAGAAGTGGAGCGCCGCTGAGGTCCAGGAGCGGTTGGATAGTCATCAGAGGGATCTAAAGAGAGTTTCATCGAGGACGCACCATGTCTTTGTCAACTTGCAACCAGTGCACTGTTACAGCATGTCCCAATTCTGTGTCCAGTTCTCCTCAGCAGCCTGCTTCTATGCCACCCCAGTGTCTACCTCCCATAAGTCATCTTAATCCTAATGCTGTTCCATTCTCTCCAGACACCAGTCTTCAACATGTGGTTGGCATGATGGATAGAGTCCTGTCATTGTGCACTGCCTCTTTAACTTCACACAGTCAGGTTCATGCAGACAAAACTTCGGACTTCAAGACCAATTTAGGCTCTGCATGTAGGGTCTGTAGATCCAAGGAACACACTACGTACTCGCATTGTAGACGTGACAGGCTATGTCGTCACTGTCTCAGTCCTGGCCACTTTAAGAGTGACTGTCCCAAAGCAGCATGCCCTGCGACTCCCTCAGATACCGCTCAGTTAAACTGAATAGCCCATGTGATGAGAGGGGTAACATGGGCAATTTTAATAAAACCTCCCTCACAGAAGCAGTGGATGTGCAAAATGTTTTCGTGAACAGCTGCGAGTCATTGCCAGAAGACAAAATCGTGTTATATGTGGGGTCACAGAGAGTTGATGGGGCAAGTGAGTTGTTTTATGCTCCTGTGACAGTTTGTGGCCATTACACATTAAAGGGGTTACTGGATTCTGGTAGTATGTCCTGCACGCTTAGTGAAGAGTGTGAGTCCAAGCTGCAAGCTGATGGTATTCTTCCACATACTCAAGTGATTCCAAGTAATGTGGTTCTGGTTGGCTGTGGTGGCCTTGCGATTCAGCCAAAGTGTACATACGACTTGGAGATTGAAGTTTATGGATTTCAGTTTGTTGTTCCAACTCTTGTTGTGCCTGGACAAAGAGACGAGTTCATAATTGGAAGCAACGTGATCAAATGCGTTCTACAGAAGATGAAATCTCATGACAAGTACTGGGAACTTGTTTCCTGCAGTAACGGTAATCCTGAGTGTGAGCAATTCCTCGAGCTTCTGAGCTGCATCTCCCGATGGTCTGGCCCTCAGCAGCCTGATAAACTTGGTACTGTGAAACTCTGTCAGGCAGTCACTCTACTTCCCAGACATGAGTACCTTGTTTGGGGAAAATTGCCCGCAAATGTCCCTGTTTCCCCAGGAAGCACTGTAATAGTTGAGCCAAGCACTACACGTTCAGCACCTAAAAGCATTCTTGTCAGATGAGTAGTAACACCAATGTGGGGTGATCGATGGGTGCCAATGAAGATACTTAACCCTAATCCAACATCAGTAACACTTCGCCGCAACTCTAAACTGGCTGACGTTTCTTCCTGTCTAGATGTCGAAGACCTCACTGTTATGCAAGGATTGAGTAGAACCCATCGTGACATTCCTAATTCAGATTCCCTCGAAACTGACTCGCCCACTGATCCCGTGCAGTTGCTGAAAGACTATGGTCTGACGGACATTGGCATTGATGGATGTGACGTTTCAGAAATGTGGAAGAGGGAACTGGCAGCTCTTGTTGTGTCTTACCATGATGTTTTCTCCAAGGATAAAATGGATTGTGGAGAGGCAAAGGATTTTGTGCACAGGATCCATCTTTATGATGAGCGCCCATTCCGTCTTCCCTATCGCCGCATCCCTCCTGCCCACTACCAGAAACTGAGAGAAGTGTTGTCAGAAATGGAGGAGAAAGGCATAATCAGCAAGTCTGTCAGTGAGTACGCATCGCCTTTAGTGATGGTCTGGAAAAAAGATGGTAATCTGAGGGTTTGTACCGATTTCCGCTGGCTCAATGCTAAAACCTTCAAAGACGCCCACCCTTTACCACATCAAGCTGACTGTCTTGCAGCCTTAGGAGGTAACGCCTTTTTCAGCACCATGGACTTAACTTCAGGATTTTACAACATCCCACTCCATGTGTCTGACCGACGATACACCGCTTTCACAACGCCAATGGGGTTATACGAGTATAATCGTCTCCCTCAGGGCCTTTGCAATAGCCCCACATCTTTCATGCGCATGATGCTCAGTATTTTCGGTGACCTTAACTTTTCCAGTCTTCTTTGTTACCTCGATGACTTGTTGGTCTTCGCTCCATCTGAACAGGAGGCACTGAGGCGCTTGGAGGTCGTGTTTTCTCGATTGAGATCCAGCAACCTAAAGCTAGCTCCTAAAAAGTGTCACTTTCTGAGGAAGTCTGTAAAGTTTCTAGGCCATGTGATAGATGGTACTGGTGTTTCAGTTGATGAAGAGAAAGTGAAAGTCATCTCTGCTTTTCGAAAGGAGGATCTAATGAGGGAAGATGGAACCACGCCTTCACAAAAAAAATCAGATCGTTTCTCGGTATGGCCCTGTACTATCAAGCCTTTATTCCAAGTTGTTCTCGTATCGCCAGACCCTTATTCAATCTGACGGCTGGCCTGAAACGTTCAATGAAAGGTGCTGGTGGTCGTAGGAGAGCAGGCACTTTTCGGGAGTTGACATCTCAGGACTGGACCCCGGACTGTAACATGGCCTTTGAAGAACTGAAAAGGGCCCTTGTCGATAGTGTGGTGCTGGCTCATCCAGATTTTGAACGTCCATTCCTGCTCTGTACTGATGCTTCTTTAGACGGCTTAGGTGCTGTACTCTCTCAGATACCTGCTGGTGAAGACAAGGCGAGACCAATAGCGTTTGCTAGCAAGGCTTTGAACCGCAGCCAAACAAAATATCCTGCACAAAGATTAGAATTCTTGGCTCTTAAGTGGGCAGTGTGTGACAAGTTTAGTCACTGGCTTAAAAGCCATGAGTTTACAGTGTGGACGGATAATAATCCGCTTACATACATTATGACCAAGCCGAAATTGGATGCATGTGAGCAGCGCTGGGTCTCGAAACTTGCTCCATATTCTTTTGAGATCAAATATGTTCCTGGGAAACTCAACGTGGTGGCTGACGCGCTCAGTAGAAATCCGTTTGTCAGGCCAGTAAGTCAGCGGCTTCTGTCAGAGCCTTATTCTGAACTGTTGAGGCAAGTACACAGTGTTGAGGATGGAAGTGTACAAGAAATGTTCCGACTTACCTGCCAAATGCAAACATTAAGATCAGGTCCACTTGACGTCGGGCTGAATACATCATTGTCCGCCGAGGACGTGTCCTCAGTTCTGTCCTCCTGTGACGAATGGGAAATAGGAACTGAATGTAGAGCAGCATCATTCACAGAACATCTTAACTCTTTGATTAGCGGTGATGGAGAAGTGTTTCATTCCCTTTCCCTAACCGACTTACGAGAACATCAGCACAAAGACACTGTCATTGCCAGAGTGTGTTATTATGTTGACAGAAAGCGCAGACCATCAAGACGTGAACGTGCCAATGAAAACCTGTATGTGTTGCGGATTCTGAAGCAGTGGGACAAACTTTCAGTGCTCAATGGAATCCTGTACAGAGCTATTAAAGACCCGCTCACCAAGCACAAGAGATTTCAGTTAATTGTGCCTGAGACCTTGACATGTCAAGCACTTTCTGGTGTTCACGACCTGGCTGGTCATCAAGGGCAGCCACGCACTTTATCTTTGGCCCGTCAGAGGTTTTTCTGGCTTGATATGGAGCGTGATGTGCGGGATTATGTGAAGAAGTGTACCAGGTGTGTCTTCAGCAAAACTCCAGAGCCTGCCGCAAGAGCACCCTTGGAGAGTATTAAAACCACAGCCCCACTGGAGCTCGCTTGCATCGACTTCTGGTCTGCTGAGGATCGACACAAAAAATCTGTGGATGTTTTAGTAATCACGGATCACTTCACAAAGCTGGCACATGCTTTTCCGTGTCAAGACCAAACAGCAAAAACAGTGGCCAAGAAACTGTGGGACGGCTTCTTCTGTGTTTATGGATTTCCCCAACGCATCCATTCTGACCAGGGGGCTTCTTTTGAGAGTGAACTGATAGCTGAGCTTCTCGAACTGGCTGGCATTGACAAGTCTAGAACCACTCCCTACCACCCGATGGGGAATGGTGGTACCGAAAGATTCAACAGGACATTAGGTAACATGCTGAGGTCCCTTACACCTAGACCTAAGCAGAAGTGGCCGCAGTTGGTACAGACCATGAAATTTGTGTACAACTGTACAGCACACGAAACAACAGGCTTTGCCCCATTTTACTTAATGTTTGGCAGAGTACCACAGTTGCCAGTTGACCTTATGTTCCAGAGTGTTCTGCGGGACAAGTCAGTTTGTGACTACGACCAGTACGTTAAATCGCTCATCAGTGACCTCCAGTCTGCTATGTCAGTGGCGCAGAAGAAATCTGTTCAAGAACAAAAACACCAGTCAAACCAGTACAACAAAAGAGTTAAAGGCCTTCCTCTAGCCATTGGTGACCAGGTACTTGTGGCTAGCAAGGGTTGTAGAGGGAGACGGAAACTTGCTGACAGATGGGAGCCTGTTGTATACACTGTCGTTGCCTCAAAGCCTTCCATACACATCTATAGGATCTGTGACAGAGCTGGTAATGAGCGAACAGTACATCGCAATCTTCTTTTGCAAGTGAATTTCCTACCTTTGCCTGATACAGACTCCGATAGTTCTGGTCAAGAGGATGCTAAAACACCTACCTGCAGCGTCCCTTCGCAGTCTGATCCAACACGCTCTGGTGGTCTAACTGCCCAGACCCACAGTGATGCTTGCTCCTATGCTGCCGAGATTGAGCCTGCAGATGATGAGCGGAATGAGGCTGAGGAACTCTCGCAAGCAGACTCTATGTCCAACATCTCCAATGTAGCTACATGCGATGATAACCGCACTGCTTCATGGGTGCATTCTCAGTTGCCCTGCCAACAGGAGCCAAATTCACATATTGCTGTGCCAGTGGCTGATGACAATACTGTGGCTGGTGCTGGTGCTGACCATTCTACCCAAAATCCTGTCTTTGACAGTGTACCTGTTATGCAAGGTCCTGTAGCTGGTTTAAATACAGCTGATCGTTACTCTACGAGGTTTGGGAGAGTTATCAGACCAGTACGCAGACTTATTGAATCTATGGTTCAACTTGAAACCCTGTTAGGTTTGGATTCTGGGTCAACAGTAATTCATGTTTAAATTTGAAATTTGACCCTAAGTACATGCAGCTTTCGGAACTTGCTTTGTTTGTTTTTTTCTTTTCCCAAGTGAAACTTGCCTTAATTGAGTATGTGGTCTAAGTGTACGAGGTGTAATGGGCACCTTGATGAAGTCTATAGAATGTGATGAAATTTGGCCGATTTCAAAACATTTTTATCCTTTCATTGGGTAGCTTTTGATTGCTGACTGTCTTCACTGGTTGTTTATAGTGTGGACCATGTAATTCTTATGACCAGTGTACGAAGTTTTTCATGTTCTCAGAATTTTGTGTAATTCTAGAGGGGTAAGTGTAACAGGTATGGAAAGTAATGTTAATTTCATATGTAGAATTACACAAATGTTCTCGATGTATACCTGATATGCCTGTCTGTGTGTGCACCTTCCCCTTTAAATTTCTGACAGCAGCGTTAGCCTTAATTTCCTGTCTTTGCACCTCCTCTTCCCTTTCTGCACTGTCGCTGCATGGGAGAGATGGGTTTCTAATGAGCTCTGATTAATCTAATTTAATCTTTGCTTTAAAAAGCACTTTTATACTCTGTTTAAAATCAATTTGTGACATTATTTATGTGTATTTGATATTTGTATTTTCACTAAGTCTGATCCGTTTTCTGTCGATCCAATGCACTTGAAGCACGTATAATTGCGTTGCACTTTACTTCAGTTAACAGAAAAGACAAGAAGGGCGAAAACACACTGTAAAGACTGTTTTATGTTTTATCAGGTATGCTGTTTTGTCACTCCTTAAATTAATTTTGTATGCCAGTTTTATACCATTTTCTCTGGCCCTTTCTGCACTGTCTCTGCATGGGAGAGTTAACAGAAAAGACAAGAAGGGCGAAAACACACTGT
Source organism: Sinocyclocheilus anophthalmus (assembly GCA_018155175.1). Classification (NCBI taxonomy): domain Eukaryota; kingdom Metazoa; phylum Chordata; class Actinopteri; order Cypriniformes; family Cyprinidae; genus Sinocyclocheilus; species Sinocyclocheilus anophthalmus. The sequence continues at coordinate 267,511 of JADLZN010007640.1, read as the reverse complement.
AAAGACTGTTTTATGTTTTATCAGTAAAAGAAGAGTAAAACCGTCAGCTGATGTCCGTCTGGTTACTACTCATTGAAAACACACAACGCAGATTACACCGGTTACACCTGCACCTTAAATTATATTAAACTGACTTAAAAAGTAGTGTTGAAATTGGTTAAATTATTTTGATGAGCTATAGTAATGGAAAAACTTTTACATTTGGAATACCATGGTGCTCTTGTATTCATATTAAGTTGTTAATTTTTTTTTCTTTTAGGAAAGAAAGCTGTTAAGAGTAGCATGCTTAAAGTAATAACAGCAATTTTACATAGCTATAAAGTTTTTTGCATATTATCTGCCACACAGTTTATGGTAATGAACAGCACTAGTAATCATCATTAACCGAGCCAAGAGAATAATCTAGACCAGAAGATACAGTTGTTTAGCTAAATATTTAGCAATGGAGACAGATGGAAATTGGAAACCATAAAACATCAAAAAGCTGATAAATGTTATATGCTCCAGAGTCTAGATGTCATGTCTTTCTAGTGATACAGTCTTGATCTCTTGTTCTTAGCACGTAAGAACATTCTACACAAATTAGCTGCTAAAGACACAGCCTATGTATAGCTGTCCTCAAAAGAGGCTTATTTTCCTCTGGCTTTAATATGCTCTATCGTGCACTGCTGGCAGGCCAAGAGGGGTGCAATTTAAGGTGTATTCAAGACTTTGGCTGCCTAGAATAAATTGGTATCTATTTTCCTGACATCTGGTCTTTTAGAAAGATCATTACTTTGATCTTTTTAGACTTTACCTTTTTTTTAGAGTGGCTTCTGAGACTTGTTACTTCGCATTCCGCCGTTTCATTCCCTGTAGCATAACATATCTTTCTCCATCTGGCCCTTCTCACACTTCTGTAAACCCTCATTCTCACATTTTCTGCGAAAAATACATCTAAGAGAATTAAAGGAATAGTTCACCCGAAAATGAACATTGTTTCACCCTTGTGTCACTTCAAACCCATATGAGTTTCTTTCTTCTGCAGAACACTGAGGTCAGACTGCTCACAGTTCATGAGATTGTTTATTATAGCTGATTATATAAGAGTTTTGTTGTATCTTTCTAGGGAGATTCACCTTGACAGTAAATTTTATAGATTGCTCACTGAAAGTTTTATGGTAATATTTTCAGTAAAGTGCTTCCCCCCCCCCCCCCCCCCCAGTAAAAATATGTATGCTTCTTATTTATGATAAACAGATACATGTAAATTGAAAATTTATATTTTTTTCTTACAAAAGTAGTGGATAGAAAAAGATACTCTGTCTATTTAATACAAAGTAAGCATTTTTCATAATTATTCATTATTTTTGGCTTCAGTAAAGTGACAATATAAAGCTCAATTATTTATACTATTTTTTAATTCTGTGTGTGTTTGTGTGTGTGTGTGCTTAAAAATACAAAATACAAATATTTGTTCAATTTAATTTTTACATACATTTTAAATACTTTTTTTTTTTTAATCGGGTTTGGAACAAAATGAGGGTGAGTAAATGTGAGTAATGACAGAATTTTTGGGTGAACTTTTTTTTTTGTCATTCAATAGCATTCGTAATGTAAATCATGCATTTGGGACTTTGCATGTTTTTAAAGTGACATATCATGAAAATCTGACTTTTACAGGTTTTAAGTGCTAAAGATGAAAAAGATTGATCCTCTAAGAATGGTGTCTTGTTTTGGTAAGGTTCTGGTCGTTTCACCTTTTTACTGGCTGTGTATTGTGCCGTGGAAAAGCTCCTGAGAAAACGAGCGCATCAGATTTCGACTCTCGTGTTCTTTGTCTCTTCTAGTTCCTGCTTTCGTCGTCCTTGGGGATGTGGCAAGGGATCTTGTTTTTTGGCATTATAAGATTACTGCCGGCTTTGTTATGCCTTGATCTGTAAGTTCACACCCAAGGTGCCATCATTTGTTTTCGCAAGCGACAACGGGTTCTGTGCTCTGCACTCTGTCTAATGGCCATGGTGAAACTGGGGGAGCAAAAACTGCTACCTGTTCTGCCGTTGATCTCGGTGCCGAGAAGGACAAGGGGCTGGTTAGTGCAAAGAACACTATTTACAGTCCACAGCCTCAGAGGAGACAGGCAGTGGATTTAGGGATTTATTTTGCTTTCTGTATATTGCCTGCCACCATATCTGAAATAACAATGCAATTTTATTTCCCACTGTGTTACCTCACAGACATAACCGAGGTGTGGTCGTCTGTTTTTGTAACTCGTGTGTTTTTTTAACGTAAACTTGTGTGTGAATGAGAACTTAGTTTAGTACTCACATGCTGTGACAGCCACTTTCTGTCCATGTGCTTTGGATGTGTGCACTCAGAAAACTGTATATCAGAAGTTTAAACTCATATGGTTTAAAATGCATTATTTCAGCGTGATAAACATTATAATCAGAACCAAAACAGATGTTTTTAGCAGGTCTGAGCTGTAATGGCACAGCTCTATTCTGGAAAAGGGGGCGGGGAGCAGCAGCTTATTTGCATTTAAAGAGACAGGCCCAAAAAACAGCGTGTTTCTGCTTCCACTCGAAATAGGCATTTTCAAAATGATATTATAAATGATCTGTGGAGTATTTTGAGCTGAAACTTTACAGACACATTCTGGGGACACCAGAGACTTATATTACATATTGTAAAAAGGGGCATAATATGTCTACTTTAAATAACAGCTTGGCTGAAAGATTGAATGCACACATATCTGAAATTTTGTGCAAGTTTACAAACTACATGCAGCACAGCTCGCCATGGTTCCCATACGCACACCTGAGTCTCAATATCTAACACAAACATCTAACTCTCACATACACACAAGCCAATCTGATGTTTTTATTTCTTCTCATATATATTTCCCACGGATCTTTCTCTCTCTTTCTCTGCCTCTCTCCAGTGCTCCCTTCTCTTCTTTTCTCATCTCCCTCAGCTCGCGCCCTCCGTTTCCGCCGGCTACCAGATGGCTGACCCGCGGGCGGGTCGCTGTCGTCGTCGCTCGGGCTATCCCCTTTGGTCCTGGGGACTTGTTTTGCCAGCTCTCCTGATACCCCAGGGGCTTTTAGAGGGGAGGGCCAAACCACAGAGAGCTATTGTGCTGCGGGTGGCCTGGGTCATCAGGATAGTGGTCAACGTCAAAGTGGTGAGGTCCCCAAGGTTACACAAGACACCACCCTCAAGGAGGGAGAAGCTTTTGCTTCGTTCGTGCTTCGGGGAGGCTTCGTTCGGGGATGTGTTTTTTGTTACTATGGTGGGCGAGCGCGTATCTTCTTAGCGCAAGTGACTCTCGTGCTGGGTCATGCTGCATATCTCAAGCGGCGTGTTTGGTTATAAGCTGATCTGATCGCAGTGAGGCTTTTCCATCTCTACCAAAATGTCTCTCTTTCCCTCCATATGCAACTTTAGTCTTCATAATCTGTCTGTGCAAGTAGATTTATATGGTATCCACCAAAGTTGTTCCACACAGTTGTGCCGCACAGTCTTAAAAAGTGAAGCCAGAACGTTTTGATCACCCCCAGGTGGCTGGCTGCAGTATAGGTCATAAGCCCCGCCCTCTCCATGTAATCTAATGGGACATGAGACAAAATAAATAATAAAATTTCACTTCAAATTATTTTTTTCCAAAGATGGCTTTTGTCATTTGATGTAGATTTTATCACGCTGATGTAAGTTCAAGTGTTCGTTTTTTAAATAATGTTGGTTTTAGTTAGTTAAAGGGATAGTTCACCCAAAAATGAAAAGTTGATGTTTATCTGCTTACCCCCAGGGCATCCAAGATGTAGGTGACTTTGTTTCTTCAGTAGAACATTCTTCATATGATGATTTTTAACTTTAACCGTTGCAGTCTATCAGTCGTATAATGCAAGGGAATGGTAACACAATCTATGAGAGTAAAAAAAACATGCACAGACAAATCCATATTAAACCCTGCGGCTCGTGACGACACATTGATGTCCTAAGACACGAAACGATTGGTTTGTGCCAGAAACCGAACAGTATTTATATCATTTTTTACCTCTAATACACCACTATGTCCAACTGTCTTTGGGCGTGCATGGCATCCGGTGCGTGAGGTGTGTAGTGCTCTGTCGTAGTTTACGCAAGCGCCGGAAGTGATCTCTCGCGCGTATACGTCACTCATTGTTTACACAGTGCACAGTCATTGTAGGTACGACGGCTAATCAAAATGGTACTTACTTGTCCTTATCCGGATTGTTCAAACTGACTTAAAACAAAGATTACATTCTCTCGCGCGAACTCATTCAGGAGTGGTGACTTTCCACGTATTCCCAACTTCTGAGCCTGCTCGCCTGAAGTTATGGTTGATTGCTCTTCAGCTGGATATCAACACACCCATTAACGTAAACTACGCCAGAGCATTTCGGGAACTTTAGGAGGATACTGGAGTTGTATTTACCTCATTCTAACACAATCCTCTCAGCAGACAAAAATTGGAGCAGTCAGGCTAATTAAAACGGGGTCAGGTGCATGTGCTTGCGATCGACTCTGCGGGAGTGTGGGCGGGACACGGACTCTGGTCCCAAGTTTTCTACTGCACACACTCTGGTCCCAAATCAGCGCAATATGGCCGCACCCTGTTGGGACAATAGCGGCTTCACTTTTCTTCAATGGAAGAGATTGAAGGTGCATCGTCCATCTTTTTTTACAGTCTAAGGTCATACATGTTTTAAAGGAACAGTTCAACCAAAAATTCTATAATTTTTTTACTCATGTCATTCAAAATGCATAAAAAACTTAATGCAGTTACAATGAAGACTGAGACTTTCACATTTTAAAAAGGACATAAAAGCATAATTCGGTGAGTTGACAGAGAATATTTTCAGTGAATGATGACTTAAATTTTGGTATGTTCTTCACACGAAGCTATTATGTGAACTAGATGAATTAGAATGTAGTCTGTGAGCAGGGGCGCATTAACGCACAGGCTTTAAGGGGCTGAAGCCCAGGGGCCTACACTTGGGAGGGGCCTACTGGCTGCTGGGAAATTATATTTTTCGAATAAGTATTTGTATGGGAGTTTGCAGCAGTGAAAACAGCATTCTGTTAACAAACTTACACACTCATTTTCAGCGACGCCCTGCTTGTATTTGTAGTGAATGGTTCCGTTTAGGTTACCCCCACACAGTTTGTATTGTTGATATGTTCCACCGAAATACTGTGAACAGAATGCACAATGCACTAGTAAAGAAGCCTATGTGTGCGTGTCTCTATGTTATTATTATTATTAGATTACTCTCATTGCTAGTTTTACTTGATCTTAGTGCTGCGTTCGACACTATAGATCAGGGTTCGGATGGGACCTCCTTGTTGATGCTATGCAAAGGCTATACAGTATTGCCAAGGGCAGGCTTGTGACTGTCTGGGGTGTTTAGATCCTACCTGTCCGAGGGGGGGGGGGTCGCTACGATTTGTTACTTGTGAGAATGGGGAGTCATCTCAAATATCACCAGTAAAATATGGATTGCCACAAGGATCTGTCCTAGGTCCTCTGCTATTTTTGATATACATGTTGCCGGTGGGGGGGCCTTGATAATATGGTTGGGTAGGGGAAATACGGGATTAGTTTCCACTGTTGTGCTGATGATACTCAACTATATATCTCAATAAGACCAGATGAAACTTCTAAATTATCTACGCTAACAGAGTGTGTTAAAAATGTAAAAGATTGGATGACCAATAATTTTCTACTATTAAATTCGGATAAGACAAAGATATTACTTATTGGACCAAAAAAAAACAGTACACAGAATCTCTTGGATAACAATTTGCAACTAGACGGATGCACGATTACTTCCTCTACAGTCAAAAATCTAGGTGTTATATTAGACAGCAACTTGTCTTTTGAAAATCATATTTCCCATGTTACAAAAACAGCATTCTTCCATCTTACAAACATTGCCAAGTTACGAAACATGTTACCTGTTTCTGATGCAGAAAAGCTAGTTCATGCATTCATGACCTTTAGACTGGACTATTGTAATGTACTGCTAGGTGGTTGTCTTGCATCTTCAATAAACAAGCTACAGGTAGTCCAAAATGCAGAGGCTAGAGTCCTTGCCAGGTCAAGAATATATGATCATATTACCCCAATTTTGCAGTTTCTGCACTGGCTACCTGTTAAGTTCCGAATCAGTTACAAAATATTATTACTTACCTTTAAGGCCCTTAATGGGTTAGCTCCTGCTTACCTAACTAGTCTCAAAAAAAAAGAATAACCACGGCCTACAATCCTCACGCTCCTAAGGTTGCAAAATTTTTTTCTGTGGATTTGGTAGTACCTAGGATAAGGGGGGTCAAATCTTGCTCAAGGGATGGTTAAGAGGGGTTGGGGCGGTGGTGTTGGGGGGGTTGGTCTGGGCCATTGGGGGGGGGTGTTGGTGGGTGGGGGGGGGGGGGGGGGGTGGGTCTTGGTGGGGTGTCCCAAGCGGCTCCGGGTTGGTGATGTTGGCGTAGCCTGTGGTCCACGTGGTGGTGTGAATGGTTTGTTGTGTGGGTGGTTCCATGGGTCTCTCGTGGTGGTTTTTTGAAATCTGATGGTCTGGCAGTGTACATTTCTTGATCTTGCTGTGGGAGCTTTGCGAAGTGTGTGTCTAATGCAAAGGTCGCGTGGGTTCCTCTCGTGGCTGAGGTGGGTGGCTTGCAGTTATATCTGAGCAAATGCACATTATTATTCTTTAGTTTGGGTTAAACAAATCAATTTTGCTTGGTTGGAACAGCAGCTACGCTAATTATGTCTCTATTTGTTTCTCTGTTTCTGTAACTAGGATTTACACAAGATTTACTCTGGATGTAGAACACCTTAGAAGAGATGATGCCAACCCCTCATAGGACCTAAGATGATGCCAACCCTGAAACAACTTACAGAACTACCACATTTTGCTATAAGTTTGATTGCATCATATAATAATTGCAGTTAATAGTGTTCATCGTCTGTTTGATTGCGTCTTTAATTTATTTTTTCTGTACATTTCTGCCATATGTACTTAAACTGACAGTCACCACTGATAAGCTACCACTAAATATTGTAGAAACTTAATTTGTTGTAAAGTTGCTTTGCAATGATTTGTATCGTGAAAAGCGCTATACAAATAAACTTGAATTAAATTGAATTGAATTGAATTAACAAGAAACACAACACTGCTGTGTGAAAGGAACCGAACCGGTGTTCTGTCGATTTGTGCTACCCTGTCAGATTTTGCTACCTCCCATTAAAACAGTGGGTAGTACAATTTGACAACGAAAAATGCTACCTGTAAAATGATGGTTTATTAACGTCTACACCTACCACAACCCTAAACCTACCCTTACAGTAATGCAAATACAGTAATTATGTGTTATATTCGCGGTTGTAGCTAGAAGGGATACAGCTACAGGAAACCAACAATAAATACTTTTCTACCTATTACATTGTGTTTTATTAAAGTCTACACCTACCCCAACCCTAAACCTACCCTTACAGTAATGCAGATACATTAAATACTGTTGTTCCGCAGGAGAAAACGGATGCAATATTAATGTGCGCATTCCCAATAAACCCTGGTAGGACAATCTGACAGGTAGGATAAAATGTCAGGACACCGGACAACTTTCTGTAACATCATACAGTGCGACTTCAGTCATTTACAAATGTGTGGATATAATGTGTGTGTCAGCTGAAGGTTTTAGATTCAGTCACTGCGTTCCATCAGAGGTGCTGCTTCAAAGTCTCAATTTTAAATCCAGGGACGGAAAAACAGGAACCCTATTGCGTAAATGTGATCATTATATACTATACGGCTATGATTTAATTAATCAAACGCGAGCAAAGCATGTTTCAAAATAAAAACGCAGTTAGCCGTTTTGAGTCGTGCCCAAATCTTTGTTGGGGCTCACGTGTGTTTATGCCAACGGTGGTTTTGTTGTGTGTGTCGGCAACTTTTGTTTCAATCTACTGATGATGAATAATTAATATTTTGTGTAATTTATGGTGTTTAAATCATACCTGTAAACTCACATTTCGGCCAGGAAAGTTTTGATGGCATTTTCTTTTCGTATAGTTTACTTTATGTAAAGTGTTATGTGCAGAACGAGACGTTAGACATTTGGATCCATCTGCAGCCTTTTAATAGACAAAAATGTGGTCATAAACAGGCATGGGTCAAAACAGGGGCAAACAAGTATAATCCAAGAGCAGGCAAAAAGAGTAATCCAATAAGCAATCCAAGGTTAAAATATGTAGGCAAAACAAGGCAAGGCAAGGCAAGACAGAAACTAGACAGGGTAACAAGCTAACAGGCTAAGCAATAATCAGTGATGTGTGTGTGGATGTGTGCAACCTTTATAGTGTCCCTGATAGGAAACAGGTGTGGTGCAATAATGAGTTCCTAGGCATGGAGTTTATGGGAAACGGAGTCCAGAGAGAACCAAGACAAAACCCCTTATCATGACAGAGCCTCCCCACTAAGAGCGGTTTCCAGACGCTCCTAACAGAATTACGAGAACAACTCTCAGTCCAGGGTGGAGTTGATTGAGGGAGGAACCATGAGGAGAGTGAAACAGGAGGTCTCAGGGGTCCGACTGACAGAAATGGAGCTGGTGGACGGGAGGCCCAAGGAGAAGATGGAGAGCCGAAGAGCCAGGGTGACACTGAAGATCCGGAGGGCCAAGGCTGAGCAGATGGCCCCGGCAACTGAGGCGGAGGCAGGGATCCGGAAGGCCGCGGTGGAGCCGGAGTGACCGAGGACCAAGGCAGAGCCAGAGGGAGAGAGGAGCCCAACGAAACCGGAGGGGCGGAGGGACCAGGCGAAGCCGGAGGAGTGTAGTCCTGAGGCAAGGGCAGGTCGACGAATGACCAAGGTGGAGCCGGAGGAACGAGGAAGCCTGGCGGAGCCGGTGGACTGAGGGGCCACAGTGGAGATGAGGGAGCTTTGAGCCAAGGTGACACCAAAGGGTCGACGGACCGAAGTGGAGTCCAGGTCTCGAAGGCCGGAGACGAAGATCTGGGATCCTCCAATCCTGGTGTAGCTAGAAGCTGGCTGTCCCGAGGCGAATCCTGACCATTCACCACCCTCAAAGGATGACCTGAGGGACAGACAGACAAAAGCGGAGACAGAACAAACAGCATGACAGGTAGAGGAGGAGGAGGGAGAGGGAGGTTGGGTGGAACAACAAGTTCATAACAATGCTCATTCAGCGTAGCAGAGCAGGCAAAGAGTTCTGAAACAGCCTCCCCGGCCGTGACGGGACAATCAGAGAGTTCATATATGGCTTCCATAGCCGTGACAGGACAGGCAGATAGTTCACAAACAGCCTCCATAGCCGTGACAGGACAAACAGGGAGTTCACATACGGCCTCCATAGCCGTGAAAGGACAGGCAGAGAGTTCACATACGGCCTCCATAGCCGTGACAGGAGAGGCAGAGAGTTCACATACGGCCTCCATATCCGTGATAGGAGAGGCAGAGAGTTCACATACGGCCTCCATAGCCGTGACAGGACAAGCAAAGGGTTCATAAATGAGCGCCGCCACCTCTGGAGGTTCTGCAGCAGATGTCGCCACCTCTGGAGGTTCTGCAGCAAGTACAGCCACCTCTGAAGGTTCTGGAGTGAGATCAGGAACTGTTGCGGCCTTGTGAATGGATTCAGGGCTGGAACAATCTCAGGAGGAGTAATTGAGCAGTGAGTTGCCCAAACGCAAAGGATAGTGATCCCCATAACAGGGAGCACTGAGTGTAGGGGGACAGTCTCTGGAATAATCCGTGCTGAGGCCCTTGGAATGCCCGCTGCTCTAGCCGAGACCAGCGGTGGATCTGACACACTGGATGCCAGTCTCAGATACCTTGGGACTGGCCTTGTGGCAATGGGCATGGTTGACCCTGCATGAGAAGACTCTGAATGATCAACTGAGACGTGACGAGACTCTGAACGATCAACCGCAATGTGACTGGACTCAGGAAGAACGGCTGTGACTTGACTAGACACAGGGATGGCAGTTGTGGTGGGGGTAGTCTCTGGGCTAGCAATCATCTTACAAAAAGTCTCTGGGCTGCCAGGCATTTTGTGACGAGGCTCGGGTACCTGGACCACAGAATGAAAAGGGTCTGGAAACCTCGGAGTAGTGACCTCCTCAACCTCCCCAACTGTAAAGGGAGATCCACAAAACTGCAAAACAAAGTCAATAAACTGTGCCAGGGTCCAGCTGGGGTTTTCCTCTGGTAAATTTAAGCTAATATTAGCATCAAGACCGCTCCAGAAACAGTCTTTTACCAAATCCTCATCCCCAGGCAGAAGGTGGCTATACAGAAGGAATTCTTCCACATAAAGTTCAATGGGTCTGCCATTTTGAAAAATGAAGCAGAGTACACTTACGGGTTGAATGAACCTTTGGCTGGCTCCATACCTGGTCTGGTGCTCAATAAAGCTGCTGGATCCGGTTTTGGCTGATTATTCTGTTACGTGCAGAACGAGACGTTAGACATTTGGATCCATCTGCAGGCTTTTAATAGAGAAAAACATGGTCATAAACAGGCATGGGTCGAAACAGGGGCAAACAGGTATAATCCAAGAGCAGGCAAAAAGAGTAATCCAATAAGCAATCCAAGGTCAAAATGCGTAGGCAAAACAAGGCAAGACAGACACTAGACAGGGTATCAAGCTAACAGGCTAAGCAATAATCAGCGATGTGTGTGCGGATGTGTGTAACCTTTATAGTGTTCCTGATAGGAAACAGGTGTGGTGCAATAATGAGTTCCTAGGCAGGGATTTATGGGAAATGGAGTCCAGAGAGAACCAAGACAAAACCCCTTATCGTGACATAAAGGCTATAATGCTGCTGTTCTACAAGCACCACCTTCTGGCAAAGAGTGAATGTGCATATTCACTTACATTCACATTTACATTCACAGAACAGTGTTATAAATGTTAACTAGCATATCAATAAGAAAAAAAAATCGAACATATATAATTGTAAGGAAGCAAAAAATAAATAAATAAATGAAAAAAAATCTATGGAGGGGGGGCCTACCGTAATGCTGTAGCCCAGGGGCCTCTGGATATCTTAAGGCGCCCCTGTCTGTGAGTCATATGAACCCTATTTATGATACTTTTATGGTGCTTTTGTTTCCCTTTTAAAGCTTGGAAGTCTCAGTGCCTATGAGGGCTAATTGCATGGGGAAAGTAGGTCTACCTAAATCAACAATTCTGTGTTTGATGGAAGAAAGAACGTCATACAGGTTTGGAATGACATGAGGTTAATTATTTTTAGGTGAACAAGTCCCCTAATTATTTCCCTTAGGTCCACTAATCACACAAGTATAAAGGTTTTTTTGGGCTAAAAAGAACCCTAATTTAGTTTTTCACTGACATTTTCCACCCTCTACTTACAAAGACTGCTTTACATTGTTACAAGTTGAAAAAAAAATAAACTAAAATGAATGATTGAAGTATGGCTAGATGATCATGGATCTTGCTGAATATAATTCTTGCAAAGACCAGGATTCAAATCCTGTGAGATTACACTTAGGTTTTCTATTAGCTATTTAATTGTGTTTGTTTTATGATTTTACTGACCTGACACTCCATCCATGTGCAGGTTCTGGAAGGTGAGAAGACTCATGTGCAGGCAGATAGTGGGAGAAGTGGGATGGGGTGGTTAATCTTCTTTTTTCAACATGCTTGGAAGAAGTTATCTGTTCAAACACATATCACCATCAGCCAAAATTCTGTAAAACTGCAATGAATCTGCAATAGATAAGTGAACACTGTGGAGGTCAGGAAGCACCCTATGGCTAGTCCATATCCTTGTAATCATTTAGTGCTGATGTATTCATCTGTCTGAACTCAGAAAGCTTTACAAGTTCAGAACAAGCTGTTTTTGCAGGGTAGTTTCAATAAATCAAATTCAATAAAGGACATTTTGAGTCCCAAAAGTCATAGTACGCAAAGTCCTTTTATATCAAAGGTCAAAAAAGTTCCTCATGATGTACCCCTTTAAAATGGCTAAAAGGTAATGATGGAATTTGTGAAGGGCATAGGACTGATTGCCAGAGAACATATAGCCATACAGTGAGCCTAAAAAATACTTAAAAGACAATTAAACCACAATTAACAGTAAAATATCAATACAATAGATATGTTGTTCAAAATGAAGACAATAAGTCTTGGACACTTTCTTATTCTGGTAAAAAGTAGCCTATACATTTCTTCCGAAAAATAAAAGTGTACTGACCCCAAACTTTTGAAAGGTTGTGATAGTGAAGGTTATTTATATTTTCTGGACTGGTGGAAGGTCACCTAAAGGGTAATAAAGAGCAAAAAGGTTCTGTGCGTGTCACATCTGCGTCATAAGTCATATGTCAGAACAATTACCCACTTCCAGGTCAATTTAGCCCATTTACACCAGTGGTGATAATGAAACTAGATGGACAGTGACAACATCTATCCCCTCGAGGTACAATTTCCAGAGCATTCAGCATGGAGTCCAAGACACCTGCGTACCGCCTTGCAACTGTCTCTAGTATCTGCCTCTGCTTATGAGCGTCGCTCCAGCTGTCTCGAGCATATTGGGGGAGGAGGAGGATGAGGAGGGGCAGCAGGGGACATCTGCCCCTTCATCTCATTTCCCACGCTGACGCATCAGTTAGGCATCCGGAGGCATTCAGCTCGAGGTTTGGTATCCAGCCCAGGCCTTCCTTCGAGCTCCCAGCGCAGCACAGATTTGCCAATTAATGAGATGAAAGCCAAGTCTACATGGGCACGATCACAGCAAAGAATTACCGAAGTCAGGTGATGCAAACAAACAAACCGTTGAGATTAGAAACGAAGCAGACATCGAGCCGTAAGTGGATGTGTGGTGGGTCGTAAGGCAGAGAACGATTGTGTGCGTCTTAAGCAGACACCGGGACTTAGTCAAACTAATTAAAGCTGCAAATGGGAATGAAGACAGAAGCGGCAAGGGTGAGAAGCAGTGGTAAACAGCAGATTAGGAGTCATTCTGTCTTTATTAAACCTTGTCTCTCAGAAAGGGGCACTCTAGTCTTCACATACACACACCGATAAGTACTACACACACTGTGATTGTACAACACAATTAATTATGGCACAGATGCACTAGCAGACACTTAATATCTACTAATAAGGTAAATAAATCTGAGAGCTGAAGGAAGACACCGTGTATGATTCCTCTCAAATGCCCACTGGGTGCGACAGTCCAGATCTTCTCCAAAGCTACAGAGACACACAAATACAAGACGCTACAAGTAATAAACCTGTCCTTGATTTACTGGATCAGATAATTCACCGTTGGCTAAAATAAATCCTCTCAAGGTAAGGCTGGATCAGCTACTTGATTGGGGGATTCTGCCTTAAAGGGCACCTATTATGCAAAATTAACTTTTACATGTTGTTTAAACATAAATGTGTTTTGGCAGTGTGTGTACACAACCACCATATATAATGCTAAAAATCGTCTGGCTCCTTTTTTTTAATCCCCATAAATCATAAACAGTGTCTCAGAGTTTATGCCGAGTTCACACTGCACGATTTTAGCCCTGATTTTCACTCGCTGACAGGTTTTGCGAAATCGCCGACAAATGCCCGAAATCAGAGGGCAAGTAGCCGACGCCCGTGAAATATTTGGCATCCTAAATATCTGGACTTGTCGGCAATTCAAAATCCTGCTGTGTGAAATTAATTCTGCCTGAAAAATAGTGATGTTCGGTTCTTGAACGAATCGTTCTTTTGAGCCGGTTCTCAGCAAGTAACCGGTCGATTCGGTTCACAAATCGAACTGAATCGGACTTTAGTTCCGGGTTGATGACACAGGACACACAGCCGAAGTAGCACGTCCAACTCAAAAAGAACCGATTGAGCCGGTTAAACCAACTGTCGAAGCTTGCCGAGGATTACCGAGGACTCAACAAGAAACGAATGAGCCGTGGCGAAGTTTGCATGAATCACGAACTATAAACACAGAAGATTCTGATGAGTGAGTTGACGATACTGTTCAAGCCTGAGGCGCGTACTGGAAATATGCTTATTATGACTGTTATTAATTTACATTTTATTAAAACATGCAAAAACCTTTCTGTCAAGTGATGTAAATAAATTTTACAATAGTTTATTGTGCATGCATATTATATTTAAAGTTGCTTAAGCGAAATCAAGGAGTTTATAAGACTGGTTTATTCATTCTTTATACTGTAGCATGTAGAACATATTCGCGTTTGTGCATCAATGTCTGTAATGTGTGCTGTAGGTTTGAAACTTTTAGGAATCTTGTCCAAGTCGTATCTGACATAAAGGATCCGCAAATTAAACTGTGACCACAAACACCATAACTTAAAGGGTTAGTTCACCAAAAATGAAAATTAAGCCCATGAAATTACTCGCCCTCAAGTCATCCGGAGGTGTCTATGCGTTTCTTCTTGTGTCCAGATCGAATCGTCCTGGAGTTATATTAAAGCATTGGTTTTGTGTATCTTTCCAAGCTGTTGTAATATGCGTCATGGGTAGGGGTGCAGTTCATCGGTCCAAAAGAAGTTAAATAAAGTGCATGGGGGGGGGGGGGGGGGGGGGGGCCATCCATAAAAAAAGGGCCTCACACGGCTCCGGGGGGTGAACAAAGGCCTCCTGTAGTGAATCGATGCGTTTTTGTAAGAAAAATAACCATATTTAAAACATAATAATCAATTTAATTTAGCTTGCGCTCACTGTTCAAAACAAGAGATCAAAACAAAACAAAGGTCACGAATTAGAAGTACAAAACGAGGATTTGTAAAGAAGAATGTCGGAGGATTTCGATATAAGCCAAGAGGAGACTGGTTTTCCTTTGCTAAAGTAAGGAAACTTTGCTTCCTTTGATCCTGTAAACAAACGTTGGTTTCCACAAGTCTCACCAGCTCGTCATCCTCCCGGAGCTGCTTCCATGCACAACTGTTGGTACAAGGTAGATTAAAGTGATTATTATTATAAATTAATTATATGGCGATAATCAGCAATATCCTTTCACACAAATAACTTTATTTTTTTAATGTTTCAATATATGTTGACACAAATGATTTATTTGAAATTTTCATTGACACAACATGGCACTGAGTTATTAGAAAATAAATGTGTAGAGACGTTATTGCTTGATGATGTCAGGAACCGATGAATTGGCTTTTTGATCCAATTCAATGAGCCGATTTGTCTGAAAAGAACCGGTTCGCGGAAATGAATCGGACTTTGCATCACTACTGAAAATACTCGGCTATGACCTACAGCCCAATGAGAGAGCAAGATACAGAGTAGCACGAAGTTCGGGGAGGAGTTATAGACCACAATATCAGCGTGATCTTGCGTTATTTCCTTATCACTTTGTGAAAACAAAGGTGATCCAACGACTTTGAAAATCGTGCAGTGTGAACTCCGCATTACTGATCACAGAATCCGTAAAGTGTGAAGCCCCACCCACGACTGTTGACAGACACTGCCGTATTAGCAGAGACTCCGCCCTGAGTAAGCCGCACACAATCTGACATGTTCATCTTCACACTAGAGCATTTAAAAGCAGTATTTAAGTAAGAAATATCTTCTTATTAAAAGCATATATGAATTGGTGGTTGGTCATGTCCAGGGGAGGTAGTGAGTGATCTTCTGCTTGTAAAGAAGGCAGAAGAAGGCAGGCTGGTGGAGACAGTGTTATGCTCTGGGCAGTGATCTGCTGGGAAATCTTGGGTCCTGGCATTTATGTGGATGTTACTTTGACATGTACCACCTGCCTCTGCATACACCCCTTCAAGACAATGTTGTTCCCTGCTGGCCTCTTTTAACCGGATAATGCACTATGCCACACTGTAAAAATTGTCCAGGAGTGGTTTAAGGATCATGACAAAGAGTTCAATTTGTTGCCTTGGCTTCCATATTTTCCCAAATTTAATCCGATTGAGCAGCTATGGTACAGCCATGGAGGCCTCACCTCGCAAATTGCAGGATCTACTTCTATGTCTACTATGCCACGATGAGGAACAACACAGTGTTAGTCATGTGGTTTTAATGTTGAGGCTGATTAGTGTAAGTGATCCCAGAAAGTATTTTGACATTAAGTCACAATTAAAAATTAATCAATGTCACTGCATTAACAAAATATGAAACTAATTTTGAATAAATACAGCACAAGCATGCCAAAAGAAGTTTGTTAGGAAGTTCTTTTATATATACTGTTGTGCTCATAAGATTGCATACCCCTTGAAGAATATGCAAATATGTTAATAATTATAACTAAATAAGAGGGATGATGTTAATCTATATATAAATTAAGACAAAAAATACTGAGTGACACTTTCTGAGTGTCAAATTATAGCAGAACATGTTCACTATTAATGCACTTGACAGGAAGTAACAATTGTGGGCCACATGTGAAATTTGTGAACTTTTTTCACATATTGTTTACTCATTTTGGAGTGGTTTTAAACAGTAAAAAGTGCTAAGTCAGTTGTCAGTAGCTGAAAACATTTTCAAATTAGTTAATATATTCTCATAAAGAAGCTTGAAAGGGACAGGCAATGTACTACTGTTCTGTATGTGAATGATGGATGGACTAAATTTGCAGGGGGCACAGATTCTGTGTGGGCACGAACACTGAATTTAGAAAACATTACTTTAGTTTGATGTTTTGCTATTTGCTGAAATGACATACATTTTAAGTGTGGCTTAAGTGTCCAAATACTTTTTAGGGGCACTGTATATAGGGTGTGGGTTGTCTGGTGCTGCTTTGAGGGGCATTTTCCTCCAAAAAGCCACAACAAAACTGTCAATGAAAAATAGGATGGCCTGGCTGGGGGCTGGGAGGTAAAACTCTACTTGAGGACACAAAATGAATATTACAAAACATGAAATGAAATAGTGCATACAGAAACTGTGCAACACCAACTCAAGTTTCACAGGGGAAACAACATCTCCTTAACAGCAAGAGACAGGTGAAAAGTCAAGTGAGAGGAGGCACTGTCTCAGTTGTACTTTGATTGGCCTTCTACCCTGTCATTGTGATAATGTGTGCCTATTATATTCTCTTCATCACTGATTGGCTTATTAGCCTGTCAGTGCAATAAAGGCCTGGTTGTTCGTTCATTGTGTTGCGCGTTGAGGGTGGCGATTTCAGTCTACAAATACGGCTGAATTGGGGTTTGTGGGGGTCCAATTGTGTGGTTTCTAAAAATTAATCTGTCACTGGCGCAATACCCCTTTGAAAGGTACACTTTTGTACCTTATTCACGTCTATAGGGTGCACATTAGTACCTAAAGGGGTCATATGATGCGATTTAAATTTTTCCTTTCTCTTTGGAGTGTTACAAGCTCTTGGTGCATAAAGAAGATCTGTAAAGTTGCAAATACTAAAGTCTCAAATCCAAAGAGATATTCTTTATAAAAGTTAAGAGTCAACCACTCCTACCTAAAACGGCTCGTTCTAACACACCCCCACATATCTACATCACGATGTGAACGATGGGTGGATTTGCATAATGCCGCCCAAATGTTCATGCAAAAAAAGAAGGCATAACTTTAATTCTTGCGGTTGCCACCTGTTGCTGCCGATTTTTGTGGAGACGCTGTGTGTTTCTTTTGTGAAAGCGAAACTACTTTGTTTGGCCTTCCAAAAGAGGACACAACTAGAAATCAGTGGTTAAGTTGTATTTACAACACTGTTCCAGAACAGTTCAACCCAAATATTCAGATGTGTACTGCACATTTTATGGAGGATGAGGACTTCCTGGTTTCCTGGAAGAGTAGCCTACAAATGCGTCTGTGCACAAAGGCTGTTTATATAAAGTTGGGCAGTTCCAACTTTGGAAGGACAGTCTGGCACTTCTGACTCACAGCCTTTAAGTACGTTTTTATATTTAAAGAATTTGCCACTGATGATTTCAAAACCCAAAAAACGCTAGGTTTGTTGAACAGTGTAGAGTAGGCTTGTTGGTTGTTGTTTCTCGCGCTCACACAGTTGGGGCAGACATGGTTTTATGTTTACGCGGCGCGATGCAACGCAACGTAACGCGTAAAAAGACTGTATAAGTCATAATCAGTAATTATGTCCCCACTGGATGCAACAAATGCCGGTTTTGAGGTTGTGGGTCTATTTTGTAATGGGTTTTATGGGTTTGTTTTGTCTTGTCGGCCTGCGGGAACGGCGCACAGGAGGTTTAAGGGGCGTCAACATTTCGGCACATCTTAAGCAGTCGCCAATCACAACGCATCTGGACATAAGGCTGACCATCAGAGCACTACCTCGCACATGAGCTTTGGTAAAAATCGATTCAGTGTTTCAGGGCATATGGCGGTGGGTCAGGGCAGAGAGGATGCAGCAAGGCATGTAGGTATTTTATGAAAATAAATGTGTTTTTGAGGAACCTTAAACTGTGTAAACGCATTGCATTACACCAAATACACTAAATAAACAATCTTTTTAGCAACGTCATATGACCCCTTTAAAGGTACGTATTATTATTTAAAGTATACATATTAATAAGTGTTGTGCTTGTTTGCGTAGTAATTTTGTTTAAAAGGGAAATTCTGCAGCGCTTTGTTGGGGGCTTGGTTTTGTTGTTTGCGGTGAGGTGCATGTGGTGAATGAATTTTGGATTGGGGGTGGTTTTTTGTGCAACTAAGAAGTAAACAAACAACTCCCCCACCACTCCAGATATTGCCCGTGTAAATACGTGAAAGATGATCTGAGAGGAGCGTTTTAAGGAAACTCAGCGGCACCTCGTGCCTGTCCAATCAACATGACACACTGCATGTGCCAGGACGATTGACTAATGGGCTGAAAAGGGATGACAATGAATAATAATATAACCAAAACAAACAGTCTCTACAGAAATATGTATTATACAATATAGTATTTCTAAAATAATAAACAAAAAAATACATACAAATGGGATGTAGCTTACCATTCAAATTTATGGTCATTAAGATTTTTTTTTATTTAGAATATAGCTACACAAAATGACCAAAGTGATAATAAATCTTTTGCATTGTTATAAAAGATGGTATAATGACACAAAATAAAGCTGTCTTTTTGGAACGTTCTATCATCAAGCAGCCGGAAAAAAATGTGTCAATGGTTTCCAGGAAGATATATGCAGCCAACGTTTCTTTAAAAATATATTAAAATAGGAAAGATAAATACATAAATACATACATACATACATAATTCCAGCCAACCTTGGTAAACTCTTCGGGTAGAGCTTCACTTCAAAAACATTTAAGAATCTTATTGACCCCAAACTTTTGAACGGTAGTGGTTATATGTTAAATCTACAAACAAAGAATTAAATTAATAATATAATAAATAATATTATTACATTTTAGTTATTATGAGACCCTGTGTGCGCAAATAACAAGCATATATTTTATATAATAATATCAAAAGTTTTTAATATCTTAATATTCTACTAAACAAATCGTGTTTACATAAAAATACTAAAAGAAATTACAGTATCGGTTGATAGTGCCATTTCATTAGCCAAAAAAAACTGTGTAAACATCCCTCAGCAGCACTGCTTTCTGTCCTACAGATATGTGCTAGCATATATATGAATGATAATATGGGGTCAGCTGAGAAAGAAACAGCACTGTTCTGGTTATGACCATTTGCATTCTATAAAGTTTAACACACATATTTAAAAGCAGAGTGTGTCAAATGTATCCCTCTGACCTCTGTAAAAACCTATATCACTCTTTATAGTTACAGCCGAGCTATTTTAAACATAGCATCAATAATAAGTCAGAGAGTATAGAGAAGGCAAAAGCACTTCTGAAATATAGAGTCAAAGGTGAAAACTCTGCTTCCCTCAGTAAAGACCAAGATGAATAGATCAGTCAATCACATTCCAGCTACAGTGGGAATGAATGACACCATAACGAAATCATATATACAGTGAAAAATACCCAAGTTAAATGACATAAATGTAGGTCAAAATCCTTTAAGTGGCTCCATTAAGAATTTTAAATCACTTTCAAGGTGACTGGAATGTGGAGAGATGGCCCTAAAACTATATTTCCATGGCAACAATACTCTTACCAACAACTCAGTGCACCTCAATTTCACACAAAAGGGAAAACTAAGGCCAAAGTTCACAGTAAAGTGTGAAGTGTATAATCCAAAACCTCACATCAAGGTCAGATGTCATTGCTTAGTAAGGCACTAGACACCACAGGTCACAGAGTCAAAGTGTATCTTTAGCTAAGTGCGCATGTAGGTGTGTATATAAGCAAATTTGCGGACTGAGGCGTCACAATGTGCCCTTGAACAGACAAACAGTTCATGAGCAGACTGCTGAAAAAGGCCTTGGAGAGGCACTAGGGAAAGAACACCAGTGAACTGAATCATCACCATCATCATAATGAGAGGAGATCTGTCCTCTCTGAGAACGAGAGATCATAAAGCGAGAAAGGGTAGGTAGAGAAGCGAGAGCACGATAAAAGAGAGAGATACTAGGGAGAATAACCAAAAGGAGTCAAATAGAGACAAACACTGTGGTAGATAGAGGAGAAGCAAGGCAGAAGATAAGGACGGCATATGAAGCTATTCAGCGATTCTGCTTCAGCGCTGACAAGCCGACATTATAGGCTAGACAGCAACTGGCGAGATTTTAACACAGCTGGATATTCGAGCTAGTACTCGGTTATGCACAAAGAAAGGAAGAGAAAAGCAAACGGAAAACAAGAGCAGCCAGGTAAACAGGATGTGCAAAGGACAGCGACATGGGCTTTCAAGATAAAGGACGAGCCAAAAATACGCCTGAAATTTGCATAACACATTCCCGTACCTGAGCCCATTGTGTCCCATACAAAGTCAGTTGATTTCCATAACATGATCTATTCATTTCCACACCAGCCGACGCGGAATAAGAACGATAGGAATCTAATCTTCTCACCCGTGATCCGCTGACCTTGTCATTCTTCCCAAATCCTTCACCCATCCCATCCCGTCCATTACTACAACTTTCACACAATCCACTACTTGATCCGTCAATTATACCCAATCCTGTCCAGCGGCTGTCAATCACCTCCTTGACGTTCTGCCCACTAGATCATCCATCAGTGGTGGCAGGCCGAACGCATCCCTTCTCATTACCCTCATGACGCGGGCCAGGAGAATTACTAGTGTGGCGACGTTGGAGAGGCCTGCAGCGGAGGGGAATGGCTTGAGTAACGAGCTGGAGGGCCTTAATTAAGGCTAGTCCCGGGTGGTGCGCACTGCCGTGAGGAGTTGTGGGAGAGGCATTGAGGTGTGCCTGTGAGCGCAGTGTGTTAGCGGGCAGGTGTGGTGAGATGGCCGTGAACCGGGTTCCTCGGGGGGGGGGTAGGAGATGTCGTAGGAAACTACGGGAAGGAAACGTGTGTTGACAGTGCTCACGTTGGTGTTTTTGTTTTTGTGTTTTTTGTGGTTTTTTGTTGTGTTTTCTCTTTTTGTGGGTGTTTTGGTTGCAGGGGTAGACTCGGGTCCTTACCACCGAACATGCTTTGGGTGTTTGAGGTTGGCAGGTGTGTGCTGCGTCGGCATAAGCTTCCTTTTTAGCGTTTCACTGGTCCTGTGTTGTTCGTGTGTCCGGTTTGTTTTTTGTGTGTTCTTCTCAAAGGTGTTTTGTTAACTAGCCGAACTGGGAAGAAAGGCACTCGGGTCAAGTACCACAGATTGAATGATTTTTGTGGGCCAAACGAAGGGTGTTTCCGCTGTACCGTATGTACGTGCAGCGAAAACCTCAGTATTTCAACCCTATCATATTGGATTTGCACACACCTAAGGCAGGTACTTCTGTTTTTTGTCGTTCTGGTTTGTGTTTGTCAAAACATTGGCTGACAAACCTGTGTACAACAAGCGCTTCTGTCTGTTTTTAGCACGACGGCTTTAGTATACTTTTTATTGTATTGTTTTTTTGTTTTGAAACTGTGAAACCCTTTACGGATTGTTTTTAAAAAAAAAAAGCCCAACATAAAATACCTTTTATAATTTAGAAATAGTTCAGTTGAATGCATTACTGGACCTCATCCTTTTTTTATCTGTTTCACTCATGGGCTGTTGTTTCACGCACAGGCATTAATATAAAATCTTTTGATAAATAAAACTAGCATTTAAATACATCTTCCTAAGACTTCTCTCTTTGTTTCGTTAGTGGTCTGTGTCCACAGTTGGTGACAAGCGGTTATTTTTATCTGGTGTCTCTTTTAAGAACGTAGTCTGCTATAGGTTTAACGATTTCATTGATTATACTACGGGTGGTCACTCAATTTTCTTATCCGTTTTTCATTTTAATATTTGGCGATGGATATGAGCAATGGTTCACCAATTTTGCATGTTGTTGATCATTTTGGTGTCCTTTGGTTTTGCCTTGAGTATGTGAGCTTTTTCCTTATTTCTCGGACATCATCCTATATGGGCCTAAAAAGCTGAGGTTTCGTGTTGGTGCAGATACTATACCCCAATCATTACAGTATGCACATGTATAGGTACAATAGGTTTTGGGGGGTTTTTAAAATAAAGGTTCGATAAATTGCTCCAGGGGGTTTTTATCAAAAAATCAGAGTTTTGCAGAACACATATCATCTCAGTTTTACATGGATAGCGACAGAGGTCATTTCAGTTTCATTGAGGTTCGTAATAGATTATTTAAAAAAGTATCAACGCGTTGAGTTGTTGATTGGTGTTGGAACGGATGCTTGGTGTGATGCAATTATTTAAGGTTGTTTGGGCAAGAATTCAGAGTGTGTGTTTAGTTGTTTCTAACCAATGAATGAGAGTTGGGCCGGCATAGTGTCGCATTTGTTTTATGAAGCCGCTTAATACTAAAGTATGATGTCTGTTACCCCACATGTCAAAATGGACAAAAGAGATGGATTAACGGAGGGTCGTGTGGTGTAAACGGGTCGCAACGTGCCCTGGCCCTGGTTGTTTAGGCGGTGATGCCGAGCGCCAGGATTGTAATGTGACGCAGTGGGTGACCTCGTCTGTTGCCTTGCCTCCAGCCCTGATTTCCTTTTTTTGATGGGGTTTTGTCTTAGCTTTTTTCGGCGCATGTGTCATATCAGATACCAATTTGAGATGACTGCGCACAGCACCAAGAAGAATTTTTCAGGTATTGAAAGAAGGTGTGTCACCAAGCAATCATCATGCAAATCAGTTTAGTGCGTTCCTCACATACCCTTTTGCGACAATAACTCAATAAATAAGCGTAATTACCGAAAAAGGTGTATCTGAAGCGCGTGCGTAATTACTGCTTCACTCCTGAGACACAGTTAACGGATGAGCGGAGCGCTTTGCATAACAAAATAGCAAAGATAAACAGTGTGTACAGGTAAACCATACTCTTGGTTTGCTGTTGGGGATGGCTTCCAATGTTCGGCATACCTTAATCAACCAACGATAATACGCACATAATGGACACAGTGTGTCCGCTATTACTTCATAGGGGTGAATCATGTGACTCATTCACATTATGGATACGGGCGGGTAGTTTGGTTGGAGTTTCATAGATGATTTACACCTTGACTTTGTTGGTAGACATTTTTTCGGGTGAAGGGTTCTCGAGTGGAAGGCATTCTCATTTGATGTCCGGTTATTCTCAGGTGCTCAGAGATTTTACCTGCCGTTCGACTAGTCCGGGAGACACCTTTCCGGGGTGGTGTGCAGGATTTCGTTGTCTGGCGCGGTTTTTGTGTTGTTGTGGACGTGTGGTGGGGAAACATACATAGTTGTCCTGTGGCTGACGGAGATAGTAGTTTTCGGTGTGTCACTTTCCTCGAGTTATGTTTGGTGGAACAGCCTTCTGAAGACAATGTTGGGGGGGGGGGTTGTACTGTGAAGATGAGCTACGACGGTTTTTGAGCCATTAGTGCGCCTGTAGCTCTCGAGGGGAGGACAACAGCACGAAAGTCAGGTATAAGGTGGAAAGTCAGGGGGGAGTTCAAGGAAGAACACAATTGTGGGGGGGGTGGGGGGGCGGAAGAGCAAGCCGGGGGAACAAGCCTAATTGGGCGTTCTTTTTGGTGAAAAGATATAGGGAGGTAGATGGGGGGGAGAAAGGGAGGACCCACAACCGCCACACAAGAAGGAGTATGGAACGAGAGCGCACATGGGTTACACCTGTACGAGAAGAAAGGGGTGGCGGTTTTTCAAGGAAGATGGTTATTCAGTTAAGAGGGCAAGGGATTGGGGAAATGTTGTGTGGACACGGTGAATGGGGGTGTGCCAACTAAAGTGAGGATCAGTATAACACCCCAAGGGAGGGGTCAGACACTCTTGCGATTTCCGCATGGGAGCCTGAAGTGAGGGGAGGGGTCCTGGGGCGAGTACTAAAGAGATAACGGGAGGGTTGTACTTACATTTAGTGAAAATCATTAATCAAACCATTTTTTGAAACTCATCAATTCGATTTCCGCTGTATTCAGAAACTGTTCCAAATTTTTCCCAGAATAATATAAATTTGTATCATCAGCAAACAAAACCATTTTTAATACTTTAGACACTTTACAAATATCATTTAAGTACAGTACAAACAATTTGGGGCCTAACACCGAACCTTGCGGAACACCATAAGTGACTTTCATTACATCTGATTTAACATTATTTATTTGTACAAATTGATATCTGTCATCGAGGTAACTTTTTATCCAAGAATAGGCTTTTCCTCTTATACCATATCTCTCCAGTTTCATCATTAATAAGCCATAATCAATAGTGTCAAATGCTTTTTTTTAAATCCAGGAACACCCCCACAGTATATTCCTTAGTATCCATTGAAGAAGAAATCTCTTCTACCAGTTCCATCACAGCCATTGAGGTCGACCTGTTTGTTCTAAAACCATACTGATGATCACTTATTAATTTGTGTTTGTCTATAAAATTATCAAGCCTGCGCACAAATATTTTCTCTAGAATTTTTGAGAACTGGGAAAGAAGAGAAATTGGTCTATAGTTGGAAAGATGATGCCGATCTCCACTTTTAAAAATAGGAATAACTTTAGCTGTTTTCATAATACTAGGGAATATGCCTGTTAAAAAGGACTGATTACAAATCTGATTACCAATTACTTCTATTGCCTTTATGAAAAAGTAACCGCTTTTGAAAGCAACAAAACAACAAGTTTTAGTAAGTAATTTGATTTACAGCTGAAATTAAGTTGCATACATATTGAGAGAACCGACTTACATCGGAGTCAAAACAAAGTTTCTTTGTGTACACAATGTCACACTTAAACACGACAACTGTAAAGTTTTGTTGTTGTTTTTATTTAGCTTATGGTCAATGTTCAAGAAAGAGGCTACAGAAACTGACTTCTTATAAGGGGTAAATACTTTTTATAGCTCTGCAAATAGGCAAAGGAAGAAAAGAAACCATAGAAGTTGTATACGGTCGCAAGACTCTCAACAAGACTCTCTTTATACAACAAGACTCTCTTTAAACTATGTTCTGCCATGATAGTATCATAGGGTGTTTTGGGCCTGAGAGAGAAAGATTAACATGAAAAAAAAAAATTACAAATAACTAGGTTAAAGTTGATTATACAGAAAAAATAATTATTTGAGTCCTTCATGCTTGCTAAACACACGTTGTTGAGTTCTTGTGGGTGGGGTGGTGGATAACTTTTCCATTACATACACTGACTCAACCTACACGGGTAGAATAGCAAGTTTATGGGAGGTGGATTGTTGGTGTTTGTTGGGTGGTCTACATGTGGGTTTTGGGCGATACTTGTGGCAGGGGGTAGGTGCTGCGAGCAAAACACCCCACCATTCCTGTCCCACCAACCAGCCTATGCGATTTAGCTTGATGCACAGCGCCGCATACCCTGTGACCCGCTGTGAAAACCAATAAAGGGCTTTTTTGCCGGTCGTGTCCGTGGGGCATGCTCAAAAGGACACAGAGAGCAAAGTAACAAAAATACACAAAAGCAAAGTGACCACAGCCGCAAACATCAGTCTTAAAGGCCTCTCCTCTGACAACGGCACTGCCCGCCTCACCGGCTCCCTCCCAGGGCCACCGCACCATCACTTGAAATAGAGACACTGATAATAAAACAAACAGACATGCTGCATTTCTAGAGTCAAGTCATGAACAGAGGTGAACAGCTTGTGTCGAAATCGCCACTCAGAAGACAGGTGATGACTAATGGTGGTATTTTCCAGCTTCTTTATCATTATCATCGGAAACCTCTATCATCGAACACAATTTCACAGGCATTAGGCTTGACCAAGAATCACAAAGGTGTCTGCTCCTGCCTGCTGGGTGCATGGTGTTACATTATAAAATGCATATTTCTTAACAGTGGTTTTGGAATTTCTATAGGAATCCTATAGTCAATATTCAATGTATAGAACAGTCCCTATATATTATATAATATTATATATATATATATACAGTATACTGTATATATATATATATATATACACACACACATTTATTGATTTTTCCTATGATAAACATAATCCTGGTTACGTCGTTTGTGTTCAA
This sequence comes from Sinocyclocheilus anophthalmus, assembly GCA_018155175.1. Lineage (NCBI taxonomy): Eukaryota > Metazoa > Chordata > Actinopteri > Cypriniformes > Cyprinidae > Sinocyclocheilus > Sinocyclocheilus anophthalmus. Next base: position 241,001 of record JADLZN010007640.1, on the reverse strand, counting down.
ACTGTTCATACGTCACTTAAGTATCGAATTAATTAGGTAGTCATTTTCAGATTTCACATTTAAAACCCTGGATTAAAGAGTTGTTAGTTGCATATTTAGTAAGGTGATACACTGACTGAACAAACACAGCATGCAGGGAGAGGAACGGGTAAGAGAATGTTGTTTTTGGTGTTGTGTGAACTGTGTTCTCTTTGTGTTGTCTTTTGTTTGTGTTTTTGTTACTCTATGTGAGGCGAGGAAAAAGGCGCGAGGAGCCGAACCGAAGAAAGGAGGCAAGGGGCAGAACAGGGACGCCGGTTTCTCATGTCTTTTGTTTGGGCCGGGGCGAAGGGGGTGAGGGGCCACACAAATCCACGGAGCGCACAGGGCGGGGAAAAAAAAGAATAATAGAAAAAGAAAAAAAAAAAAAAGGTCTGGCCGGATGTTGGTTGTACCACAGTTCAGGAACTTGTCAATGTTCAGTGGCTCGGGGGGGGCACTGGTGTTGGGGGGGGACGGGAAAAGGATGAGCCCAGCCGAGACAGGAAAAGACAGTTGGGAGGGGTATAGCGACATAACGTGAACAATGTGTTTACATGATTTTATTGTGAGGAAAAATTGCTTACTAACCTTTTCTGAATTTTACAACAACACTATATGACAACATAATATTCTACTGTAAAAGGATGATCTAAATGGTTTAACAGCTGAATAAACAAGTTTTAACAGAATAATTAATGTTTTTACAAAATTATAAGCTCTTTTCGTCATTTAAATCCTCCACAAATCTGCCTCAAAATGAGGGTGAAGACAAATGTCAACCAAGTTTAAGTTCTGTTGAACTCAAAATTTTCCTTTAAATATTATAAAACATGAGGCAAAAATAGTCGATATCACTGCAATTAACATGTTTGGTGTTGCTACACAACATTTTTAACAGTTCCCCACAGACATGAAGACTAAACAGCGTGAAAGCTGAACAGTATATGCCACATGAATATTTAATTAGATGAGTTCTGAGACGGTTATGATTGGTTGTCTTGTCTCTAGGGCAGGGTTTCATAACCCAGGGTTAAAAACAGTGCTAACTCTGTTCATTAGAGGTGTGAAATGCTGCTTAACCCACATGAAATAGCCTTATATGTATTTGTCGGTGTTTAGAACGATAGATAGATAGATAGATAGATAGATAGATAGATGATAGATAGATAGATAGATAGATACTTTGAAGAGAATGAGATGAAATACGAGATGACTGAAGCCCCCACGACACTGGCCAGCTGTGCGTTATAAAAAAAATTAATAGAGTTTGGCCCAAGGTGGGCTGATAATTTAAGATTTTTAGATTTATTTTTAAATGCTTTTCATTGGAATTAATGAGCACAACCGCAATTAATGAAAAATTATTATGAAACGGAAGGAGAAGAAACGAGGGTGGGTACACGCAACAGCAATGACAAGAGCGTGTCCGTCACGCGCAGAGATGAAAAACGGCACCTCTCACCGCGAGGCGAACGGCAGCCTCCTCACGCGCGCAGGGGGAGAGAGAAGGATGCGCAAGTGGCACCAAACGCAATTACACGAGGCGCGAGCTCAAGGACTGAAGCACGCTGATTACACAAAGCCTCGAGAGTCTTTAGGTGGACACTGCATCGCACCGAGAGTGATTTCCTGCTAAATTGACCTCTCATTTGTTTTCGATCCGGAACAGCTGTGGAAGTGGGGAGGGGAAACCTATATTCAATCACAACCACAGGCTTACAACACACCTCACTGTATTTTTCTCTTTGACCTGGGTTTACTACATCTTCCAGAATTACATTTTCCTTGAAGAGAAGCCCACAACACATCTGAGACTGAACATGGTCACACTGATGAAAAACAGTTTGATGGTTTGCTGGTCTTAAGATTGTCTCCTAACCTGCGGTGCTGGATGGAAAAAAAACAGCTTAAACCAGCATAAGCTGATTTTCTAAATTTAGATGGTTTAAGATCTCCCAGCCTGACTTACCCATGTGTCCAAAACCAGGCTGGGAGATCATCAGGCCAGTCTAGACTGATTTAAGATCAGTACAGTGACTATCCAAAAAAAAAAAAATCTGCCAACTGACTAGTATGAAGGTGTGAACCTTGAAAGTTTGCTAAATTTAGGTGGTTTAAGTTGGTCTTAGCTGGTCTGAGATGATCACCTAGCCCAATAAAATCAAACAACAGATCAAGAAAACCTGAAGCACAAATTCACAAAGTGTTTAAAAAGTGACTGCATTAGTAGAGGGGAGATGATTTGCTGGTCTTAAGCTGGTCTCCAAGCCTGATCTGCTGTAAAATGCCCAATCCCCTTTAATATGAGCAGCCTGATCAGACTTGGAGATCATTTAACACCAGCAAACCATCTTAAGCCATTCTAAGATGTTTTTCATCAGGGTACATTCTGTGAAATTCAAACAAATTCAATTCAGAGCAGATCAAATTAAAGCAAGAGAGATTTACATGCGTATATGGCCACCTGACAGATGGTGGCACGTGGGTGCATTGGGGTTATTTTTTGACACTGTAAAAATCATCTAGCTGGCACCAAACAAACTAACCAGCTGGTCTCTCTCACAATCCTATTCTTCGGTTTGGCTTTGGTTAAGATACAGTTTGACTATCCAAATCATTACAGACTTACGTGGATTGTATCACAATGCTTGTTAAATCACAGGACAAATAGTGTGAAGATGATCCATAAATAACACCGACAAGCACGCTGCTATTGAAATTTCAAGTAGCTCTTCCTACATTTTTAAACCTTGTGGAGGTTCATACAAAATTACTCATGAGAGAGACAAATGGTAACTGTGTCATCAAGGCTAACCAGTGCTTCTCCCATTGCAATGCACCCAACAACAATATTTTGCAATAATATGTGTGAATTGCATTTTCTAAAAGCTAACCGTTACGGATAATTAAAGTAGACGGTTGATGAGTATTCAAAGTGCTTTCAAGATTGACCTGCCCAACATCTCATTTCACCACTTAAAACGAATACGTGTTCGATGCTACAGATGTTCTGCAACTAAATGACTTCAAAAACATGATTAGCAAATGTGATTTGTAGTCATGTTGTAAGCAACTCTCTCATCTCTTCATTTTCTCCAAGCGAAGTAATGGAGAAGAACTCCCCATTTACATTTATTGGAATCCCATTTGCTTTCCATCTGCTAACTAGCCACCTGTGAAATTAGTTTTAACAATCATTGGGGCTCAGGGCCACCACATCATCCCATAGCCTTTATTAGTGTTTATTTTCAGCTATAAAACTACTGAGGGGGGCTATAGCGAATCCTTGCATTGTAAAACAACGTGATAGAGTATATTTGGTGATGGGAAACTAGGTGTGCCGAAATGAAAATCTGAAATAAATTCCCTTCTAATTAAAAAAAGACATCCAAGGACTAAGTCCACAGACCCCAAAGCCGGAGGACAATTGCAGAACAGCACAAAATATCACTATTTTCCCTGTCAGCTTAAGGTGTTAGAGATTGTTTACTTCAGTTCAGCAAGCGCAAGCACTAATAGCCCACAAGACAAGACCGATGCAGACACAATGCACTATTTGCATCTCTAAAATACTATTACGAAGCAGTGATGGCAAGAGGAAGGAAAAAGTAAGACACTTAATTCAGGGCCTCAGGAAAATATTCAGAGTTCCTGTGCTGATGGAGACAAATGGGCAAGATGGCCAAAACGAATCCCATTAAAGAAAAATTTTAGTACTTTTTTTTAAAACCCATCTGAGCTGACATTAAAAGGTTCACCTAGAAATAAAACTAGAATGCAGTGCCCACAAAATGCAGCTGGACACAATGTATGAATAGAACTGCATTAGATATAGGCTGCAGCCCCCCACAACCTGGGAAGAAAAAGGGGACAGAGTGCTTAGGGCCCAGAGGCTGAGAGGGACCCACAATGATGTCCTTAGGGGGGCCCGAATGAGATTGCCACCCCCTACTGAATATGATATAATTCATTTATAATTATATATAGGTATTCCCATTTAAGAGCAAATATGTTAATCTGGGTGCTTTTCATAGAAAATATTGATAAATTCCAAGACATTATTGAGGCAAAAACATGACGGTGGTATTTCAAGCTTCAACTGCTCCCAAAGTAGGAAAATCCCCTAAGGAATTTACATACGGGTAAGGGGGCATGATTAATTACGATAATTTTTGCCAACACATTTTTGTATATAATTAATCACAATTTAATTGACAGCCCTAATTTGATAAAATATCAAACCAAGTGACATTTATTTTAATGAAAAATAGCACAAACACAGTTTCTCAAAAATAAGTATGGATTTTAAATTATATGGCAAATACTGTTGAAATTAAAGACAGCGGTACTTAGATGAGTGGCTTTAAACCCAACACAATAGTTGATATATTTGAATAACCTGTATGGACCGAGTCTGAGATATTTCCTATGGTATTACTGCTGTAATTTTGACAATTTTTTTTATAAATAGAAATTAGGTTGATATTAAACGAAAAACATTTTGTGTTTCCAGGATATTCCGGATTATATATGTGCTTAATAAACAATAGTTACCGAAGGGTTTATTTGTATTATTGGTTTATTTGGGTTATTTGTCAAGTTGTGTGTGTGTACCATATAGTATAGGGACCATTTCTCACCTTTTTTTAATGATTTTGAATCATTGTCTCCAATGATTTTTTTTAATGATTTCAAGTTGTTTATATATTTATAAAAATGATAAAAATTGGTTACACTTTAGTATATGGACCAATTCTCACTGTTAACGAGTTGCTTATTAACATGCCTATTATTAACATATTGGCTGTTTATTAGTACTTATAAAGCCCATATTCTACATTCCTAATCCTACCCAATATCTAAACTTAAAAACAACCTTACTAACTATTAATAACCAGAAAATTAGGAGTTCATTGAGGCAACAGTCATAGTTAATGGTTTGGTAATGGCAAGAATTGGACCTTGAAATAAAGTGTGACCATATAATTTTAAGACATTCTGCAGACCCCACTAAAATGAGCTTGGGGGAAAAAATACCTAAAAGTAACTGCAGAAATGGACAAGAAAAGTAGTTCTGAGAAAAAATAGCTGGCACTGTGCAGATGCAGCTGGTTTGATATGTTGTTATCTAATGCAATGGCATTCATTCATCAACTGTGACTTAAGATTCCAAATACATTTTCAAGAGGAAAAAAAATAACACTTATATAGCAAAAATCCAATGTTTATTGAGAGCAGGTTTAGTAACTGTGGTATCTGCAGATACATGTGAGATGAGAAGAACAGAAGCCCACACCCACTCAATGAGAGCTGGCCAACTGGAGTTTTGGCTTGTCACGGTGTCCATTGGGACACAGCGCCCCCTTATTTAATAATCACAAACAACAAGTGGAACAGCAATGGCTTGGGGTTGTAATACTACTGAAAATGGTTGAAAACTCAACGAATAATATATATGAGAAAAATAACGGAAACTGGTCTAACTTCAAGAGATAAGAAGAGAGAAAGAGAGAGGGAGCGAGACAGCCTTGCTCATGTTCTCATGCACAGACGAGCCAGCTCTTACAAAAGAGTTGGCATGAAATTTCTTGGAAGTAGATCTGATTTCATTAAGTTAACCGAAGTGCCTTTTAGGTTATATCACTAATCTGCAACTCATTCCTCATCTGACCGGTCTCATCTTTCCCTTCTGAAACCCAACTACTGCTGTGGCCTTTTCCCTCATCCCTTTTCTCCTCCCAACCCCTCCTTCTATGCTTTCTCGCTCTGGTATTGAAGGTGCAGCTGAAGCACATCTTCCTGCGAGACCCTTTCCCAGCCCTCGCCATGGACGCGGTAGAGGTTGACTTGGCCTCCGCTGTAGGCGTCACGGTAAGTAGCTTGGTAGATGGCGCGGCGGCCCAGGTCGCATGCTTCTTCTACAGTCAGGTCGTAGCGAAGACCGCTGTCGACGACACCGTAGGCGTACATGGATCCCGAACCAACTGCGAACAGGTCTCCGCACACTCGGTTGCCCTCAGAGTCCACGTAGTAGAGCCCTGCGATCAGAGGAAAGCAAAAGGAAGAGGAAGAAAGAGACCATCAGCACTGCTTTACGTCCTGCTGTGTTAAAAAGGCAGGCGCCTCCACGGAAGATGAAAGCGTTAAAAAAAGCAAAACCCTTCAGAGAGAATTCAGTAGATCGATGTAATGTTATGAACACAAGGTTATAAATAATGTTCTGAACAACACAAGGTCAAATCTATCTCGGTGAGTACATGTGAGAAAAGGAATCATGGGAACGGGTGGTTGGCAATTTTTTCTGACAGCTGGATGCTTGGTAGCTGGAGTTTGGTCTGGGGGGTACCTAGGGGCTTCAGCATGAAAGCAGGTAAAAAAAAAAAATTTTTTTAAACGGGAAGCGTTAAAGAAGGAGAGCTTACATTTAGCTAATATTTAGTAGGCTAAAGACAAGTAGGAATGGGCAAACATAGCATCCACCCTGGGGCACCGCCTGAGGTGCTATTGATCGCTCTAAAAACAACAGAATTAATTACTGATCTATACCTGAAGATCCGACCTCTCACCAAACATGATGGACGAGGCATATCACAATCGGTGAACTGATGGGTCACTGTATGGTCCAGCTGCAGATCACATCAAGGTTTCAAGTGTCTGTGAGGCTGCGCAATGACGAAGCTCACGCCTACAGTAACAGTGACTACATCCCATCTGTGCGCCAGCAGAACCAGGCTGCAGATGGACTGTTAACTGGATAGTTCACCCAAAAATGAATTGTCATCATTTACTCACCTTTTGGAACACAAAAGACATTCTGAAGAATTTTTGCGGGAATTTGTCCCACACAATGAATCCACTGGGGTCAATTTTGACTACAGGACCAAAAAAAAAAAAACTTTTCTTTTGTATTCTGCAGAGGAAAGAAAGTCATCCTGGTTTGGAACCACATGACAGTGAATAAATGACTTTCTGGATGAGAGGGTGAATAAATTATTTCAGAAACTGAAATATATCAAATTATTGCAACGTTTGCAATGACTGAATGATTTTAATACTTGATAAAGTTACAAAAAGTCAGTTTTAAATTAATAGTTCACCCAAAAATGAAAGTTTGCTAAAAATGTACTTACCCTCGGGCCATCCAAGAGTTCTTCCCTCAGAGTTCAAACAGCTGATAAAAAAACTCCTCATATTATTGAATTTTGATATGAAAGAACAACAGAGGATGGACTTGTTAGCTGATGGAAGCATTATTATGGATTACGGACAGGTATTTTGGCCAGAAGCATTGGTTTAAAGATAAAACTCTTTAATGATTTGTTTCTTACAAAACACATTAACTGATAAACTGAAGTCATGTTGTGGAAAATTGAGATGTTTTTATCAGCTGTTTGGACTCTCATTCTGATTGCACCTGTTCGCTGCAGAGGATCTATTGGTGAGCAAGTGATGTAATGCTAAATTTCTCCAAATCTGTTTCGAAGAAGACACAAACTCATCTACATCTTGGATGGCTTGGGGGTGAGTACATTTTCAGCAAATGTGACACCAAACCCCCTCAAGAAAGAAGAAAACTCTTGTGTTTACAACTGTGACAATGATCATGATCAACTAAATGCTGGATTTTTAAAAGTATGTGAAGCTTACTGCATAGACTCTTTAGGGCTAAAAAACCTCAAATCTTCAATGATGCATGTCAGTCTGTTAATGTAGGAACATCAACTTTACGTTGTCACGCCCCTAAATATGACGCCGAACAAAACAAACTGTGATTGGTTGCTTTACATGTTGGTCAGACAGCCTCTTAGGCGGTCCTTGGCTAATGAAAGCTGCTAGAGTTCAGACCTTCTGCCATCTGTCTGAAGGTCTGGGTATGAGACTAGTTCGAAAAAAACTAGCACTGAAAACGCAATCTGAAACATTTTGTATTCTTTAAACTTTAAGTAAAGTTCAAGGACCCCAAATTGGCTCAGAGAGACATTTTAAGGACAATCTTAGGAAGTGAGGCACAGAAGACTTCAACAAGAAAATTACACCCTCTGAACGCATCGTTAGCACGACCTGATAATCGTTACAGCACCCTGAATATATGCAGGGTAATTTACCATTTTGTAGAGCCAAGTGTGACGACTAAAAACAGGTAAAAAAATGCAATAGGACGTCTCTTTCACCCGCAAGGCACCGGTTCTCATTAAGAGCGGAGTACGAGGATACTTCAGCAGTCTGGGATTTATTTTTTTCACGTACAACACCTGGGATCGTTTTATCACACAACGGACATTGCATGCTACCTGCGTTGCTGAGAAAGGGTGGGGAAGTAAAGGTGAACAAAAGAGGCACTTGAATTTGCGTGCCCTCGTAAAGCAGAGGTGCTGAAGCGGGAGCGATGTCGGGATGTTACGACAGCCTGGCTCCTTGCACTCCATCACAAAGGTGACAGGCAGTTAGATGTGCTAGACTAAAAGTGTGGCTGTCTGCATGTATGAATGGCAACGTCAAGACAAAAGGAAGGCATATACACAGGTGATTGGCTGACTGCTTTGCTGATTGTCACACAGACATGGTTGGTTAAGAGTGCCGCTGATGAGAGCAGCTGCTCAGAAAGCAAAGCAACTCCGTGTAAAGACGTCTAAGCATGCATGCACATCGGCAGTCCGCGTCTACACAACATGAAAAGGTGCCAGTTGAAAGAGCTTCATACGTCTTTGAGATAGCGGTCCTGCTGATATTTGCAGCTCATGGCAGGACAGAAGATGTCTATACTTTCACAGTAGGTGCACAACAAGCTATCGGAGTACAAATTATAAGTAGATACAAAATTAATGTGTAATGTAGAAATATACAGAAAGAGAATACCGATCATAACAGTTGCTTTAACAGGAACCGGATCACTTTTGAAACACTTGAACTACTTTGGGCCAGTGGGTCCCGTCGGGCTTCTAAACACCTGTCTCCCAACATGCATCTCATATAACATCACAGAAAGGCAAAAAGTCATTTTCCAGAACATTTTTGTTCACTGTTCCTTGCTGGTTGAATGATCTTCCCAACCCTATTCAGAACACAGAATCCCTGACAATATTCAAGAGACGGCTAAAAACAAATCTCTTCTGAAATCTGGGCGGGGGGATTACTCTATGCTTTCTCTTTACCTTAATCCCTCCCTTCTCTAGCGTGCACTATTCTAAAAGATATATGTAACTTTGTATTACATGCACTTCTGGTGTTTAATTGCCTCTTTATGATCAATCGCTTGTTGTATTCCTCACTTGTAAGTCACTTTGGATAAAAGCATCTGCTAAATGAATAAATTAAAATATGACCACTTCATATCATGCATGCTGGCAACAGTGTTATTTTAGCACATTTAACATTTACATTTTCAGTTTTATTTTTAATATTAGTTTAAGTTTTCGCAATTTTGCTTTTTTTTTATTAAAAAAATATAAATATTAGTTTAAATAAATAAAAATATATAAAATACATATTCAATTTATTCACTATTTATTGAAATCCAAGAGCCTTCTGACCCCTGCATAGACAGCAATGGAACTACCACGTTCAAGGTCCAGAAATGTAGTAAGGACATCGTTAAAATAGTCCATGTGTTCATCAGTGGTTCAACCGTAATTTTATGAAGCTACGAGAATATTTTTTGTGTGCAAAGACGACAAAAATAATAACTTTATTCAAAAATTCTTCTCTTTTGTGTCAGCCTCCGCTGCGCATTAACAAGAGTATCACATGGTATTAAAATATCTTAATTTGTGTTCAAAGGACGAACGAAGGTCTTAGGGGTTTGGAACAACATGAGGGTGAGTAATGACTAATTTGCGTTTTGGGGAACAGCCCGTTAATGCTACGGCGACTCCAAGTAGAACTTTTGGATCCCACTGTGATCACATCACAGACTGGACCACAATTACATGCATTTTGCACTGTCCACATGTTGTCAGATCACTTGACATGAATTTTGATAGTAGAGCACATAACAGAAGAGCACATAACCAGCAAAGAGATAATGCATCTGTAGAACGCCTCTAACACTACACTAACACAGGCTAAAACTCATCGATGGTGGTCTCAACAGAAGTTGCATTGCATTAAATTTTATTATCACCATCTTTGTCAGAATCATCTCACTTTTTTTACCAAATGTATACCTCACAGCAAACAAACACTTTATCAAAGGAATAAGAGTGCCAGACACTGTGGTCTGTTTAATCAAGATTTATTTAATTTGCAAAACATTTACCTCTCTATTGAATCACAACGCATTGTAACAGCCAGTGCCGCTATCGAACTTCTAACAGCAATCATTACTTGCAAAATTGATTGGAAGATTTACCACATACTTTTGTTTGCCTGCCAGGCAAAGGTTGTTTTTTTGGGACCATGCTAGTCTGTGTCACCGCATAAACCCCAATTGATCTAGCTGACAGGATTTTGCATGCGACACGACTGCCCTGGCTGAGAGCCGCGTCCATCATGGTGTTGCTCCCTCCTGGCCCACAGTCACCGGCATATTGATTTCCCATTACTGTGTCACTGTGCAAGGCCTCTTTAAACACATACATCGGCTGTGATGTAGAGTGGTTACAGCACCCCAGTGTCTGCAATTGAGGGATGCATCACTATCAGAGAGCGCTGTGTCGCCATCTGGTGGTACTGGCCAAAACGACTCCCTGGTTTGCACACTCATGCTTACGAACCGCATTTTGTTGCAGTAATTTATCTTCGTCTTTCTCAGTCAGTTTTGCTTCATTTAGGCTTGCACACCTCATGTTAGGAAGAAACCAAATGAACTGAAAATGGGCAGAACTCACCATTAAGACCACTAGATTAAAAGCCTCTTATAGATCTAAATGCAATGTCCAATTAAGAAAAATGGACATCAATCATGGTCTAGAAAAGCAAAGGTCTAGAGAGTCCATTAATGTGCAAGTTTGTGATTCATCTCAAAAACAAAGTCATGGTGCTGCATATTAAAACCAGTTTCCGGCTACTGCTGGAGACTGGCAGGAAATTATGGTGATAGAGCTATTTTTACAAAGCTATTTCAGCAGAAAGGAAGGGTCAAATCAGCAGAGAAAATAATCACATAATTTATACCCATGCCAACTGCCGCAATCAGTCAAAACATAAATGGCACAAAAAAGGTCCCTTTTACATTACAAAGCTATTGCAGATGCAGACAGATTACAGCTGGAATGTTTCTGATCAATGCTTTTGATGGAAGCAGAAAGGAATTGAAAGCAGAAAAACACCTTTAATTAAAAGCAAATATTATTGTAAATAGCATTATGAAATATGTAATTAGCATAATCCTCAGTCCCAGGGCTCACAGAACAATTTTAAAAGAGAATATTAAGCAGGTCGGATGTATGAATAGCTGTGGAACGTTTTACACGAAATTTTTATATTTACGACAATGTTAATTCTTTACATTTTATTTTCCTAGAAATTATAATACGGTTAGTTATACGATTAACAACAAAATCGATAACAATATCAAAGCATAACTACGGAAAATCTGAGAAAATCATTAAATAAGCAGTACTAAATTATATTGGCATATAAATTATATAGCCTACATTTCTATTATGCATAATATAATACAATTATATTATTTCACAATCCAATATAGTAATATAATAAAATTGATAATATAATACAATTATATATAATAAAATATATAATAATACATTAACACATATGTACAGATGTATTATATAAGCATTTTATAATTTTATTATAAGAAGCTTAGTAGCACTAAATCAATTATATTAATTATATACTAGGGTTGTGCCAATAAATGATAATATCATGTATTGACGATAGTCAGAGATATTGCTGATGCCTCTGATGATAGCAAGACGTTTGTTATTATTATCATCATCAGGCTAGTAATACTATTAGTGCTTATTTGTTCCATCATATTTCTTTTTTCCACGTTTTTACAGTGTTGCGCGTTCTAACCAATAACACACGATGCCGTTGAGTTTATGAATGCAATGGCCAATCATCAATGCATTCAGATGAGTCATCCCTGAAACAGCGGAGTTTTGTTGTTCAGCGTGCGCTGACTGAATTCTGCCTCACGAATTCTCATCATAAACAACAAAGTGATGTATGTGCAAAGCAAGTATAAGAGATTTATTCATCATACAGTGTAGACAGCTTTACTGAATAGCGGGAGGGTTTTTAAATTGCATATACTCGCGCTAGTCTGAAGTCAGTTATGATGTACTTTTTGATAATGTAAATATTCTTTGCTCGTTTTCTGTAGCTGCTTTTTTAATAACTGAGGAAATGTATCCTAATAATCACATTAACTTACAATGTTTTTTTTAATTGTTGTTAAATACAAATTCAGTCATTTTTAAAACATTAGACTTCTTTTAGCCTTACGCTAGAGTTGGTTCAATTTCCAGCAATAAAACTAAGTAAATAAATAATTACATAAATTTGCATGATAATATTGTGTATCGGCGATCTCAAAGGCTGATGGTAGGACAATATGACAACTGAGTATATCGCCCAACACTGTTATATACATTTTACCAGTATGTATTATGTAAATTAAATATCTAGCCAAATGCATAAGGCCCAAAAATGATTCGACATATAGATATTTTATTTATTGTATTTTTTTTTTTTTTTTGAAGACTTTGGTTTTCAAAAAATAAACCGCTGAGGGTAGCCATTGACTGGAGGGGAAAAAAAACTATGGAAGTCAACTGCTTTGTTACCGACATTATCAAAATATCTCCTTTTGTGTTTAGCAGAAGAAAGAAACGTATACAGGTTTGGAACAACTTGAGGGTGAGTAAATGATAGAATTTTTATTTTTGGATGAACTGTCCCTTTAAAACATGCATATGATATTCACCTGGTCCTCTTTTGTCCCAGCCGCAGACCATCGTGCCCATGCTGAGCCCCATGCCTTTGTACTGATACACCATGTTAGCCAGTAGCTTGGAGGCAGCCGCCACTGAAATGCGCTCTTTGTTGCGCAGCTCATAGATGCGACACTGCCTGGCCAGCAGACGCTCCCAGAAGCTGCAGTCCGCGGCTCCTCCAGCCATGGTGCCAAGCAGGTACGGGTTGATTTCAATCACCTTCTTCACTGTCTGTGAAGCAATGTAGGAACCGGCCGTTGCTCTGGAATCCACAGCCACAATGACGCCATGCTGAAACTGAGACAGATGAGAGAAATATAAACGTGAAGCTTGCCGATTTAAAGGGATAGTTCACCCAGCCAAAATGAAAATTTGAGTTTATCTGCTTACCCCCAGGGCATCCAAGATGTAGGTGACTAATAGGAGACAAATCCAAATTAAACCTTGCGGCTTGCGACGACACATTGATGTCCTAAGACACGAAACAATCGGTTTGTGCGAGAAACCGAACAGTATTTATATCATTTTTTACCTCTAATACACCACTATGTCCAACTGTCTTTGGGCGCATGCACGGCATCGGGTGCGTGAGGTGTGTACGCGCTTTGGCATAGTTTACGTTAATGGGTGTGATGATATCCAGCCGAAGAGCAATCAACCATAACTTCAGGCGAACAGGCTCAGAAGTTGGGAATACGTGGAAAGTCACCACTCCTGAATGAGTTCGCGCGAGAGAACGTAATCTTTGAATTTTAAGTCTGTTTGAACAATCCGGATAAGCGCAAGTAAGTACTATTTTGATTAGCCGTTGTACCTACAATTTTTGTGTACTGTGTAAACAATGAGTGATGTATATGCGCGAGAGATCACTTCCGGTGTTTGCGTAAACTACGCCAGAGCGCGTACACACCTCACGCACCGGATGCCGTGCGCGCGCCCAAAGACAGTTGGACATAGTGCTGTATCAGAGGTAAAAAAATTATATAAATACTGTTCGGTTTCTCGCACAAACCGATCGTTTCGTGTCTTAGGACATCAAAGTCTCGTCACGAGCCGCAGGGTATAATTTGGATTTGTCTGTGCATGTTTTTTTTTTTACTCTCATAGATTTTGTTACTATTGCCATGCATTATACGACTGATAGACTGCAACGGCTGAACTTAAAAATCATAATTTGTGTTCTACTGAAGAAACAAAGTCACCTACATCTTGGATGCCCTGGGAGTAAGCAGATAAACATCAACCTTTTCATTTTTGGGTGAACTATCCCTTTAATATTAACTGAGAAAAAGACAACTTTTTATATTTTACTTTACATTCTATTACTGTTCATACTATTACTTTACAATGACAAAATGCTGATGTAGAATGACTTTTAATCTAAAAATTAATCAAGCAGTCAAGGTTTGGCTGGTTAGTGTGGTACAGTTAGATGGGTAGGTTATGAAACTAAACCATTTGGTTCTATAAATCATCCATCTCCACTGAGAGCCATTCAAAAGTTGCTATGTACAGATTTTTGTTTTCATGCATAAATCACTAACATTTACTTACAGAACATTTTACAAATTCTTTATTTTGTAAAAATTCTCTCAAAAGCATAAAATATAATTATATTGTCCTGTCAGAACAAGTTCACACGTCACTATTATAATGCAGAGTCCCATCAGACTTAAATAGAATAACACTTGATGACATTAATAAGTCATAATTTGTTTGTTCTAACTAATAGACTAACACAGGCTTTTGAATAATCTATTAAGTCAAAGCAATTATCCAATCAGTGCCACTGAGGACAATAAACGACAGTCAAAGTAAGTACACCTTAACAGATTTAACATGTAAACAGTGCGGAGTTGTGAATATATAACGCATTTGTCAGTAACTCGCTTCAGTACTTACTTCAGTACTAATAAAAAATTATTAACTGTAATAAAGTAGATTAAACATGTAATTTCTCTGTTTAAGATTCTGACAAGATCATCTACTTATGAACCAGCAACAACTGGACACTATAGGCCACAATGAAAAAGCTAATTTAGTTGCTGTGTCATTAACTTCATCGGTCTTATGATTCTTACAATCTTCACTTTGGTATTTGAGCAAAGCTGGAGTCTGTATGTATTCATTCTGTAATCAATCTACATTTAAACATTCATACAGACATTAACACACTTCGAAGTTCTATAAAGACGTTTTAATTATTTATAACACAAAAGTTAAATGATTAGACACTGGCTGCTGTACTTAGCGACTGTGAGTAACTAACAGGCTCTTGCTCTTCTGTCTACCATTCAGCCTTTTTCTATTCATTACAAACGCGGTATAAACATAACAGCAGTTTTATAAAAGACACAAGCTTCTGTATGTCATAACTGTTATGATATGAAGATTTGTAAGGTGGAGTACATCGTTTTTAAACTGGCCAGATGCTATTAGCTGCTGGCTAAACGAACTCACTTTGAATGCTAAGGTGGTCGTGCCGTGAAGAAACTCGATTTTTCTCTCCGGTTCATCCCCTTCACCCAGCGGTTTCACGGCGAAGTTCAGACTATCATCCAACGCTTCTCCAAAGCCGAGATCTGTCTGGTTAAGGCCACAACCGTGCGCAAAAGGCTGGTTAAAGCGATCTGCAAAATCCGCAGACTCACTCCGCAACACACTAGACAGCGCCATGTTTCAGATAATAGCCAGAGAAGCGGAGTTCTGCTTCTTGTATGTTACATGTTGAAGATGCAAACGATTGTGGCGCCGCATCGCCATCTAACGCCTAGGATGAACGACAGTAGCGAAACACTTGTTTGAAGCAATTTCATTTGTACTAAATATGCCTCAATTACCAGTGTTGGGGGTAACGCATTACAAGTAACGCGAGTTACGTAATCAGATTACTTTTTTCAAGTAACTAGTAAAGTAACGCATTACTTTTTAATTTACAAGAAAATATCCGAGTTACTTTTCCAAATAAGTAACGCAAGTTATTTTTTTTCATCCAATTTATTGATTGACAGCTCTCCTGTCCCCATGTTGAGAGAAATCAGAAGATGTTACTGTAGTTCTAAAATAAATATGAATATGCAGTAATTCATCTCACTCACAAAAAAAACCTACAAAAAAAGGAACACATATTCCGTATTCCTCAAAATGAATCAAAATAATGCAACTCAGAATATGACGCAAACGTTTAAATATAATTAAATGTTAAACAACACAAATGTTCTTTATGTATTTAATCCCATTCTAATGTCTTTGCTTCTGACCTTCGATGATCCAGTTCAACCGTACTAATAATCAAAAATTATTCTAGACAAACATTTGTGTGTCTTTTTTTTATTGCTGAAGTGTGTTAAAATTTCTTCTTCTGCATTCTACTGAAAGGACGTAATTTTACTTTCCCTTCAGCCTGAGGCTTTCATTTTTCACTTTTGGTGTGAAAAGGCTTTAATATTTGCCAAAAATAGAACTTTTTTAATATTAAAAACAAACAAGCAATCCCAGCTCAGATTTAAAAAGTAACGCAAAAGTAACGTAACTCATTACTTTCCATAAAAAGTAACTAAGTAACGTATTTAGTTAGTTTTTTAGGGAGTAACGCAATATTGTAATGCATTACTTTTAAAAGTAACTTTCCCCAACACTGTCAACTACTCATACAAGTGGCTGACACTCTGTAATTTGTCATAGTGACAGTTTTTGGTTTGAAAAAAACGAAACAAAAAAACATTACAGTACATTGATTGTCACCGCTTGATAAGTGCTTACACTGACACCATTCCTAACACTGTCAACAAATGAAGTCTTTATTTTGTATTTGATGTATACCTCACAGTTTTACCAAACTAGTTCTTAATGCCTTTTGTTTCATAAAAAAATCATACCAAAATAAGATTCAAATCATTTTTTTTTAATAACTAGTGGTTTCCTAAAAACACTTTTAATGAGGAAAAAATGTACCATTAGTAGACCTATCAATGGGTCTCTGAGGAATGGATTTATTTATTTACAGTGGGGCAAAAAAGTATTTAGTCAGCCACCAATTGTGCAAGTTCTCCACTTAAAAGATGAGAGAGGCCTGTAATTTTCTCATAGTTGAGGTATACCTATGATAGACAAAATGAGAAAAAAAATCCAGAAATCACATTGTAGGATTTTTAAAGAATTAATTGGTAAATTCCTCGGTAAAATAAGTATTTGGTCACCTACAAACAAGCAAGATTTCTGGCTCTCACAGACCTGTAACTTCTTTAAGAGGCTCCTCTGTCCTCCACTGGTTACCTGTATTAATGGCATCTGTTTGAACTTGTTATCAGTATAAAAGACACCTGTCCACAACCTCAAACAGTTACACTCCAAACTCCACCATGTCCAAGAACAAAGAGCTGTCAAAGGACACCAGAAACAAAATGTAGACCTGCACCAGGCTGGGAAGACTGAATCTGCAATAGGTTAGCAGCTTGTTGTGAAGAAATCAACTGTGGGATCAATTATTAGAAAATGGAAGACATACCAGACCACTGATAATCTCCCTCGATCTGGGGCTCCACGCAAGATCTCACCCCGTGGGGTCAAAATGATCACAAGAACTGTGAGCAAAAATCCCAGAACCACACGGGGGGACCTAGTGAATGACCTGCAGAGTGCTGGGACCAAAGTAACAAAGGCTACTATCCGTAACACACTGCGCCGCCAGGGACTCTCATCCTGCAGTGCCAGACGTGTCCCCCTGCTAAGCCAGTAACATTTCCAGGCCGTCTGAAGTTGCTAGAGAGCATTTGGATGATCCAGAAGAGGATTGGGAGAATGTCATATGAAACCAAAATAGAACTTTTTGGTAAAAACGCAACTTGTCATGTTTGGAGGAGAAAGAACGCTGAGTTGCATCCAAAGAACACCATACCTACGTGAAGCATGGGGGTGGAAACATCATGCTTTTGGGCTGTTTTTCTGCAAAGGGACCAGACGACTGATCCGTGTAAACGAAAGAAAGAATGGAGCCATGTATCGTGAGATTTTGAATGAAAACCTCCTTCCATCAGCAAGCGCATTGAAGATGAAACGTGGCTGGGTCTTTCAGCATGACAATGATCCCAAACACACCCCCCGGGCAATGAAGTGGCTTCGTAAGAAGCTTTTCAAGGTCCTGGAGTGGCCTAGCCATTCTCCAGATCTCAACCCCATAGAAAATTTTTGGAGGGAGTTGAAAATCCGTGTTTTCCAGCGACAGCCCCAAAACATTACTGCTCTAGAGGAGATCTGCATGGAGGAATGGGCCAAAATACCAGCAACAGTGTGTGAAAACCTTGTGAAGACTTACAGAAAGCGTTTGACCTCTGTCATTGCCAACAAAGGGTATATAACAAAGTATTGAGATGAAATTTTGTTACTGACCAAATACTTATTTTCCACCATAATTTGCAAATAAATTCTTTAAAAATCCTACAATGTGATTTTCTGGATTTTTTTTCTCATTTTGTCTCTCATAGTTGAGAGGTATACCTATGATGAAAATTACAGGCCTCTCTCATCTTTTTAAGTGGGAGAACTTGCACAAATTGGTGGCTGACTAAATACTTTTTTTCCCCACTGTATTTATTTACTATCTTTTTTGCTATCAAATTGTTCATTCTTTTTATATTTATCCAAATGTTTAGACTTCTTAAAAATCGGTTGTGTCATTGATTTCTCAAAATATTGCTGAGTCACACATTAATTTCTATATAAGGCAACATGTATTGCACATGTAGACTACATTGTCAATAATTGTACACAGCCTAAATTTGTTGACTCATTTTAATAAAAAAAAAGCAGAATAACAATATCAAGGAAAATCCTATTTGTTCAGCCTATGATTACAAATGTTTATCTGAAAAAATGCATTGTATTGACGACTATTTAATTTTTTGGTTGAAATACAGTTTATGAAAACTTATTTTCTTCCCCTGTGCATTGTGGATTCTTTTTTATCTGTACTATCAAGTGAACCGCCTGACATTGAAACTGCTATTTCTGTCCATCACATTCACATTCCATCCAGGTATTTTTGTATTCCCACAGTTTGTGTCCCTATCCGCAGTGTACTGAATATATATCACCTTCCCCTAGCTCATCCCCCTCTCTTTTCTGTCTCTCTTTCTCCCTCTCCTTGATCTTCTTACTCTTTCTCTCCCTCTCTCTGTAGTACTCCTCCTTCAGATCTTCTCTGTCTCTGCGTCGCCAGCCATGGGCAGTGATGTGGAAAAGGTCTACATTATTCCCAGAGTAGGCATCCCAGTGAGTGGCTCTGAAAACAGCCTCCCGGGCTAGTGCCACTGCCTCATCCACAGTCATCCCCCATCTCCAGCCATCATCAAGCACAGCGTACGCATAGGGTGACCCTGAGCCCACTGATATTATCTCTCCTTTCAGTTGCAGGCCATCACTGCAAACATAGCATACCCTGGGACCAGACCGTCCTCCAAAAGTAGACAGAACATTTTTTGTATTTTGATCTGACACAGCTGGATTCAGTGCATAAGCGTTTTTTAAAATCTTCTGCTCATTTACAGATTTTCACACTACTTAGAGCTGAATCTGAAATTGTGGATACACCGGTATCCTGTTCCACTGCTTCCTTAACCTCTGCAATTTCCATGCAGGTATTTAGGGTTTCCCGAGTTTCTTCTCCATCCCATCCACATAGAGTAGCTGCAACCCACACATTAGTGCCTTTGAACGGATGAAGCATCGTGGAAAGCAGTTTTGCAGCTCCATTGACGCTTAGTCTCTTGCGATGGCGAAGCTGGTAAAGCCTCATCTCATGGGTGAGGATCCATTCCCACAGCATACAATCGGCACTGCTGCCCGAGGTGTTGACCACCAGGTGAGAGTGGATGGGCATAATCTTTTGACTTATCGGGCAGCAAATTAAACCCTTACAGCTGGCGCGAGTGTCCGCAGCGGCAATCACGCCATCCTGAAATATAAAACCCAAAGTTGTGGTACCGTGTGATAGCTGAAAGGGTTGCTGATTAGGTGACAGACTGGAGAAAGTTGAAGAGAAAAGAGTTGGCACTCTGTTTTTTCTGCTGCACTGCCAAGGGGGGAAAAGAAAATGAAAAGCACTATCTCTGTCAAACTCAGATGCTGTCCTCCACATGTATCCCATCTCATTTGGTGGGTAAGTGCATGGGCTGGTGTCATCAAGGGTGTCCAGGAAACCACAAACATCCTGAAGAGCCATTTTCCATTTATAGTGAGATAACGGCTTGTAAGTTGGTGCAACGTTGAGCCTTGGAAGCTGCACTTACAGAAAAGACCCCTCTGAGACAAGGATTTTTATAGGAGGTGGAGAGTATTCACACCCACACACATACATACACATGTGATGTCTCAGCAAAAATCTTTGCTGTAGGCTATATCCGATATGCTTCTGTGGTCACCACTGAGGCACAACAGTGAAGCGACTCTCAACATAATCGTGAAAATGCTGAGATGAGAGCAAAACGAGCTCAGTCTGTTTTTCCACACACATACAAGGACTCTAGTGCAAACCTCCGAAACTTAAAGGGTTGCAAAATTTGCTGGAAAGTAATCATAGTAGCGAACTAACATATCAAGACGAAATGAAATGGTAAACCCAAATAGAAAAAACAACCAAACTATAATGGGGTTTGATTTATATCATGAGACAAATGGCTTGGTAATTACATATTGTAGATAATGGAGGGGTCGTTTTATCTAATTCCACAACTCAAAAAATACGATTAAAACCTATACAAGCGTATGGTTGTAGCGTTGTGTGGAACCATAAAACAACGCGTTAATATTATATGTGGGGTGTGATCGTAAATTATTTCCTCCAACCAGGCTCAACAAATGAGGAGGCGCCACTGCGAGGAAGGTTTCTAGTGGTCAAAGTAATACTTATATGAAATATGTACAATACTCAATGTAAAGAAAACTTATTGTGTTATTTTGTGGTTTATATATACATCACATGAGTACGTCTAAAAATGGCAGCGTTCATTCTTGTCAGAATCATAAATGATTTTAAATCTAAAGTGAGTCTTGTGTTAACGTGTTCATTCTAATATTCGGGTAGAGATTTTCGTAACTAATTCACGGATTTGGGAACCTAGAATGCGAATGACATCGCAGCGTAGGGCGCCTTCAAATATGAGTCATTGTAATCGCTTGCCATGGCAAAACTTTGCACCGTTAATCGTGAAGAACACTCGTCGCGGTTTAATTAAAATGCGTTGCCGTTTCGGCATCATGATGAATGATCCTGTTGAATCAAAAGCAAGCTGCTTATTACATAAACGACTCATCCCCTTAAAACTAATTAAACGTTCTCAAAGTTATTGGAGCAAATTCGAGCTCGTCAGCGAGCGCATCGTCTCTTTCGCCAGCATCACGTCTGCCCATAGTCTGATCTCATTCTGAAGTCTCGCGAAGGTCGCACGAGAAAGAGAAGCTGCGCTTCAGGCAATCGCCATTTTGGATCTATCCCCGCGTTGTTGCTACAATGCAAGCAGCCTTGTTTTGAGCCAACATGACGTCAGTTTCTCCATAGTCCTGTATGAGTTTCATCTTCCCTCCCATCCCGTCTCCTAACGATGGCGTCCGGCGGTGCAGGTAGCAGGGTCTCCTGCGGGAGAGATTTGAGTTGTGTTCCCGAAGTGGCGGATACCCTCGATGAGGTCGCCAAATTAGGGTAAGCAAAGAGAGCTTTCGGCGCAGTAAACAGTCAAATTATATCAGCGTTGAGGCTAAATGAAGTGAAGGGTGCTCAGTTTGAAGCTGGCTCGGCTAGGTCGCTGCACGTGATGCACATGAGCATTTGCTAGCTGTTAGCGGCTTCTTCAGATTTGCTTTTAACTCACACACGAGTCTGCACACCAGCTTTGGGCAATAACACAGCGGCCGTTGGGGGAAACCTGGAAACACATGGCAGATAGGGGGGTTATAATTTTTAACGGGTGCGTGGTGTGTGGAATGAGCGTTTTGAATGGAGCGTGTCGAGTCTATGAGGAGACATGGGGCGGTGTCCAGCACAAAAAGTGTGGACAGAAGTATACAGCGGGCAGTGATTATCAATGGGATGGAGACAGGCAGCATTAGAATGTCTACCTCATTGACAGATGGGATTGTGAGCCTGATGGCAAAGGCTGATCATTTGACAATTGAATAATCTAACGGTAAGCGGAAGCAGGGATGAGAAATGAGGTATCACGGGTTAGCAAACACGGGGGACGGCCAGACAAGCGGGTGTGCGGAAAGAGTACGGATGACGGTATTGAGTCCGAAGCAAGATCAATAAAGGCTAAGACAAAATTGGGAGACCCGTCCCTTTTGATGACATGGACATTTTGCATTTATGTTAACGTGTATAACAACTAATAATCTGTTTTCGGGAGTGCGACGGTTGGTCTAAATCCATATCATTCGTCCAATAGCTGTGAGTGCCGTGCATGCCGTCCCCCGCTGGGTCCGACGGGAATAGACTTGGGACCGCTGCTAGTCCCGACCTACGGAGCCCAAACAACTCTCTGAACCTCTTGATGTGGCAGAGTGGAGATATCAGAAATCTGAGTAGCATAGTAATATCCTCAACCAACGGCAAATTGAGAAAAGATTTGTCAAGCTCGTTAAAATTGGGCTATGGCATTAGCTAAAATGGGGTGCGTGAGCTGTGATAAGTGAAACCAGTGCAGTGTTACTGTTGAAAAAAATGCTTACGTAAGAACTCAAAAACATCCGACCCTAGTCCAAAAAGGACCTCTGTAAGCGAAACATCGGCATCTTCGAGGTCAGATAGAAACAAACTACTAGCAGGCGGGCCCGACGGGGGAACCCCGTAAGGGCTAGTGGTATCAGAAACGAGAGTGCGCTTTTTTTTTTCTTTTTGCTTTGGGCATTTAGAGGGAATGATGTAGATAATATGATCTGAAGAAAAGAAAATTAATGATCAGTAAATGTTGTAAATTTCCCATTTCCAAAAAGAAACGATCTAAGAACGGAGACTGGGGGGTAAAAGCAGTGTGTAAATTTAAGGGGTCAGAAAGAGGGAGTGGCAAAGTTTGGATGAACCTAATCCACATACTATTTTTGCCACAACAACCTTAACTAGCTTTTAACCGCCTCAGGGACAAATAAAATATTAAAGATGTATTAGAAACCCTCTGATGCATTCCTTATTAAATTCCTTTTTTCTCGTTTCTTCTTTTTTTTTAAAGATTGATAGCTAAGGCATTGTTCTCCCGGTTTTTCTGTATCCGATACTACTTTGCAATACATACATACAGTACACTTAGACATTACGATTATATCTTCGTAATAAGATGTCCATTCTTTCTTTATTAGATTGGAACACACTTATCGTGGGAAAGCTGTCACCCTGGATTGAGACAGACTCAGAGCTGACCACAGAACGCAGGAATTCCGAAGAAGTATGTTCATAATGTCTTATTTTATATATATATACTATATTTTTGAGGTCCTTTTTTTCTCTTCTAAATATATTCCTTGTCTAATCTGATATTATTAATTTGCTGTAACTTATTGTTGTTTCACAAATAATGCATACACGATGCAATGACCCTGTTGGGCTTTTGATAAACACTCTGCAGTGTCATTGTTGCTTTAATCAAGAGTCAGATGCAAACGAGGGCCTTTTATTGGAGATCTGCCCAACAAAGAGGAAGCCGAGCAGATTTGTTGTTTATTTTGATGTGATCACTCCTTCTAATGTGTTTTGTGCCCTTGCTGCAGGCGCTGGTACAGGAGCTCAATTTCTGTGCTTATCTGGGGCTGCCAGCTTTCATGATCCCCCTAAGGGGTCCACACTGTGCCAACCTGGCTCGAATCCTGCTTAACCACATCCACACAGGACACCACTCTTGCATGGTAATGGAAATCTGTAGCATAGAATGAAAACAAATATGCTCAGAACACACCATTATTTGTTTATGTATACACCCTGGGCCTATCATTCACATAATCTTCGTTCGTGCTGCTTCCATTTCTTTTCTTTCTTTTTTTTCGCTGATGGAATTTTAATTAGTGGTGTGAGTAGACTGTTTATCATTTTAATTTGCTGTCCAACTATAATTTAAAATAATACTGTATGCATTATCCTTAAAGATGACATGATCTGATCCTTTTGCAATATTTATTAGGCTGTCATTTTAACGCATTAATGTGCTTAATTATATTTCAATAATGTATTTTCACAAAAATATAAAACTTCACAACTATTTTCAACATTGATAGTAATAAAATGATTCTTGAGCAGCAAATCAGCAAATATCAGAATGATTTCTGAAGATTTATTTGACAACGGGAAAACTCAGCTTTGCTGTCACAAGATATATATCTGATATATCTCGAAAAATATATATATATAAAATAAGTTTAATTGGTATATATATATTTCAAATATTACTTTTTTTGCTTAATAAAGCACCCTTTGGACGAGATTGCTTGCAAAAGCATGCCAAATCTTACGGGGGACCCCACACCTTTAAGGGTATTGTCCTCTATCATGCTGTAAGACTTAATTAGAAAAGTAAGGGTATATACAAAGCTTTGTACAAAATACCAAGACCCAACGCTCTTGGACTCAATAAGGGCAAACAGTTTAAACGTCAATTATGATTCAAATCCACGTGAGGGATCAGTGTGCAAGCAGACACAAATCCATTTGTTTTTTCTCAGTTGCTGCTCTTGTATTGGTTTATTGCGGCGGGGGTGTCCGTTTCTTTGGTGTTATGATAATCTAAATTTCAATGGTGTTTGTTTTTAATTACATAGTATTTTGGATCCAGCGGGGGGAGGTCCAGCTGTTACTCGCCGAGGACACGCGTGAGATCTCCATCGGCACGAATACCATCTAAACCCAGAGTAATATTATGTTGCGCAAAATATAGAAGACCTGGGCATGGTGAGAGAGCTGAAACAAATAACACCTTTGTTCTTAATAAAGATATGAAATATCGAATTGAACATCCAGTAAGTTAAATGTAGTTTTGTTTTTGTCTCGCCTATCCATATTTGTGTGGCTTGTGATACATCACTCAAAACTGCAGGACGAAATCCAGCAATCTTTTGCCTCATTTCATATTAATTTTGTGGCGTATTTTTCTCTATAAACAGTGGCACTCATTCAGAACACTCTGTGACTATAACAAGAGGATTTGCCTTGGTAAGAGCAAAAAAACTCAAAAGTGAAGTGCTTCTAAATTGCCTATTAAAAATTAAGTGGTGAATACTAACAGTTTTCTGGGGGGGGGTTTCTTCTTTGTGAAGCTATTGAAATCGAAGAAGACCTACCATCTGACATGTTAATCGACAAGTGGCTTGGAGAGCCAATCAAAGCAGCCATTCTCCCTACCAGCATTTTTCTAACCAATAAAAAAGGGTTTCCGGTCCTTTCAAAAGCCCACCAGCGAGTCATCTTTCACCTCTTCAAGGTAAATGTTACCAATATTATGTCACATTCATTCTATTCAGGAAGGTTATCTAACATTCTAGGGTCTCCTTAGCTGGAGGCTCAGTTTATTTTCACAGGGGCAAACCGCCACAGTGAGAAAGACTTGCGTTCGTACCTGCAGTATTTGGAGTACCTCAACCAAAACCGTCCAGCGCCTAATGCCTATGAGCTCTTCGCCAAAGGCTATGAAGATTACCTTCAGTCACCACTGCAGGTCTGACTGTCAAAGGATAAACATTTTGCCTAGTGAGTTTTTCAGCACATTATTTATTATTTTGGTTTCAATTATGCTAATGGAATGCCTAATTGTTTTATCAGCCTTTAATGGACAATTTGGAATCACAGACGTATGAAGTTTTCGAAAAGGATCCCATCAAATATTCTCAGTACCAACAGGTGAGATAAAATAATTTGGTAATGGAAAGCAGAATCTATCATCATTTGGTCACCAGTTATTTATTCACATTAGTGGTGTTTGTTGCATAATTATGCAGTAGCTCATATTAAATGATAAAATGGGCAAAAGGGGGGAACTGTTTTGAACAGTAAGATTTTTAATATTTTAATGCTCTACAAACCTGCATTTATTTGTTCCAAAGTACAACAAAAACAGTACAATTTTGAAATATTTTTTTACTATTTTTCCACATCCTTTTTTCTATTTGAATAAGAAAATCGAAATTTTACTATGAACACCGAAGAATTACCTTTTAAATGTCAATAAGAAAGCGTTAGTTTACTATAAAACTCTTCCAGTATTACTGCTTTTGCTGTACTTTGGATCAAATAAATGCTGGCTTGGTGAGCAGTAGAGACTTCTTTAAAAACATAAAACTTTTTTTACTGTTCAAAAACTTTTGACTGGTACAGTGTACATTTATTCATTTAGCAATTAATTTGTTCATTTGGGTTCGTAAGGAAATACCCTAGCAAACGCATATACATTACTGTTCCACTTAGGGGTTAGTCAGATTGTTTTTTTTTTTCCACACAAAAGGAATTAACTTTTCACCCGGACGCATTAACATTGGTCAAAGGTGACAGTGAGACTTGCGTTGTACAAAATCTCGTTCTATTCGTCAATCATTGGAAGTATTTTGAAAAATACCATTGTTCCACACACACCACACTATAACCGACACAGAACCTGTTATATTGACATAGTAATCATTTAGCCCACAAATCGATATGAAGCCTAAATATAGCATTCTATTCCTCGTTGCTATCACGTACGCAATACTGTGTACATAAAATAAAAGAATTCGTTTCATTGTACAAAACCTATTTCCCATCTTGCAGTTTTAGCTGTATTTATAAATATGCCAGATTGCGTCTACGTTGACTCCTAACATGGGCGCTACGATCTTAGCAACACCCATCACTGGGGGGGGTAATGACTGGGAAAGGCCCCACGTAGGAACCAAAAAAAGTGTGTTATTTGGTCTTAACCCACAGTCTGTCTTCGATTCTAACTCGGACCTAGGTTTCCTGAAGAACAAATGACCACTAGGGAGGCAGTCCGTGACTCACATACTTCCAAGTGTCCATTGTCAGTTCTTAATACTAGGGCGGGTGTCAGAGATATGCTGTTTTTCTTGGCGACTATGTCCACACTGAATTTCTTTCAGGTTTTGATTGTACTATTGTCCCATTTCGTTTATCCCGTAAATGCCTCACTTTCGGGCTGCAAAACCGCTAAAGAACGTCAGTGTTATGGGGGGGGAAAGGGGGGCCGGTTCCGGGAAGAACCCAAATGCTGTTGTCACGTAAGTAACAAAGTTTTTTCCCCCTCCTTTTTTCCCCTTCTCTTGATAATACAGTACTGTAATTGATGATTTGTAATGTATCTTGTGCTCATCAAAATACAGTAAAAATTGTGTGAAGTATTTTTACAATTTAAAAATATATTTGAAAAAGTCATTTATTAATGTGATGGAAGTGCTATATTTTCAGTAGCCATTGCTCCAGTTTTCAGTGTCACATGATGCGCGGAGAAACCTTCTATACAATTCTAAAATGGTTGTTTCAAAGAACATTTCATATTAGCTCTTGTAAAAAAACAATACCTTGGACGTGGTTGTGCTTATTTTATTCAGGATTCATGTGTGATGCATGAATAGGACATAGCAGTAGAAACACCGCATTTATTGGGGATATAGAAAAAATATAGATTTTTATTAATATTGGTACTAATTTCTTTAACTATTTCAAGGGAGATGAAATTATAATTTTTGTGTTTGTTTTAAAACTGTTTACATTTCAGATTACTTGGCTTTCACACACATTTTAAACTCCTAAACATATAATTATACAAAGTACATGTGATGCTTAAAGGTCTTTAAAGAAGTGGTAATTGTTGGCAGATTTTTTAATGGGTTGTTGTCAAGTGTACTACTGTATAAATAAATCAGCAGTCCTGTGGTGTTCCCCTTATTCATATTCAAATCAGAAAGCTGGAGAATGAAATTTGCTGAGTGGGGGGGTGAGCAGTGACTGTAATTGGATCGATGTTACATGAGTGGGTGATGGACTGCTCCAGAAAAGCAAATCCTATAGGTAGCTTTTAGGGTCAGTTCGAGACAATGAGCTTTCAACGGGGCCAGTGGCCTTGATGAAAAATCGAAACAGAACACTTACCTCAAGGTATTAGTAGAAATCATTTTTGTCTTAAACTTAAACTATGATTTTTGATTGGCCCTGTTTGACATCTTTTGATGCGCACATCTGTATTTTTTTTCTCTTAGTTATGGCATAAGCATTCCCTGCTCGTTACCACTTCTTTCCTGCCCACGTCGTCCTCACTATATAATGAGTTGCGTGGGTGTCGGGGAGCCCACGGCGAGACAAAGAACCCCCGAGTTGCGCTATTTTGAGACACCCTATTTGTCAGACTACACAACTTACCACACAAAACTTGCAGACCCCCGGCCTGCTTCGCCTTCGTACATCCCACCACAGTGAGATCATGCGAGCCAGACACAGATCAAAAGACCATATGTAGTCCAAAAATCGGTCCTTTAAATTGTTTTTGTACTCTTCTATGTGAGCGCGTTACTCTTGTGATCTTTACCCTGTGCAGATATGATAAATAACCGTATCATGTCTCGGTTCTTCATATTGATTTAATTCAGTGCTAGTCACGGCTTTCTGGATAGTTTGAGCACACTCTACAAATGTCGTGCTCGTAAGTCGTTTTGTTAGTAGCAGCGTAGTGGGACAAAACACGCGCAGTTTAAAGAGGCTTGCATTGGTTTCCTGATTTTCTGTTCCTGGTTCCCACCATTGAGTGTAGTGGTGCTGTATGTGCCAAAAGTGGCATGGTTATCAGGAGAGGCAAGTCAACATAATTGAATAAGGGAAAACGTTTAATTTCTATATCCAAATATAATCAATGCAATCACAAACTGTAATACAGATGTTATTCTTGGCGGCATATTTACTGACAAAAGTGCATTTTGTGTCGTGCTTTAGTGAACAACTTCATCTTAATCAATAAACTTGCTATAGCAAGGAAGAACCTGAAACTACACTTCACTGGGATTGTTCGCCCTGTTCCCCTCTCTATTACTTCCCTTTGAAAGTAAGTTCCGTGTCTTTGTTGTACCCCCCCTCTTTCCATTACAAACGCATTTTATGTGACTTCCGCGCATTTTATGCAAGTAACAGCTCCTATGGATATGGTTGACTAAGATATTTAAGACGAAACGTTTTAATCATTTTTAGCCTATTAAATGTAAAACATCCTATGGTAAATTTTAAAATGTTTTATCTTTGTTTGGGTTAGGTATTTATTATTGTAATGCTTTCTTTCTGTACGTCGTGTATTTTGTATTCTTGTATAACTAAAATGTACTGCTTTTGCCTTACGATGCCTCAGATGCGGCATGTGATTAATCTGTACTACGCGATATTTTTTTACTGAAAACACAGCATACCCTATTTTTGTTAGCAAACACGGTCGAATTACATCAAAAGTGACAAATAATTTTACTGTGCTACAAAACATACTTTTTCAAATAAATCGTTTCTTTAATAAAACGTTCCTAGCGGAAGTGTAAATCCTAAAAAAATATACTCGGGTTTTCCACCAAAATATTAAGCAGAAACAGCTCATATTTCAACCCTGATATAATTAGCACTTTTCTTGAGCGCCAGATCAACATATTAGAATGATATCTGAAGACTGACACTGAAGACTAATTTAAATTTATTTCAGTCATGGAAAACCTGAATTTTCAATAGCCATTTCTCTAATGTATAAATGGAAAACTGTTGTTTTAAATTGTTTTAACCATTTTACTGTTGTTGTTCTGTATTTTTGATCAAATCACATATCACTCTGATGCCCCTTGGCACGCATATTTATTAAAACAACGAAAATGTATTTTTTAAAAGTAGCTCCTACCACCTGATTTTTTTGTTTAATTGAAGTATACAGACAACTAAAATTGACTTGTGCATGGGATAATAATTTAAAATGTTCAAAAAAGGGGCCCGTCCCCATTGCATGCTCGGGCCTCCCTTCTCATTGAGTGCTAGTGGGTATCGTTATCGCCTGTCAGCTTATCTTGATATTTGACTTTTTTTATCTCAGTATATGACTGTTATCCATCACTCAATGCACGCACTTTCTTGTCATACCATTTGGTGTGAACTTCTGCCATGGACATAAATACAGTTAGCACTTTCAGTTTGAAATGCGCCACTAAAGACTAATCAACTTCTACCAGAGTACGTGGCAGTTTATCGACTCCACAGTTAATGCGCTGAAGTGTACAGCCACATTGGAAGTGTAATCCTAACACCTTTTTTCCCCTCTCAATCTCTCCTCCTCATCTCTTTCCGCTCCCCTATGCATGCGCCGATCACCGCGGTGCCCTGGTGGTGTGCAATAACGTGAGCGTGAGGTTCTGGAGGTGTAACAATGGAAAGAAGGTCTGGTATGAATGGGCTGTGACTGAGCCTATATGCTCCGCCATTCACAACCCTTCTGGGCGCTCTTACACCATCGGCCTGTAGCAAGCTGACATCTGCTGAGACATGGGGTTACACTGACTTTTGTTTTGTCTTGTTGTTTTTTTTTTTATAAACAATCTGGTTTTCAATCAAGCGGCAGGTTTAAATATCTTGTTTCAAGGGTTCAATTACACTCAAGGAGATTGTTCACCATGACAGCTATGTATCTTTGGCCATTTCTGTAATGTTCATGAGGATGGAAATTAAAACAGCACTTACGAGGTATCCTTTAAAGCAGTGCGCGATGTCCTGGTGCTCTTTATTAGTTCAAACTCTTCTGATATTTCAAAAATATATTAATAGCACAAAAGCTGTTATTTTTTTGAATACTATTGTTTCTAGAACTGATTAAGTGAGTCCAACAGTCTATTTTGCCACTCTACATAATACATCAGCGTTATTTCCCAATTGTCCACCAGTGCCCTGCAAAGCCCCGTTGTGAGAATAATCATAGTATGATGTCCCCAGTCAGGCCATGTTGGAAAACATATCCCATACTTTTATACAGTTTTTTTTTTTCCTGATTAATAAAATGTATTGTCATATAACATGAATAAAAAAAGGTACAAAATTGTTATCTTCCTCTCTGATAAATTTTATAAAAGTCCCAAGACAAACTCACTCCATTTCATAAATCTATGTCGCAATATACAGGTAATGATGACCATGACATTTAAAAAAAATATATATATACATATTGATATTGTATTATTATTATTACGCATAAATAATCCAGTGGCCAAAAGAGCCAAAAAAGAAAGAAAAAAAAGAACAATTTGAATTAGATTTCATTTTTTTCAATTTTGAGTTATTGTAGATCATGGTCATGACATACTAAAATCAAAATTAGATGTTAAACAGTCAGAATTATGGCATGAAAATCGAAAATTGGCTTTTTATTATGACCGTTGACTTTTCGATGTCCTCATAATTTTTAATTTTTGTCATAATTATTTATAGTTGACACTTCATAATAGGTGGCAGTATTGCCATACATAAAATTTACATAAACATCTAATTGTTTTAGGCAAAGAACAGTCACATTAGCTATTGAATGTATTTAAGAGAGAAGTAATCTGTAGCTAAACAATTATAGGCAGGGAAACCATCAGCGCTGATTTCGTTTTCTTTGTTTACTCATGAACACTCATTAACAGAGCGCAGCGTTAACGTGTTTGCCAAGACATCTAAACCTATTTGTTAGCATCATGCAGGGAATATTCACAAATATCCATTCAAGCACCATTGATTGTGATCCTTGTCTTCTTGGTGAGCAACTTTGGAAGACACTAGAGAAGGCACTTGCTTTGTCTAATTGAATTATGAATGTAATTTGCGTCTGTGACTTCTCTTAATTTTATTCAGTTATTCTTTAACACTAATTTCTTTGGAGTTAAATTGTACAAGTCATTGCATCATTGTTTAGGTTATTGTTAAAAATGTGCCAGTCTGAGGTGGTGGGCTTCCTCAGCTGAGTTTTGGTTTCTTCTACTTAGAGCTACTTAGAACATCTTAGGGAGTTTCTTCACTGGCACTGATGCCTTTGGCAACACACCGGGGTGCATGTAAGACATTATTGTGTGTAAATCAGCTTTGGAATAGTATGCATTGTGAAAAGCACTATACAAATAAATTTAAATTTAGCTTTAGGGAAAAGCTTATTGATTTGCATGGCTGGCTGAGCTGAAGCTTTGTTCTTTGGCCAGAGAGCTCATTTTTGTCATGTGGCCCCTAGCAAACCCAATTCTGGCCCTTTGAAGTGCTGAAAAAATTTGTTACAGCCCCATTATGCATGTATATGTCTGTCAGTCTATATTTACAAATCAATGTTTAGATCATAATTTATCACAGCCTTCCAAGTATTATATAAAAAAAGCTTTTAGCCTATATGGTGGCCCATTTCTGCCACATGAGAAAAAAACCATGCATTGGTAAAGCATAATTATGACGTACCAAGTCATTGACATAGAAAGTCATAATTATGACAAAAAGTTAAAATTGAGAAGTGTTAATAGCTATGTTTCCATCCACCTATTTTACGACCCCCGCATTTGGAATACGCATAAAAAAAAAAACAAAACCGTGATAGAAATGCCAAGATGCACATAAATTCTAAGAATGTGCATAAAACACTTATGCACACAATTAAAGTAGGATACACTTTTTTTATGCGATAAGAAAAAACGCGAATAAAATACGATGGAAACACATTTACTAAATAAATTCCACCATGCGCATCAAACAAGGTCATGTGACTTTGGGGGCATGATGGGACGGGATAACTTGACTAACCAGTTGAGCGATCTCTTTGCACAGCATCTGAAATGTTGTTTTGGTTGTTCTGAAATGCCTGAGCAAAGTCTGTCATCAAAGTATTTCTAAATAATTGTCTTAAACGACTGCGTTCCCAAACAGCAGGCATCCAACTTCGAAAGCAATGACCGCATTTATTGCTTTTCGTCTGCTTGCTCTGAAGTGGCTTCTCCTATTTTCTTAGTGATATTTATTGCCAGTTTATCAGGAAATTATGATTTTGTTCTCTTTGACTCGTTGGATGGGAACTGTGCATTATTCGCAAATGTTTTAGGCAATATTCCAGTTTTGCCCACAAGTTAAAATCGAATCTTTGGATGCAAACATAGCTGATAAAAAAGTTGAAATTGAGAAATTTATTTTAATAAATAAATAATCATATTTATGAGATAATGTCAAGTATGGCAAAAAGTAAAAATGGTCATAATATACATTTTATGACACTTTTTGCCTTATGACTCAGAATCTCAATTTTGACATCTCTTTTTGTCATAATTTTGGCATGTCAAATTTTCACATCATAATTTTGACTTATGTCATAATGACTTTTATGAACAATAATTATTAATGCAATAGTTTTTAGGTGGCGGAAATGGGGTTCCATATTATGAACAAAAATTCATTATTTCATCATTCATAAAATATATTTTTCTAAATTATTTTTATGTAATATTTTGCTGCTGTTTTTTTAAAAAGTTTTCCTCACCCTAACAGGTTTTGATTTTTTAATGTCTTGATTTTAATATCAGTAAGTGTGGGTTAAGAGGACAAACATTCAAATGGCATAATTTTATTTGCCTGATTATGACCCAGATTTATTTATTTATTTTGACCTTAAGTTGAGATTTGGTGCTGCAAGACTATTGTGATTCCATTGCTAAATACAAAATCTCTTTGTAGTTGCATAATATTGCCTCTGTTGCATTCATCTATTAAACTAGACCAAACCAGAACACTGTGGGCGGGTTTATCAGATTATCACATTAAGTTTGGGGCAGGAGGATAAAGTTACGGAGACTCTCAACATTAAGCACAGAGTTGCTGCTGTCTGTGTGAAAATGAGCAGCAGTGGCACCCGACGCAGGGCTGCATCAGTGCCAGACACAGACACCGACGACGGAGAACCAGCAGTGACCTTGAAGAAAGAGATCGGACTCCTCAGTGCATGTGGCATTATTGTGGGTAAGTCTGTGTTTTATGCATTACGTTTCCTCTTTATATTCTCCTTGCACTTTATATGGTATAAAAATACATGCAGTAAATAAAAGTAGGCCTATAGTTTGTATCCCCTGAATTCATAAAATTAGATATTTATGCATATCCATGATATTTTGAAGAACTGACCATTCAGTGAAACTGAAAGGAGTCCAATATTGTTTTCATTGTAAGGACCAAAAAACACTAATACATTTTTTTAAATATCCTTTTTCCATCACCATACTATGCATAGGATATATGCATAAAGTACATAATTTAATTAAATTTTTTTAAATATTATATCTATATGATATAAATGAGAAATAAAGCATGTGAACAGTAACTCCATCCAGAACAAACACCGCGTGGAGCTGAAGCACAGGTAGGGCCCTAGTAAGGATTATAAACAGTGAAGAGATTTCTCAGTAGGAGTCTGGTGTTAGGTAGCAAGTTTAAACCTAAACTGGGTCACTACTCGGCATGTAATTTAGACTTGAATGCGAGAAGCTCACCAGCATGTCTGTGCCAGTTACCTCACTGCTGGGTTAATGCGTGTTATCTGAGATTTAAGCTGTCAGTAGGTGTTTGGGTTACAGCAGGTCGGGTCACTATCTACCCGTCTTGTCCATTAACAGGTTCTGTTGTTTTGGCAGTAGTGTGTGTGTGTGTGTGTTGTGTGTGTGAGAGAGAGGGAGAGGGAGATCATTTGTGGAATTACTTGGTTTTAAGGCCTCAGGTTTTACACTCAAAAATAGGATGTTGGTTAAGGATCTCTGTTGTCAAAAAAACTTGTACGTTGGGGTTTTTGAATGTGTCATAAATTGGATAATTGTTCATATCTCTTGACATGTCTGTTCCTGTTAAAAACAGAGATACTTAAAACATTGACAACAACTGTTTTTCAAACCTCTGATTAATATTTAATATTCAGATTGATAACCTAAGAATTACCTTGTATGTAGCCCGCACAGTACAGGTGCATCTTAATAAATTAGAATGTCGTGAAAAAGTTTTTTTATTTATTTCAGTAATTCAACTCAATTGTGAAACTCGTGTATTAAATAAATTCAATTTACACAGACTGAAGTAGTTTAAGTCTTGTGTTCTTTTAATTGTGATAATTTTGGCTAAAATTTAACAAAAACCCACCAATTCAATACCTCAACAAATTAGAATATGGTTGACATGCCAATCGCTAACAACCAAAACACCCTGCAAAGGCCTTCCAAAATGGTCTCGGTCTCTGAGTTTGGTTCACTAGGCTACTCAATCATGGGGAAGACTGCTGATCTGTTAGTTGTCCAGAAGACAATTATTGACATCCTTCACAAGGAGGGTAAGCCATAAACTTTCATTGCCAAAGAAGCTGGCTGTTCACCGAGTGCTGTATCCAAGCATGTTAACAGAAAGTTGAGTGGAAGGAAAAAGGGTGGAAGAAAAAGATGCTCAACCAACCGAGATAACTGCAGTCTTATGAGGATTGTCAAGCAAATCGATTCAAGAATTTGAGTGAACTTCACAAGGAATGGACTGAGGCTGGGGTCAAGGCATCAAGAGCCACCACACACAGACGTGTCAAGGAATTTGGCTACAGTTGTCGTATCCCTCTTGTTAAGAGCCCCTCCTGAACCACAGACCACGTCAGAGGAGTCTTACCTGGGCTAAGGAGAAAAACAACTGGACTGTTGCTCAGTGCTCCAAAGTCCTCTTTTCAGATAAAAGCTCAAAGCCCAGGTTTCTTGAAGTCCAGTGTTAAGTTTCCACTGTCTGTGATGATTTGGGGTGCGATGTCATTTGCTGTTGTTGGTCCATTGTGTTTTTTTGAAAACCAACGTCACAGCACCCCTTTACCAAGAAATTTTGGAGCACTTCCTGCTTCCTTCTGCTGACAAGCTTTATGAAGATGCTGATTTCATTTTCCAACAGGATTTGGCACCTGCCCACACTGCCTAAAGCACCAAAAGTTGGTTAAATGGCCATGGGGTTGGTGTGCTTGACTGGCCAGCAAACTCGCCTGACCTGAACCCCTTAGAGAATCTATTTGGTATTGTTAAGAGGAAGATGAGAGACACCAGACCAACAATGCAGATGATCTGAAGGCTATTGTCAAAGAAACCTGGGCTTCCATATCCCCTCAGCAGTGCCACAAACTGATCACCCTCCATGCTACGCCAAATTGAGGCAGTAATTAAAGCAAAAGGAGCCCCTACCAAGTATTGAGTACATCTACAGTAAATGAACATACTTTCCAGAAAGCCAACAATTCACTAAAAATGTTTTTTTTTATTGGTCTTATGAAGTATTCTAATTTGTTGAGATAGTGAATTGGTGGGTTTTTGTTAAATGTTAGCCAAAATCATCACAATTAAAAGAACCAAAGACTTAACTACTTCAGTCTGTGTGCACTGAATTTATTTAATACACGAGTTTTACAATTTGAGTTGAATTACTGAAATAAATGAACTTTTCCACGACATTCAATCTATTTTATTGAGATGCACCTGTGTATATATACTGTATAAATTACCCTCACAACTGCTTTCCCCCTGCTTTATTTACATATAGTACTTTACGGATGTTTGTTTGTTTTGTTAAATTGTTTCATATTTTTTTCTTTATCTTTTTTCATTTGGCAAGGACAATAAATGAATATGGAGATAAAGGAATTGGTTTCTTATTTTGTGCAGAAATAAATAATGGAGGAAAGGGACTCGGGAAGATACTTAAGTAAAAAAAAAAAAAAATCACCTAGTGGTTCAAGGCTGCTGTAGTACAAGTGGCAAAACAGCTTATTTCATTCTCCCCTTGTCTTTTTTCCAAATCTCTTGAGAATTCCATCTCTAAACAAAGGAACTTTTCACTGCTCAACAGGTGTTAACAATGAGCATTCTTAATATTTTACCAGACTGGTTGAAACCAACTCTCAAGGTCACAATGCACTGAAAAAAATCTTGTATAAGGGAAGAACACGGTCTGAGGCATGTGCAAAGAACACAGAGACAACGAATTTTATAATATATACACTACTGTTCAAAGGTTTGGAGTCAGTACAAGTTTTTATGTTGCTGAAAGGAGTCTCTTATGGTTTTTTAGACATTATTAGAATTTCAAATATCTGTTCCCCCCAGTTCCCGAGTTCGAGTCCCGGCTCGTGGACCCCCCCTCTCCCACTACACTTCCTGTCAACTAACTGTCCTATTAAAATAAAGGCAAAATGCCAAAAATGTAAAAAAAATATTCAAAACCACACTGGCATTAGAGAGTTGGCCTAACAGCTTCCACTTATCTGGGAAGGCTTTCTTTTAAATACTGAAACATGGCAGTGGGGATTTACTTTCTTTCAGACACAAGCTACATTCAAGTCCTGTTAACTCCTCTTGCCTGTTTGTTGTCATTTCCCCAGGTAACATTATTGGGTCTGGGATCTTTGTAAGTCCAAAGGGTGTTTTGGAAAATTGCAGCTCAGTGGGTCTGGCTCTCATAGTGTGGACTCTCACTGGCGTCATCACTGCCATCAGTGCTCTGTGCTATGCTGAACTGGGAGTCACAATCCCAAAGTCAGGTGGAGACTATTCCTATGTTAAGGACATCTTTGGAGGGCTAGCTGGGTAAGACTGACTCATTTATTTAGTTGAAATGTAATGCGTGTGAGGTTTTACAGGTCTTGTCTTTTGAATAGGTTTCTAAGGCTGTGGATTGCAGTGTTGGTGATCTATCCAACTAACCAGGCTGTGATTGCCCTCACATTTGCCAATTACGCATTGCAGCCTCTCTTCCCTTCCTGCTTCCCTCCAGAGAGAGCGCTGGGTCTGCTCGCCGCCGTCTGCCTGTGTAAGTAAATGCTGATAATTAAAACATGCTTTGGGGCTACATTACATTGTCCATGACACAACGTTTTATCCAAGATCATCCTGCATCTGGTGCGGGCAGTAACGGTAGAAACATGTAATCTGGATTACATAATCAGATTCCAAAAATTAAGTACTTGTCATTAGATTATATTACATTGTAAAATACTCGTAATCACTACAGCTACCATTTACTGGTTACATGATTATTGAAATTATAATTTATTCATAATGTGTTGATTCTCCCTAATTGTTCTTTTTCATCTCCTAACAAATGGAATATATTTTCGTTCTCTTTGTATTTTTATATCAATATCGTACAAGCTTTTAAATGAGTTGGGTCCAAATCTAAAAGTAATCACAATGGTAAGTAATCAGCCCCAGATGCCAGATCCTGTCAAAAATATATTTTTTTTACTGGTAAAACAGCAACTAATCAGCAATGTTGTCCAATACCCAAAACCTGTTAACAGCAAGTCTTGTCTGGTACCCAAAACCAGTGTTTGGTCTGGTACCCAAAACTTTATTAACAGCCTTCTATCAGCTGAGTTGACTGAGAAAAGCCAGTGAAGAGCAGAAGCAGGAGACAAAATAATGATGATAAAAAAGAAGCATAGTTGATTGAATAATCTTAGTTGCGTATGTTTCAATGCTCAGACTTCATCTGACGAACACAAATCCAACAAGTAGTGTTATGTCAAACTGCTTCACAACAACATCCCATAAACCTTGAATTTCCATAAACATTTCCTTCTTATTCTTACCATAAGACAATAACCCTGGAAAACAACAACAATGATAATTTTTTTTTTTTTATATATATATATATATATATAAATATATATTCATTAGTGGCCTTGTCTTGACCGCAGGTAGCACTTTTGAATCAGAAAAGTGGCTTTTTATCACCTCTTTTTGTTCAGGAACAGGTTCTACATATATTAATACATAATTGTGGTTAATGAGCTTAATGATGTCAGCTGGACTTATAATGGGAAGGTTTCCAAAGAACTTGTTCATACAGGTCTGGATCATGCAGTGTTTTCTTGCAAGAGCTTTTTCCAAAGCCGTGTAACAATGTTGTCTGGCAACTTTAATCATTGTTGAAGCTTAAACCTATTGGCAGTTCTTGCTTTGTTTTCGTTCTTTAATCTAAAGCTGTTATTTTCATGTTTCATGTTGCAGTAACAGTATTGATGAAGTATTTTCAAACAGCAGCTTTTGTCTGAATTTTAAGTTGGACAGTATATACATACAGTATAACATTTGACTGACTTCATTCTTCGTTCAGTGTAACTTCTGGTTACTGCCATCAATATGAATTTGAATGTTTATAATTTGTTCTTTTCCTTGAAGTGCTGTTAACTTGGATAAACTGCTTCAGTGTCCGCTGGGCGACTCGTGTACAGGATGTGTTCACCACAGGCAAACTCCTCGCCCTCTGCCTCATCATCATCATGGGCGTTGTGCAGATCTGCAAGGGTAATTTATAACAGTACAGTCCATAGTGCATCTATATCTATATTTACCATTACCATACTATAATATCATTAACATCACTCATAAACATATTGTGGATTGCATATGCATTATCAGCATAAAAGTGTGGGCATTTGAAGATGTGCTGATTTAAATAACGATGTTTCATGGAGAGTGAAATAGGTGCAATTTTTCTAAGAGCTCATGAAGGCTGTGATGAATTAAAAGTTCAAAAGAACAGCATTTATTTAAAATAGATATCTTATGTAATATTATATGTCTTTACTGCATCCTTGCTGAATAAAAGTATTAAAACACATTTGAATAGAAGCATATATATCTATATAAATAGATAGATAGATAGATAGAGTTTTACTTTAAAGTACAATATAAATCACCATGTTTTAATAATATTTTGTCATGCTTTAAAGTAAGCTTATTTTGAAGGGTTTACTAACATGCTAAAGCACATTAAGTACTTGATTATAATTTTAAGTTTGTCATATTAAATTTAAAGATAATACATTTGAAATGTGCTAAATTGCAACGTCTTCAATATAAATGTTTAATTACTTTAAGTAAATTATATCCATAAGTATTCATTTAAAAGTATACTACAGTGTATAGCTAGCTAGCTCGATAGGGTCGTCGTGATTTTGCCAGGTAAGACATGTTCCTGGATCAACATTTTTTGATAGATAGATAGATAGATAGATATGCTCTTTGTTCACAAAAGTCCTTATAAAATTGTTTTGTTTTTTTACTACTGCCATAAAGATATTGACAAAAATACAGTACAAGAAAACAATGAAATCTGTGTTTGGCTTGTTTAACTCATTCAGTATTAGATCTGAACATAAAGGGCTTGAATATAAGAGGGCAGGCATTAAGCTAAGAGTATTACATAAGCATACTTTTCATATTTTACCCATTTTTGCACTATAAACAAAAGAGTATAAATCCATTAAGCACAGACAAGCTCACAAATGAATTCGACTGTCATGCTGGCCCATTTGTAGTCTGCTGCTTTCATGTGTTTAATATCCCAAGGACAAAAAAGGAACGTTGAATGTCTTCTTTAAAATGTCTTCATAAAAGCATCAAAAAAGAACTATTGATTTTGACAATGGAAACTTGTACATTGGTTAAATAACAGTGCTTTTTAATGCATAATATGCTTTCCTGCAGTAAATGTGACGAAAATAAATAAATTAAATTGAGTATGCAGTAGTTAAAGGTGCAATAGGAGATCTTGGAAAATGCTAACTTTAGCCTGATAGCACTGAAAGCGAACGTCCCACCCTCCCTGCAATCGCCGTCCAAAGCCACTCCCCTGAACGCACATACGCTGACAGACCAAAATTCCAGAGACAACATTACAATAGGCTACATCAGCTGTTCCCAATTCCAGTCCTCTCGCCCTCCTGCTCTGCATATTTCATATGTATCTCTTATCACGTGCAATGTTTGTTCTATTCCGTCCGTAAGTGCCCTGGGAAGTATACATCACCGGATATTCCACCATGATTCCAGTTCGAAGCGAGCGTATGCAAAGGGCATTAAAGTGTGCGAGACGTGAATTTATATTGTACATAGGTGATTATGTCACAACACTTCTCTCTAAGTTTCATCTGGGTGTGAACACTTAGGCGTCAGCAACAAATCCGTGCATTATGTTCTGAAGTGAAGTAATTTTCAACGGATTTCCCCTGCTTCCCTTGCGCGAGGACTGGAATTGGGAACCGCTGGGCTACATCATGTGTCGTTCACCGGTGAGAAAACTTTATATTACAGTTAGTAAAAGTACTACAATACCAGGAAGGAAGATCGGGTTGTTGATGTTTGTTTGCCATTCTCGCTCTGTCTGCACAGCGTGCGTGAACGCGCTGATGACGTATCCTGTCTGCGCGTACAGGGTGCGCAGAAGTATGCAAATACATGTTGACAGGCATGTAGGAAAGCTAATTAAAACGCTCGGACCTAACGTTTTGATTGGATGGACATTTCTTGGTCCGATGCCTTCCACAGAATATATAAATACATTTAGACCACTTAACATAATGATTGCTATCGGGATGTGAAGAGACTTTCAATCAGCATAACAAAAAATGTTTCTGAAGACAATCACCTATTGCACCTTTAATAAAACTTTTTCCATTCATTTAGATACTCTCTGCGTATTAATTCAGGCATAACGCATAAAATGCTTTTGTCTCCAGGTCATTTTTATTGGTTGGAGCCAGAACATGCATTTCATCCTCTCCAGCCCTATGACATGGGCCGCATTGCACTGGCTTTCCTTCAGGGCTCCTTCGCTTATGCAGGCTGGAACTTTCTTAATTATGTAACAGAAGAGCTCATTGACCCCTACAGGTACACTGCCATTTGTCAGGGAAAATGTACAGTGAAAGACAGTCATTATCACAAAATAAAAAATAAAATCCAACTTTGCCATTATGAGAAATAATTCTAGATATTTCTCTGAGATTATTTTACGCAATAATTGTCTTGCTAAATACATAAAATGTGAATAATAATAATAACATACATTTAGTACTGGTATCTTTATATAAGAATTTTATGTAAGGATTTTAACACATTAAATACACAATATTAATTGCAGAAATTAACAGATTATTTTCCCCAAGCCTAAAACAACTATAAATACAATACTGTCATGTATAATGTACACCATTACCACATACACAAAAAATGTTTTTGATCTGTTTACTTGGTTCTATTGAAATTATATTGTAATGTCTCAGTTTTTCTCCTAGACAGCATTGAAACTGATTGGAAAGTATTTTCCATTCAGATTATTCTCTTGAGGAAAAATTCTCACATATGCGTAAACTCACGTATGTCCTCTAGAGTTTCAGGAGAGATTTCAAAAGTATATCAAACTGTTCAGGCCTATCAAGATACCAAAAATTAAAAGTCAGAGATTCCTACATAAATAATTCTCATCAAATTCTTCCAAAATGGAAGTTATTATGCCGTCCATATTCACTTTTATTGAATATGAGGCATTTGTATCTCTTTTTATTTCTCCTGAGGCATTTTTATGAGAAACATCTGAGACAAAAAAGTAAATGGCAAACATTTTGTTTTTCTGAGAATATTCAGAAGTTATTAGATCATTTATGTATACCGATCAGTTATGTATAACTATTGGGGTGTCATAAATACTATAAATGTTAGCATTTTAAATACCAAAGTATTCCTGCTCTGGGCAGTACGGGTTTGCCAGAGACTTACAATCAAGATTCAACGGTTTTAACTCTCTCTTTACAGGAACCTGCCTCGTGCAATTTTCATCTCAATCCCTCTGGTCACTTTTGTCTATGTATTTGCGAATATTGCATATGTTACAGCTATGAGCCCTCAGGAGCTGATGGCCTCCAATGCTGTTGCTGTGGTGAGTTGCTCTGCTCAAATTAAGATGCTTATTGAGTTCTTCCTTCATCAGGAAATGAAGCAGCCTATTAATCAGTAGATCGGTCTGACCCATCTGACGTTTTTGCTGAATGTCTGCTTACCTCTATAAACTTTGCCTTCTTTTTCTCTTTAATCTCCATCAGACATTTGGTGAAAAGCTGCTTGGGGTGATGTCATGGATCATGCCCATCTCTGTGGCTCTGTCCACCTTCGGAGGGGTTAATGGGTCCCTTTTCACATCATCCAGGTCAGTCTTGATGCCATGTTATTGCACAATTACTCATTCAGTTTGCATTGTATTTTAATGTCAATGGATAGCTTGATTGACAGTTGTTCGTCTCAGGTTATTCTTTGCAGGTGCGAGAGAAGGACATCTTCCCCGTCTGTTGGCAATGATTCATGTGAACCGCTGTACACCCATCCCAGCTTTGCTTTTCACTGTGAGCTCTTTGTTTTGTTCCTTAAAGGAATAGTTCACCCAAAAATGAAAATGTACTCACCCTCAGGCCATCCAGATGTAGATGAGTTTGTTTCTTCATTGGAACTGATTTGGAGAAATCTAACATTGCATCACTTGCTCACCAATGGATCCTCTGAAGAGAATGGGTGTCGTCAGAATGAGAGTCCAAACAGCTGAACAAGTAATCCACATGACTCTAGTTCATCATTTACCATCTTGTGAAGCAAAAAGCTGTGTCTGTAATAAATTCATTATTAAGACATTTTTAGCTTTAGCTAAAATATGAGCTCTATCCAAAATATTGTTTCTCCAGTAAAGAAGTAATCTTGTCTGAATCAGGAGAGAAATATGCACAGATCAAGCACTGTTTACGAACAAAAACAGTTCTAAAATATGTCGGTGGATTTTGACGTGAGAGGACAACAGGGGATGATTTTTTTCCCACTGAAGGAAGCGTTATTATGGATCATGGACTGGTGTTTTAGCTGAAGTCGACAGTTTAGTTAAAATGCCTTCATGATTTGTTTCTCACTGATGTAATGCTAAATTTCTCCAAATCTGTTCCGATGAAGAAATAAACTCATCTACACCTTGGATGGCCTGAGGGTGAGTAAATTTGTACTCAAATTCTCCTTTTTTAGTGAACTATTCCTTTAAATAATCTAAAAATCTTTGTTTTGTAAATTATATACAATGTATTGGTAGGAGCTTATATTCAAATCAAATCCTGGTTTATTTGATAGTGTATATCAACTCTGCTGATGTTGTGCACCAGTGACATATACACCCTTATCAACTATGTTGGCTTCATCAACTACCTGTTTTATGGGGTCACTGTTGCCGGGCAGATTGTGCTTCGTGTCAAAGAACCAGACTTACATCGACCAATCAAGGTAAGGCTGAATCCTAATGACTTTGTGTAGTTTTGACAGCATTAAACCTCAAGAGCTGTCAGAACTCAGCATTTGCTGTGAACCGTAATGATGTATAATTATAGATTACTTTTTTGGGTGGGGGAGGGGGTACTGTACATTTGTAGGTACTTTACGAAATCAACAGGTTTCACTCCACAGGTGAGCTTGGCGTGGCCAG
This sequence comes from Sinocyclocheilus anophthalmus, assembly GCA_018155175.1. NCBI lineage: Eukaryota > Metazoa > Chordata > Actinopteri > Cypriniformes > Cyprinidae > Sinocyclocheilus > Sinocyclocheilus anophthalmus. Next base: position 196,763 of record JADLZN010007640.1, on the reverse strand, counting down.
TAATTTTCCTGATTTTCTGGGCATTCCTGCTGATCTTCTCTCTGTACTCGGAGCCTGTGGTGTGTTGCATTGGTCTGGCCATTATGTTGTCAGGTGTTCCTGTGTATTTATTTGGCATCTATTGGGAAAACAAGCCCAAGAGCTTCAACTCCTTTGTTGGTATGGTATTATCTTAAATCTCAATTAATATTGATGGATGAAAATGATTTACAAATGTCAGCTATATTTGCATAAGACTAAACAGATTGTGAATGAGACAGAGGCTACTAAAGACACTCCATCTGCTGTTGTCTGTCTACATAGCTAAACTGACACACTTGGGACAGAAGTTGTTCATGGTGGTATATCCCGCTGAAGGCAGTGAAGACGGGAATGAAGACAAAGACTAATCTGGATAGGATTACAAGAAGTACATTTACTGAGTCATTCATGGATATTCATTCATCAACTAAACTTAAGCAATATGAATTTGGTAGGTTATGAAAATGCAAAACAAACATGCACATAGTGTGGAGGATAATGTAATAGCTAAAAAAAAGTATTTTTCATTTGAAAGACTGGCCATAAACATTCTAGATGCAATACTGCCACCAATTGGCAAGATTATTAGATGCAATATAAATATTGTTGCTGTGACTGTTACGGATCATTTTTTATTTTTATATTGAGCATACTATTGTACTCTCTTCATCAGTCTCTGGTGTTTGTATTCACTACATTTTATACTCTATTGTAAGAAGGTTGAATAATATTGGAGATAATGTTTTGCATTTTTGTGTGTGCAAGTGTTTCATTTGTATTCGCTTTTCAGACTTCAGACTTGAAAATAAATAATGACCCAAAACAACACAAACAGAAAGAAAGAAAGATGTCTGTGTGTTATTTACCAGCATGGAATCTTGCCAGCATGGAAAATGTCTGTAATTTAGGAGTAAATGGGAACAATGGCTTGCTGTGTTATATAACCCACATCCTACACCCTGCTTTCATGTTGGACAAGGACAACAAAACACGTCCAGAATTATGTTAAATTTTTGGCCTTGTATCTATAGTAGTGAAGGTAAGGTAAACTACTCTATAATCATTGGAGAACTTGTTCTTCATTTTAAACTGACTCATTTCAGCACACAGGCCTTTATCAAGGTAAAGGTAATATGTTTAAATAAGTCAATTTAATTAAACTAAAGCAAAGTTCAAAATTTAAAGGGGTCCTATTATGCTCTTTTACAAAGTCTTAATTTAGTTTTGGGGGGTGTACTAGAACATGCTCTCATTTTTCACATAATTTACATTATTAAAATACCTTTCTCCCCATCCTGGTTCAAACGGCTCGATTAGTTCCGGCTTTGATGAAGGTCCGCCTTCCGAAAAACAAAATGTTATGTGATTGGTTAGCTGTCCCAGTGCGTTGTGATTGGCGAACAGCTTAAACGATGTTTCAGTACTGCCACGCCCCCTTGCTCCAACTTTCAACAAAAGATTTAGGCGAATCCGGCACTTCTCACTCCTGTTGTGGAAGCTGTCCTCAGTAAAATGCGCAGCACACAATAGCAAATTGGGGTTATAATTGCTCAGGAACAGAGTTAAAAAGTAAATTGCAACCACTGTTTCCTGACATAATCCGCTTTCGGAAGCCCAAACAAAGAAGTTTTAGGCAGTCGTGCACCGGACGAGAAGCACAGCGTCGCGCCACGGCTTTAAAATTCAAACACATTATTTTCTATGAGTGTAGGCACACCGGCGGCGTCGTTCGGCGTCTGTCCACGGTGCCCAGCTACGTCGTGTTGTACTTGTAAGAATTGTTCTAGACCAGCGGTTCTCAATCCCAGTCCTCGCGTACCCCTGCTCTGCATGTTTTGCATGTCTCTCTTTGTAAACACACCTGATTCAGATCATCTCGTTAGAAGTGAGCTCCGTGCATGAACTGTGTTCCGATTGACATGGTCCATACACAGTGTCCATTGCTCCCTACTCCCTGAGCAGGGGAAATCCATTGAAGTTTACTTCACTTCGGAATATTCATGTACAGATTTGCGCTCCGCTGCTGCCTGCAGTGTCTTCACACACAAAAGAAACTTACTAGAGAAGCGTGAAGTGGGACATAATATACCTCTGTAAATAAATACAATTTAAATTCAGTCTCGCACACTTAAATGCCCTTTGTATGGAACATATACGCTCCCTTCAAACTGGAATCATGGAGGAAATATCCGGTAATGTCCACTTCGCAGGGCACTTACAGTCAAATATAACAAACGTATGAAGCAATAAGAGAAACATACAAAATGTGCAGAGCAGGGTACGCGAGGACTGGAAATGAGAACCGCTGTTCTAGACATGCCAAAAATTTGAGGCTACAGCACAGCAGCTCTTCTTCTTGGTTTACTCTGCAGCAGCACTTCTTCTTCGTCGTCTCGTCTGATGCAGTCACTCAACCAAGCGTTCTAACCACGACCTCGCCCCTCCCCACCCCCCAACCATTCGAATTTCTGTAGGCGGGAATTATTTGTAATGAAATTCTAATGAGCCGCTTTGTGACATCACAAAGCCCGGAAACCAAACGCTGTAGTCCAAACGAGCCGTTTGCTGTAGTTCTTGAAAAAAAAAATTTTTTTAAACTAAATATCTCCCTTTGGAGTGGACTTTGAGATTTGTAACTTTCTAGATCTTTTTTTATGCCCAAACATACACACTACACACTGAATAAAATTAAAAAAAGGGACAACAAAAAGAGCATAATAGGACCCCTTTAAGTAAACTCTGTGGTAGTTAGAATTGACCAGAATGTGTGACATCTACCTTGTATTGTAAAATACAATATATAATACATTATACAATGTGCTGTTGTTCTACAGATCCCAGGGTGTTTAAAACAGTATGACTTTATTCCACTACAGTCGTGTCCATTCTTTGGAAAACAAATGGTTCTTCCCCCAGTGCACAGTATTGTTGTCTGTCTAAGAAACCTCAGAGTTGGCAGAGTTCAGCTCCTGAACAAACAATGGATAAATGAATGTCCCTAGAAAATAAAAAATATCTCTGTTATGACATTTGTAGCCTATATTTATTCCTTTATTTTCATTTTTAAAAGGTCTTTTTAAAAAAAAAACATTTACAGTCCCCTAGAGTTGCACTAGTGGTTCATTAAACAAATTTCTTACTAACTTTTTACTTCTTAGTACTTATTCTGTTTAGTACGCACTATCTCATTGACAAGTAACTATTACTCTATTGGCAGTGACATTTCTTTTTCAATTCTAAGTTGGTATGTGCACTGCAGATTCACTTCCTAAAATATCCACTTCAGTTTCCAACCATTTATGATAAGATCTATTTGTGACAGTTGCTAGAACCATATAAGGAATAGTTATACTACTTACCTTAGTACGATTTTTATTTAATGTTATTTTATGTGGATAAAAAAAAAATATTATTATTTTATATTTATTATAAATAATACATTTTATTATAGTGATCGCCGAGATCGGCTTTCACCGTGAGACCCAAAGCGGAGTAAGCATGGCGTAGGTCAACATGTGGTTGCCCCGGGGGGGGCACGCCCGCAGACGCGCCTTCGTCCGATCCGCCGCCTCTGCTCACTCTATGGCCACCCGCCGCCGAGCAGTATAGCCAGACGTGTGTGTACGCAGTCTGTGTTTTTGTGAAAGCGAAACTACTTTGTTTTTTTCCAAAAGAGGACACGACTAGAAATCTAGGGTTAAGTTGTATTTACAACACTGTTCCAGAACAGTTCAACCCAAATATTCAGATTGTGTGCAGCGCATTTTACAGAGGACTGTTTCCTGAACCTGCAGAGTAGACTACAATGCCGGCTGTTCTGGACTCACAGACTGTAAGTACGCTTTCATATTAAAAGAATTTGCCACTGACAATTCAAAAACAAATTTTGAGCAGTGTAGAGTAGCACTTTCTTGTCATTTCTTCAATCACAAATGCAGACATGGTTTTAAGTTTACACGGCGCGATGCAACACGTAAAAAGACAGTATAAGCCATTATAATCCTTAATTATGTCCATATGGCAGTGTTCCAAACCCCACATCAGAAAACTCTAGAACCACCTCAAAAAGTCTCAAATTTTACAAAAATGCTCGCCAAATATCGAAAACACAAAGTAAATAAGTGTAAATGGTAAAGGTAAAGGAAAGTAATATTAAATATATATATATATATCTATATATATATATATATATATATATAGATTATTTAACTTTACAAAGTGAGAACAGTATGAAAAAATATAACAAAAGATTTAACTCCTAACAAAAAATTATGAAGGTGAAAAAAAATTTTTAGGAAATGCTTGTGATCTGCAAGCAGCAACATCATATGACCCCTTTAAATGAACATTCACAATATTATTTTTTATTGCATTTTGATTAAAAGAAAAATGGAGCCTTGATGAGCAAAAGGCTAAAAACGTTACTGATTACAAAATTAAATGGTAGTGTGAGCTACTAGTAAAATGTAAGCCAGAAATGACCCCAAAAATGCCCACAGTATTCAGTGACTAGATAGATAGATAGGTTCGAATTCTAGTTAATGGCATTGAAAAGAAAGTAGGACTATAGACACGATTTAATTATTTACTAAATAGCAATAACATAATGATATATAGTTATTTTATGGAATAAATGTTTTAGGCGGCTTGCCATACTTTGTAACATTCATTGTATAATTTACCTTAAAAATATACGAAAAATCAGTAAATACTGTATGGGTCCTTTAAATACACACTGCACACAAGTATTTTTCCAGTTCCAGAGCAGCTGGACGAGAATGCATGGCACACCCGGATGACGGAAGTTGCGCTGTACTATGAGGCTTATGGACACATTTGTAAATGTTAGTTACAGCTTAAAGTTACTCGTACAGTAAAAGACCTCGCCTGGTTACCAACGGTTACATCGTAAGGTTAAACAGAAGAGGAAGAGCGGATGAATTAGGCACTGAGCAGCCGGCAGGCTTCGGCGTTTGAGATTACTGCGCTGCCAAAGGTAAGATGATGAGCCTGGGATCAGATGCTGGAACGTCAGCGCACAGAAACACAGGCTGACAACACTCGGGATCTATACGAACTTGAATTTTGCCATCAAAAAGTATCATAATACTCCATTTAATCACAAACAGATGCAGTGTACCACAAAGCAAGAAATGTTTACATCTTTTGCAAACGTCGAGAGCAACGAGCAGCGCTAATTTATCGCAGTTTTCAGATATTTCATGTCTTTCCTGTCGTTATCACTTGGCTGTTGGCGTTTTATCAGCATTATAATACATGCGATTTTGCTGCGCACACAGCGTTTGTGTTTGAAAATGGTGGATCGAGGAAAGTGTCGATACATGAACACATGCACTGCGCGGTAAATAATATATGAAGATGGCTGTATTAGATGTCAAAACGATAATGAGATGTGGAATGCGTTTTGAGAGGAACGACCGTCACAGAGACTGAAGGCCGTTGTGCGCATGCGGGCGTGAATGTAGTCAGCATGGGAAGATCTGAAGTGAAGGCAGGTGTATGTTCCTCACCTGCGCCAAAGGGGAAGTAAAGTGACAGGCCCAAATTATCTGTAAACTAGGCACTTAGAACAGTAAGTAAAAGTGCAGACAAAAATGACTGATTTCTTGAACACAACACTGTTGTTGTTCATACAATGTGAGAATATAATGACCACAGGCTGTCATGCTCCAAAAGATGTGCCATATATACATTAAAGAATTATTCAAATTAAATCTTTTAGCCAGTAAGGATGTCTAATTTATCAAAAGTGGCATTAAAGACATAATGTTACAAAACATTTTTTTTGTTTGTTCTTTTTTATACTTTGTATTCATAAAATAAAAAATGTATTACGATTTCTACAAAAATATTTGGCAGCACAATTGTTTTCAATATTGATAATAAGAAATGTTTCTTGAGCATGAATGCAGCATATTAGAATGATTTCTGAAGAATCATATGACATTGAAGACTGGAGTAATGACAGTATTACTGTTTTTACAGTATTTTTATCAAATAAAATGCAGCCTTGCTGAGCATAAAGGGCATCTTTTAAAAAAATTAATTTAACCTGTTTTTAGTTACAAATAGTTATTTGTTTATTTAAAGTGAAACCAGATAAGATCTTCCACAGAGTTGCAATTAATTATATAAAAAATTGAAGTCAAGTTTATGTACATATATGCAATTGAATAAAGTACCAAGAAACTGCCAGTCCTTGGTTAGTGCTGGTTCCTCTTTCAATTTCTATGAAATGCCTCTCTCGATCTCTCTGATTACAGAAACAATCATGAGTCCCTCAGTGCGCTTACAGGAAATGATCCGGGTCATCCGAAGTGCCCGGACACAAGGTGAGGAGAGGGGCATCATCCAAAGAGAGTGTGCGGATATCCGAGCGCAGTTTCGCCAGGGTGACAATGGGGAGCGTTCACACAGCCTGGCAAAGCTACTCTACGTGCACATGCTGGGCTACCCTGCACACTTCGGCCAGGTGACTGTCCACATGTGTGTGTAATTGCACTGATGGTTTTACATCTTTGATTATGGATACATCACATCATGCCACCTCATTTATGTTGTGTCTGTGCATCCTTCTCCCTCTGTACTTTACATTGTTTTTGTTCATTTTTGCACCTGTTATATATCTTTATATGGTGATAACTTTAGTATTGTCTCCCACAGATGGAGTGTGTACGTCTGATTGCCAGCCCCAGGTACAACGAGAAGCGGATTGGTTACCTGGGAGCCATGATGCTCCTAGATGAGAAGCAGGATGCTAGTTTACTGATTACCAACTCAATCAAGAAGTAAATACTTTACATATTTTTAAGCAGAACGCTTTTTGTAATTTCTTAATATTTTTTTATTTAAAAGAATAGCTTGCACAAAAATGAAAATTCTCACACCCTCAGCCCAGCCAAGATATAGATGAGTTTGTTTCTTCATTAAAGGGGTCATATGATGCGATTTCAAGTTTTCCTTTCTCTTTGGAGTGTTACAAGCTCATTGTGCATAGATAAGATCCCTAAAGTCGCAAAGACTAAAGTCTCAAACCCAAAGAGATATTCTTTATAAAAGTTAAGACTCATCCACACCCTCCTAAAACACCTTGTTTAAACACGCCCCCACATGTCTACGTCACTTTGTGGGAAGATTTGCATAACACCGCCCATGTTCATACAAAGAAAGAAGGTGTAACTTTGATCCTCGCTGTAGTATTGTTGCCGCCACCGTCATGTCATGCGAGTGGCTAAGTGTGATTCGTTGTGAAAAGCGAATCTACTTTGTTTGGCCTTCCAAAAATGAACACAACTAGAAATCAGTGGTTAAGTTGTATTTACAACACTGTTCCAGAACAGTTCAACACAAATATTCAGATTTGTCCAGCACATTTTATGGAGAACTGTTTCCTAGGAGAGTAGCTACAATGCCAGTGTTCGATGAATCAGTTACCCTTTCCCCGTTAGGAGCGATGCTGCCCTATACATCTATGATGCTGACAAATAATGTGACTCACAGCCGTACGTAGTTTGTCAATTTAAAGGATGTGCCACTGCGATTCAAACGTTGAAGTTTTGAGCAGTTCGAGACAAGTGGAGCGGAGCACTTGTTGTTTGTCATTTTTGATCACAAATGCAGACATGGTTTATGTTTATGCGGCTCGATGCAACGCAACGCAACGCGTAAAAAAGACAGTATAAGTCATTATAATCAGTAATATGTCCCCACTGGATGCAACAAACGCCTCATTTATAATGGTTTATTGTTTTTGTCTCATTGCTCCGGGACACAGCATCATAGTATGGTAAGTGGTGTAACATTTCTGTTACACGCTTGAGGAATTCGGCCAATCAAAACGCACTGAATAGCTGGCCAATCAGACCACACCTCGCTTTTCAGAACGATGAGCTTTGTAAAAATCGACGCGTTTCAGAAAGCGGGGCATAGAGGAGAAACAATAAGTAATGTACATTATATGGAAAATAATGTGTTTTGTTTTTACCTTAAAACCGCAATAAACACATTTTATTACACCAAATACACAAAATAATGTTATTTTTTAGCAACGTCATATGACCCCTTTCAAACCGATTTGAGAAATTTATCATTCATCACTTGCTCTCCAGGGATCCTCTGCCGGGAATGGATGCCGGTCAGAAGGAGAGTTCAAACAGTGAAAAGCATAATAATAATCCACAAGGAATCCAGTCCACTCAGCCTGTATTAGGGCTGGACGATATGGCCAAAGTTTATATCACAATATAATTCTTAATTTCGGTCGATACGATATAATTCTGATACGATATATGAATACTATTAAAAAAAGCCTCGTAAAAACGGCCAAGAACGGCCACAACAGATGTCTGTACCTACAAACTTATGAAAATTTAATTTGTATAAATATTGAATAAGTAGTAATGTAAAATATAATATTTTAGGGAAAAAAATGGCGCAAATAAATACATGTTCCCCTTTTATTGGTATTTAGCCTTCATACAAACAAGAAACGTGAAATCACTGTCAAAAGCAAATCTCAGGACTCTGTCCTATTAATCTTAATATTCTTTACTTCAAAACGATAGGCTATACACTACAGTTCAAAAGTTTGTGATCAGTAAGACTTGTAATGTTTTTTTAAAGAAGTGTCTTCTGTTCACCAATTTATTTGATCTAAAGTACAGCAAAAACAGTAACATTTGAAAATATTTTTACTATTTAAAATAAACTGTTTTCTATTTGAAAATATAATTTACTCCTGTGATTTCAAAGCAGAGCTTTAGCATAATTACTCCAAGTCAATGATCCTTCAGAAGTCATTCTAATATTCTGATTTGCTGATCAAAAACATTTATTATTATGATGTTGAAAACAGATTCGATTTTTTTCAGGCTTCTTTGATGAATAAAAATTTTAAAAGAACAGCATTTATTAAAAATAGAAATCTTTTGTAACAATATAAATGTCTTTATCATCACTTTTGATCAATTTAAAACATCCTTGCTAAATGAAAGTAATATTTTCTATAATATAAATTTTAAAAAGAGTTTTTGAATGGTATAGTGTATAATGTTACAAAATATTTTTATTTTAAATAAATGCTTTTCTTTCAAATTTTCTATTCATCAAAGCATCCTGAAAAATGTATCAACTGTTTTAAAAATTGATAATCAGCAAATCAGCATATTAAAATGATTGCTGAAGGATCATGTGACACTGAAGACTGGAGTAGGCCTACTCCAGTGCATCAATAATGTCTTGTGAAGCAAAAAGCTTTGTGTTTGCAATAAAAAAAATCCATTATTATGACGTTTTTAACTTAGAACCGCTTTCTCTCTCATTCTGACGGCACCTATTCACTGCAGAGGATCCATTGGTGAGTAAGTAATGTAATGCAAAATTTCTCTAAATCTGTTTCGATGAAGAAACAAACTCATCTATATCTTGATGGCCTAAGTGTGAGTAAGATTCCAGCAAATGTGAACAATTCCTTTAAATATATTTGCTTTTATGTTATATATACACATTTTCTTTTATTTATTTGCTTATTATTTTTTATGTGCTTGTATTTAATGTAGTTCAATTTTGAATCATTATTCTGACGGGCCATTTTATCTCTGTCATAGTGACCTTTCCCACAGCAGTCAGTATGTTCAGTCTCTGGCTCTATGCACTCTGGCCTGCATGGGTTCAGCTGAGATGTGTCGAGACCTGGCACCAGAGATCGAACGGCTCCTCAGGGCCTCTAATTCTTATATCAAGAAAAAGGTCAGTTCGTGACATTTTATGTCAATAAACTTACAGTTTAAGTCATGTCATGTCAGCACCCAAACTAGCACAATCCTGCTAAATCATGTTTTTGTATCTGTGTTGTGTTGATAATGATTAATGCTTTAGGCCACGCTGTGTGCCGTTCACATAATAAGAAAGGTCCCAGAGCTTGCAGAGCTCTTTACTCCTTCAGCAAGGACTCTGCTCTCTGAGAAGAACCATGGTTAGTGTTTCTTTTTGCAACCTATGCATAAACATAAAAAGTTTGTACTATGTGAGGTTTATTTAATATGCTTTTTGTAATAATTGCCTGACTGTTTCCACAGGGGTTTTGCATGGGGCTGTAGTTCTTATCACTGAATTGTGTAAGCGTAATCCTGACACTCTTGATCAGTTCCGCAAGGTAATTCAAGTGAAATTTCTCTAAAACCTTTACTTTAACTACTCCGATATACAGACTATTTTCTTCCCATTTTATTAGGCTGTTCCTGAGCTGGTTCAGATTATGAAAGGTCTTGTGACATCCAGTTATTCTCCTGAGCACAATGTAGCTGGAATCAGCGACCCTTTTCTACAGGTCTGTTGGCTACAGTCAAACTCAATATCACTCTTTATTAGGCTACAACATCATTTCTACATTTTATAGTAAACTCTATGAATATTATGATTTTATTGGTCTCGTTCTATCCCTCAGGTTCGCATTCTTCGATTGCTAAGAATCCTGGGTCACAATAATGACACGGCTAGTGATGCCATGAATGACTTGTTGGCACAGGTACAGCAAACCAAACACACCCTGTGTAAGGTAGTTATGTATATTTAAAGCAGAGTTTATCATGCTTGATCTTGGTGATTCTGATGCACAGGTGGCTACAAATACAGACAGCAGTAAGACTGCCCGCCCTTCTTCTCCCCTCCCTCCCCATTCCTTGTGTAGGGGCCGTGCTATATGAAACAGTCCTAACTATCATGGACATCAACTCAGAGAGCGGGCTTAGGGTTGGTCACAATTTCATATACAATTTAATATTCAATTTTATGTTGAGTGGGGTTTGATTTAAATGGGAGCATGGACTGGAGTTTCTGTAGTTTATTTTGGGTCTTTAAATGCATCTGATTTATGTCTTTTAAGGTTCTAGCTGTAAATATTCTGGGGAGATTTCTGCTTAATAATGACAGGAATATTCGGTAAGTTTCTGCTTTATTTTAATGCTTTAATATTTTAAAGAATTAAAATGTTAAATCTTAAAGTAGATCTAACAATTTTATTTTATCATTTAACGCCACATACATATTTTGGTGTTAAATGATAAAATTACTCATATATTCATTACTGCTGTGAACCGATTATACTTTCTTGTCATATTTGAGTTGGCTTATCAGAATGGGTTATACATGTTATGCAGAGGCAAAAGGTTAGCCAAGATTTTTATTTATTTATTTTTTAAAGAAATTACTTTTCAACAAAGATGGATTAAATTGATCAAAATTTAGAGTAAAAACATTTGTAGACAGTAAAGTTTCAAGTTTTATTATTATATTCAAGTTCTTTTGAACTTTCTGTTTCAGCCAATCCTGACAATTTTTTCAAATTCAACATAAAGATTAAGCAGCGAGGACTGTTTTAACATTGCTCATATTTCTATCATGTGTCATGTGATCCTGATAGGGACTGCGCGAACAGAGCGATCTGCGGGAAAAATTGAGCTTTGCATTCACAGAAATATAAACTGCATTTTAAAACAGAAAAAACATCTATTTGTCAGACGAAATGTAAAGGGAGACGAGTATTTCACAGCGATAGGACTGTTGTTATGTAACTTATCTTGTGACAGTTCGATAATGATGCCATGAATTAATTGGGAGTACTAGATTCTTTTCAAAAACATTAAAACACTCTCATTGACAGCACATTTTTGAACAGTAGTGCATCTTCAATTTTAGTCAGTGTCCTTTTGGAATAAGTGCAGATCTATTTCAGAATTTTTATGAAATTAACAACTCACCAAATCAAAGTTGGGTTATGCGACGGGGCAGTGATGGAAGTGTGTCACTAGCCATATGTGGACTGGAAACATAAACCGTCTGGTGCGTCGACAGGAAGGCTCATTCACTATTGTGAGTGCCCAGACGAGATAGCCCCACAGGAACATCCCTTGGTATGGGAATCACAAAATTTTTCTTTTATGCCAAAAATCATTTGGATATTAAGTAAAGATCATGTTCCATTAAGCTATTTAGTAAATTTCCTACTGTAAATATATTCAACTTAATTTTCGATTAGTAAATGCCATGGATCGCTAAAAGCGAGTTTGGTCTCCATAATTCTAGATTTTTAGGAGAGTTTGCAAGAGAGGACAACCACTAGAATTCCAGATTTTCAAATAGTTGTATCCAAATATTGTCCTATCCTAACAAACCATACATCAATGGAAAGCTTATTTATTCAGCCTTTAGATGATGTATAAATCTCAATTTCGAAAAATTGACCCTTATGACTGGTTTTGTGGTCCAGGGTCACATATGTGGACTGCAGTTGCTTTAGACAAAAGAATACATGTTTTTTTTATATTTCTTATGTAATGTAAGTATAATGTAAATTTAGAGCAGGAAATATAAATTGTAAATTCATTTTCACAACCCTCACTACAGTACGCTGTCATTTTCTGTCTCCTCTCATCCATTACAGCTACATTTCAATGACATCTCTCCAGAAGATTGTACAGACGGACCACAACGCAGTGCAGCGGCACAGAGGCACCATTGTGGACTGTCTGAAAGATCAAGACACCTCAGTGAAACGGTACTGTAAGTCCTAAAAAGTGAAGATGCATAGAAATTACAGACGTACAAATGGTCGTGTAATTACAGTTATCCATTCTGCTCTTTTTCTTTTGCAGTCGTGCACTGGAACTGTCTCTTGCCCTTGTGTCTGCCGTGAACATTCGCTCAATGATGAAAGAGCTCCTCATTTTTCTTTCATTCTGTCCCCCAGAGCTTCGATCTCAAACCGCTTCTGGCATCTTCAACGCTGCTGAAAGGTATCATCAATCTTTTGTACTTCATATCTACCTGTTAGTTTCATTCATTATATGTCTGCATGGCTGTGGCTCAGCCCTGTTCATTTTTCAGTGTTTCTGTCCTATTGAACACTCACATCTGAGCAAGCACCTCTCAAACGTTTGCTCTCGTACAGGACAATGTCCAGTGAGTTGGTTTCTGTAAGGCATGCCTACGTTTAATGCACATTTCCATTATTTGATTAACTAGCAGTGTCAGTGTACGCTAATTAAAATGTATGAGCTCAGTCTTTGCTACGTTGTAACGTTTAGCTCACTAATCACTGGTCTGCCCATTCTAAAACACATAAAGTAGTAATCCCGATGTATTGCTTTTTTGTGTTATGTGTTAACTTGTCTATTTTTGTATATGTGGCAAGTCACAGGCAATGAATAGCACTTGTCTTTGTGTCTTGGTCAGGTATTCCCCTTCTAAGCGCTGGCACATTGATACCATCCTGCATGTACTCACCACGGTAAATAGCCACTGCTACACAACCAAACCAGTTACATAACTCCTAAAATACGACGAAAGTTAACCCATTCACAAATAAACAATGACGTTCAGTCTGTAAACACCAGAGTGTTTAGTTATAGTTCATCCAAAAAGGCCATAATAATTGTCATTCATTTCAACACTGTATTATTTTATTTCTTCTGTGACACACAATTGGACATCTAAGGCACAATGTTAACTATCATTTCCGCACAATGAAAGTAAATGGTAATTTTTAAATGCCAAGATGCAAAAAAGCATTATAAAAGTGGTACATACGATTGGTGTGCATTATTTAATGTCTTCTAAAGCCATAATATTGTTTGGTAAAATCTCCTGAAACTCACTTTCATGTTTCTCAGAAAATGTACGTAGCCCCGCACATGACATGCAGACGAAAATATATCTGTCATAGCCACAAATTAGGAAATAGTTAAGGAAAAACTTTTTTAAAAATTAAGAATTTTTTTCCCTCCTTTCAATCGTGGGCACGAATTAAAAATGTGTTCCCATGACTTATTAATTCGTTCCCTTGTTTTATTAAATTATGGCCACATTTTACTAATTCAAGAGAAACTAATTAATACAACATGATTTACCAAAACAAGGGAACAAATTAGTACAACATGACAATGATTTATATTAAATAAGGGAACGAATTAATAAGTTGTGGGAGTCATGTTCAGGGCTCTATAAAAATGAGTTTGAACAGCATGAGAGAATCAATCATTTAAATTGAAGTGATGTACACCTCTCTCAGGCAGGGGGCGATGTAAGAGAGGAGACGGTGAAAAACCCATCCACCTCACATACTGCATGCGCTCCACTGGTACACTGTCCAAAATCGTAGAGAAGCACTTGTAAAAGATATTGCACAGGTAAGGAAATGTTTCTTTGCTTGTAAGTCTTTAAACTATATGTGACCCTGGACCACAAAACCAGTATAAGTGCTGGGTATATTTAGAATAGCCAAAAAACATTGTACTGGACGTCAAATTATCGATTTTTCTTTTATGCCAAAAATCATTAGGATATTATTAAGTAAAGATCATGTTCCATGAAGATATTTTGTAAATTTCCTATGGTAAATATATCAAAACTTAATTTTTGATTAGTAATATGCAGTGCTAAGGACTACGTTTGGACAGCTTTAAAGGTGATTTTCTCAATATTTAGATTTTTTTGCACCCTCAGATTCCAGATTTTCAAATAGGTGTATCTCGGCCAAATATTGTCCTATCATAACAAATACATCAATGGAAAGCTTATTTATTCAGCTTTCAGATGATGTATAAATCTCAATTTAAAAAAATTTACCCTTATGACTAGTTTTGTGGTCCAGGGTCACATATTAGATGTGTAAGTGGCCTTTTACACAAGATGCATCTTGAATCTTGAAACGTGAATGTGCCATGCGTTTTGACCATTGAGCATATCTGGGCCATGAATACAGCATTTTTAGGATGTTGAATTTCACTATTTTGAATGCAAGAATATGTCCCGTTTGAAAAGTGTCTTTTTTTCAAGCATTTTGATTTATATGTGCCCTTTGTAAGTGTTTGTGTGTAATAGACAGTTTATCTTCATAGCAATCCTTGGTCCAAGTTGCGTGCTGGTGTATAGGAGAATATGGAGACCTGCTGCTGAAGGGCGAATGTGAGGAGATTGAGCCTCTGCAGGTAAACGGAAATGAAGATTATATAGAAAAGTAAATAGAAAGCATTTGTGGAGCGCCAATCAGTGTCAGTATAGAATCGGTATGAATCTGGCAGATAATTTGATATATTTAGTGTTGTTAGCCACTTACGGAAAATGATCCAAAATGACCATAATAGTGCCAAGTTGTTCTCATTTTGGAGTATGTTGAATATCATGTAATTAAATAGCAATGTACACGAATATGCTAGTTATTGTGGTAGGGCTGAGAGTTGCATGCTTCTGCATGTAAAATGTAATAGTAACTATTAGTTTGTCAGCAAGATAAACCCCATCTGAGAAGTTGTGTCTCACAAACTTAATCATAATCATTTATCCTTGAAATTAACCAGTCAGATTTAAAAATATGTAGTTTTGCACTTCTTAGACTATAGTATGAAATTACTATGGTACAAATATCTGATGCCACTCCTGTATCACCACAGTATTTGCTTTGTAAGGGGCAACTAAATTGAGTTGTGGGCCTTTTCTGTCGCTAGGTTACTGAGGATGACGTCCTGGATGCCTTGGAAACAGTTTTGCAGTCTCACATGTCATCGCCGGCAACCAGAGGCTTCGCACTCACTGCTACCATGAAGCTGAGCACTCGCATCACAGACAATGTCGAGTGAGAACATTGCTTGTGTCGCTTTTGTGAAACACTGGCAAGAATGCACTATGAATTTAATATGAGACATAATGGGAATTTAAAAAATGATGGATGCACCGATATTATCATTCTGGCCGATAATTCTTTAAAAATGTTACTGTATTTTTTGTCTTAATATATATGTATATTTTTTTAAATGCTAAAAACTAGTGCTATATTTGATGGTGTTGTTCACGTATGTGATTTTTTTAACTTTTTGGTGTTTAAATAGATGCTATTCTTTTGAATTTCCTATTCATTGAAGAATCTGAAAATGTTGCTTTGCTGTTACAAGAATAAATAAGTTTTCTAAGTTTTTTAAATTTTAAAATATATTAAAATAGAAAACATTTATTTAAGGTGCGTAATAAAGTGTTATGTATTTTTTTATCATAAATGCAAGCTGAGGTATATAGCTAAAAAAAAAAAAAAAAATTTATATGGGCTGAAAACGGTACCCCCACCCGCTACTACATTGAATACTTTCATCCCTAGGAAAAAATCACTCAAAGATAAGTTATTGTACATTGTTATTTGTGTGTAGATTCTGTAGTCTGTTTGGTCTTACATATTTATGTTTTTCTCTCAATCAGCCGAATCAGAAGTATTGTCAGTATTTACGGCAGCTGCATTGACCTGGAACTACAGCAAAGAGCGGTTGAATATAATGCACTCTTCAAGAAATATGACCACATGAGGTACCGCTGTGTGTTTTCGTAGTGCATTATTGTTTATTAAAAAACATCATGCATGAATGGTGCTGCTCTTCATTGTCTTCCTCTCAGAGCTGCGGTATTGGAGAGAATGCCTGTGATGGACAAGAACTCACCTGGCTACACTAATGGAGACACACCAGGAGAGATTAAAGAGCCTGACACATCCAAACCCAAACCAGTTGAAGCTGGTTTGCTTTCAGAACCAGCAAGCCAGGTAATTATTACAGGATATTGTATTTAGACATACAGTAGAACTGCTGAACAATAGTTAAATCTTTTTTTTTTTTGGATTTACACTTCTGTTAGGTGTGTGACCTTTTGGATCTCTTGGGTGGGACAGACACACCTCTTCAGCCCAGCCCTGCCCCAACCAGCACTCCAACAACTACCTCTAGCGCAGATCTTCTCGACCTGCTGGGAGGACTGGAGCCGACACCAGGTGAGAACATCGATACCTGAAGAACTCCCCATTCCTCCAGCTCCATTTGACCTATTTGTCCTGAAAGATATACATGTTTGTAGGGCTGCACGATTATGACAAAAATCATAATTGTCGATTATTCCCTTGAAATTGTAATTGCGATTATTAATTACGATTATCACAATTTACATTGAATGATCTTTATACCATTGTTTGATGCAACTGCATGCCGTATTTTTATATGAAAATAAACAAGCTGAAAACACTCTAACTGAAAAAGTGCTTTTAGTGCTTTTCTATAGTATTAACCCTCAAATGTCAAATATACATCGGATTGGTTTCTTCTTTAAATTTTAAAAAAAGTAAAAATATGAATGGTATTAAACTAAAACAATGGAAAAACCCTTAAGATAACATGTAGAAAGAAAAAAACATATCTTAAGCGTGCACAATAACATAAGTAGACTTTGAACGATTAATTGCCGCTTTAACCAATTACGTAATTGTGGCATCCACAATTGTAATCGCAATTAGAAATTCGATTAATTGTGTAGCCCTACATGTTTGGGATCATAAAGATTAAAAAACAGCAAGAATGCCATAAATTGATAAGTGGCACTAAAGCAAACATTTACAGTGGTACAAAACATTTCTATTTCAAATGAATGCTGTTTGTTTGAACCAATCAAAGAATTCTTGAAAAAAATGTATCATGGTTTCCACAAAAATATAAGCAAAGAAAGCAGGAAAATTGCTGGGTTTACTGGCATGTAGTTCACCCGGGTCAGTCTACGAGAAGAACGGATTGAGCCTGAAGATCCAATATGACAAACAAACAGAAACCGAGGTCACGGTCTCTCTTATTGCCTCTAACTCTACTCAGAATGACATCACCAGCTTCACTCTTCAAGCAGCAGTACCAAAGGTCTGTACCCGCTCCATTTTTAAACTTCGCTCTGTTTTTGCACACACAAGCAGCAGATATTAATTTCAGCAGCCATATTAACAGGTTACAGCATTCACACTGTTTACACTTTTTTTTTTTTTTGCTTCATGCTGCACTCTGAATCCAAATGATTTAAGTAGTTTATATTCTGTACTTAAGAGTTTTGGTTCCGTTCAGTGTAGATTAATTCCTATTTGGTTCTCCACCACATGTACATTAAATGTCACAATAAATACGTTTTAAATACCTTTAATTTTATAATTTATGGCATGTATTAAAATGAAGTACCTGTTATTATCCAGTTACATTCAGTTGAGTGCATTATAGCTTTGACGATTTTATTTCCCCTGTTAAAAACCCACCGTTTTTATGACTTAAGATGATTTTTATTATCCTTACTTTGAAGAATTGGTCTTTTATTTGATTATTAATTATTTTTAATTTGATTTAAATTGCCTTTAACATACAAACACCCTGTAAAAACTGCTTAATGTTTTGTTATTAAGCAGGCCTTACTATTTAGATTTTAATTTCTACAAAACTAATACATTTCGAAAAATCTATTTACACATTTAACTTGAGAAAGAAATTATATAATTCAGAAGCATTTGGATGCTGTCATCTCTTAAAAACAATATATATGTATGTTTAGAGTGTTCGCGCAATGCAGGCTCCGAAGTAGGTAATGTGAGTTCCAGCACATGATATGGTCAAGTCACGCAGACTGTTTTACTTAACAACCCTAACAAGGCAAGTCTACCCTGCTTTAGATTTGTGCAGCTGTCTTTCTTACTAAACTATCCCGCACTATTATGCACAGCTGACTATACTTTTTATTACCCCCCCCCCCCACCCCCCCCCCCCCCCCCACCCCCCCCCCCCCCACAGGTCAGCCTAAGATGCGGTCAGTGTGTCTTACTCAAATCAGTGGTGCAAGCATAACGGGCACAGTACAAATGACGGCCTTTCAGCACAGCCTGTCAGCCATCAATAAGCCCTTTGTGACAGCCTACACGGTCCCGAATATCCATTGAATGTCTTTCTATAAAGATGGGATCCGAGGGAAAAGGAAGCTGTCTGTCAACATTTATATGGACTAAACGCTGGTCCAGCACAGATGTGATACAACAGGTTTTTGAAGTTGTTTCTTGGTGTCCGAATGGGCTGGCACAATAGTGTGGTGTCATGTGCTGTCATTATGCACAAGTTACGACAGTCACACTAATGAATATCAATTGGATAGATACCATTTGTGCACGTCACTAAGTAAGTGACTTGAATTAGGGGATATCCGTCAGTGTACTCCATAACTGATATTCAGAGACTCTGGGAACGAAACAGGAGCTTTGAGGTACAGTGAGCCCATTGCCTTCCTGTATTCAACGCCTTTCGAGTCATTATTTTTGTTGGTTTATTCTTTTCCTCTCAACGTCTAGGATATTACGAGTAGAGCACCATTGTATTTTATATGACAGTGAAATGTGACCTTCCCATCTCACCTATACAAGTCGCGTTCATAATCTCACTTAAGGTGTTGTGTGAAACCCAGATACCATTGTTATTCTTATTTCATCCAAACAAAATACAATAAAGCATATATCGGTAAATGCACGGCGTTCAAGAAATGAACAAGTTCTAGGAAGATGATGGTGTAGTTCGCATTCAGTGTTGGGGGTAACGCATTAGTAACGCGAGTTACGTAATCAGATTCCTTTTTTCAAGTAACTAGTAAAGTAAAGCATTACTTTAATTTCCAGGAAAATATCTGAGTTACTTTTTAAAAAAAGTAACGCCAGTTACTTTGTTTTCCCAAGTATTGACTGACAAGTCTCCTGTCCCCAAATTGGGAGAAATCGGGAGTAAAGAGGAGTTGTGTGCGCTGTGTGAACATGATGTTACTGTAGTTCTAGACTAATTGTGAATGTGCATTAATTCATCCCACTCACAAAAAACAGATTTAGTATTCATCAAAATGAATTAAAACAGTGAAATGCAAACTAAGAATATGACGCAAACCTGCAACAATTAAATATGTTAAATAACACAAATGTATCTAATCCCAGTTTATTAACCAATGTATTTGCTGCTGACCTTTGATGATCCATTTCAACCATACTAATAAGCAAAAATGCCTTTAGATAAACTAACAATTGTGCTTAATTGTTTTTTGTATTGCTGAAGAGTGTTTCTTCTCCTACGCTCTACTGTACAGACGTGAATTAACTTTTGCTTCAGCCTGAGGTTTATTCATACACTTTTTGGTGTGAAAGAGCTTTTACATTTGCTATAAATAGAACTTCATATATTAAAAACAATCAAGCCCTGCTAATATTTAAAAAGTAACGCAAAAGTAACGTAACATATTACTTTTCATAAAAAGTAACTAAGCAATGCAATTAGTTAATTTTGGAGTAGTGCAATATTGTAATGCATTACTTTTAAAAGTAACTTTCCCCAACACTGGTCAGCATCTCTTTTAGGATACAACATTCCTTATTGTATGTTAAAGAGCCGGGGTTATTATGGTTATACTAAAAACACGTTTGTCCCTCGAAATACATAACTTTAACTGAAATAAAATATATATATTTTTTTAAAAACACAAATGACAGACATACAGCAAAGTAACTAAATGAACTTTTTTTATATTAAAAAGTACAATACTAAAATAACACTTACAAGATCTGGATGAGGAGAACGAGTTGAATTTATTTATTTTTTTAAAGCAAGATAATGCAAACTAATTTCCTTAATGAGCCTTTATAAGGGAGCAGTTACATCTTAAAACTTAATCAAATGTGTTTTTAAGTGCACAATTTTATACGGTCATATATTGCAGAATGACAGGGCAAAAACAAACTTCAACATGAACTAACATTTCGGTTGTAAACTGTCAATCCCAAGCAGCTGTGATCACGCTAACATGATTTAGACAGTGATTTATGCGAAGCCAAATGTCCACTTTTGGCTTTAAACACCAGAGCCTCTTGGCAATTCTGCTGTTTTGACGTACATGATAACACAGATTTCTACTATTTGCAGTCTTAATAGAATAGATTAGAGGAAAGACACTGGGTGACTGCAGGGCCAGTGCAGGTTTTGCCCTCCTCGGAGAGCAAGAACTAAATGCAGGACAGATCCTCCCTGGATCTTGTAGTCAGCAGCAGTCTTCTCATCATTCCTTAAATAAAGAAAGACAGGAGAGATTGGTTTTTGCCCCATGTAGTTGAATTCAAAGTGACGTTTTAATGGGGATCTTTACATTTGTTTTCCGCTGTAAATGAGTCTTTGCTGTTGTGGAGGGATCCCCTCCTTTTCTTCCACCCTTTCTTTGATTCTCTCCACCTTGTTGGCAAAAGAGAAGAACATTAATTTCCAAATACTTCCAAAGATAAAGAAATACGATCCACAATTTTAGCACAACAAAGCATACCTTGTCTGTAGGCTCGATGTCAATTTCTATTTCTTTGCCCGTGAGTGTCTGAACCACGACACAAAAATAATTATTTATGATACATCTCAATCACTCAACTACTAATACAAGACATTATAAATAAACTTGAATTATTCTTCACTTTGACAAGTCGATTAATCTTCAACCCAAATCAAACACCAGCAGTTTGAGCATGTTAATACTGGACAAAATAAACCAGGTTAAAACATTATATAAACTCATAGCGGCAGCGACAAAATCACTTACCTTAACTTTAATCAACATATTGATGGCTGTGTTTTATCTCATACACATTAAACAGAAACCAGATCATATATTATTTAACACTAGTTGTTAAAACCTAATGCAAATGAACCGACTAAAAACATAAAAAAAACTTCCTGTGTATCCGAAATAAATTCCAGGTGTTTAGGTAGAACGCGATGGTTCCGCTTTTCGGCGTCTTGTTAGATCCAAAATCCCCATAAACCCATGCCAATTTGATATAAAATTGTGGATTGCTAAAGAACTACTTATAATCCGAAAATAGACAAATAAAGACAAATATACACGTTTCGATTAGTTAGTAAATTCGGCTTCTTCTTTTTTTATTTCCTCCCCAGTGCCAGCTGTTACAAATTACTGATTAGACCTAGTAGCAGAATTCAGGGCTTACAGAGAGCCTTTGGTTTGCGTCTCACTGGGTTTGGACTACCTGATCATGAATTATCCATGGCTAGGATTTTTGGTTTTTGCAGTTGCCACACCATTTGAAATAATGTCTGAAGATAATCATAATGGTAATGTTTATTATGGCACACAAAAAGTTAAAACAACATTTAAAAGAATACAGCTTTAGCTGGTAGTTGTGTTTTGGAACCTCAGTTGGCAAGTAGATAGTTAGTTTATTGCTAATTATCTGCTTTGAAACCAGCTTCTAAACAGAGATAGTTGGGTTTGGATTGGCTTTTTGAGGAGTTATTCCATTTTCTTCAACTTTCAGGCACACATGAGTACTCCCTCTCTCCCTTTTTCTATAGATGTCCAAATTACATGTGGGGAGCTTTCCGTTCATGTTAAGTGGAAAGTGGACAAATCGATGACTGGAAATCCTGCTCGTCTTTTCCTGGGTAGCTGCTTGGCTTCACACTTCTCAAATCTGTCAAATGAAGGAGCAGTTGCAGACTTTTACTATGGACTTGATGATTGTGGCTTCAGACGAATGGTAAGTTTGATTTCACTAAACGCTGAATCCTGAAACTATGGTGAATTTTTTTTTTCTTTTCTTTTTTTTCTTCTCCCTTCCAATTAGGCAACATGGAAATACTTGGTGTATGAGAACAAGCTAAACTACAGGCCATTGCCAAAGCCCCACCCTCCTTCTTTCAGCTATCCGGTTAGATGCATGTATGACAGGTAAACACAACTAGGTACTCAAGTCTTTACCAGGACTCTCAACCCCAAATCATTCCCAATAATGATGTACAATCATTTCAATTATGTTATCAGGCCAAAGGGTTGGACTCCTACTTTCCAGAGCTCTTCTGCTGGTTTTATTCAAGGTCATGGAGAACTGGCCTTTCACATGGCAATTCTCAATTGTAAGCAGGAAAATCTACTGATTCTCTTGGTCTTATTATAACAATAACTTGCATATCATAATCCCTCCAGATAATTTCAGTGGCCCTGCAGAATCCAATGTCTTTCCACTGGGATCTTTTGTTCCTATTTGGGCTGGTGTTAACCAGCAAGCCCATCAGCCTCTGCTGCTGCTTCTGGAGGAATGTGTAGCCTCCACAACATTCGAAATCTACCCAGATACTCTTACATACCCACTCATCACCAACAAAGGGTGTACATTTATGATTTATTTGAAATATTCATTAGTCGCCACATTATTTCATTCAATTTAGTGGCCATGTTTCTATAATTGACTTAATGTCAAGTCATAATGTGAACTCATCATAGGTGTCTCGTGGATGGTAAGAAGAGCTTTTCCAAGTTTTTGCCAAGGTATCACTCCTCCTCGATTATTCTTCACCTTCAAGCTTTCAGATTCGCTTTGGGACAAGAGGTGAGGGAGCACCTTCAGCGGGAAACTGCAAGTTGTTGAACATCTGAATTTGTTGCTGCCTGTTATTTTTTCCGCAGGTCTTCATCCATTGCAAATTAATTGCATGGGACCCTGACAACCTCAATGAAGCAAAGAAGGCCTGCAATTATAATAAAGCCACAGGAGAGTAAGTGTAAACATGATTTGTACTTCGTTATTTAATCTAAGTTGATATGGTTTACTGGAAAATATCATATAATGCTGCTTTCATAAAAGGTGGGAGCTTTTAGACGACCCATTCCAAAGTTCTCTTTGTCAGTGCTGTGATTCAGCATGTCAAGGCCGTGGAAAGAGGGACACAGATTCAGGTAAATCAAACGTGTATAATGCCAAAAAACTTATGTTAATTATGGTAAAGACTGGAATATGGGTATGTTAACATGCAATGTGTCTGGATTACAGCACCTCAAGGACTAGTACTAAAGTCAGTGTTGGGACCTTTGACATTTACAGAAGTTTCACCGTGATGTTACTCCGTGCCATCCTTTCTCTTTTGTAATTATGTTCTTAGAATTGTTTAATATTGTCTTATGATAGTATTATGTTATGCATATTGTGATTTGTTTTTCCTCATTGGTAGGCTGAGTGTCTGTCTAGTGATGCAATGGATGACTGACAGGTCAGTGGAGTGTACGCTGTACATGATATTCTTGTAATAAATCACCATTGTGTTGGAATAACTTTTTTTCTTTTAGGTGCTGAATTCCTGATCGGGGAGAGTGATTAGGAGTGGCTCTTAGAAGTCATCTGATAATTTTTTTTCAGATGACTTCTAAGTCTTTTTTTGTTTCATCTTTTATACATGTTATTCATTAAAGGTCTATGAAATATCCTTTGAGTCTATTTGAAGCTTTCTTGCTGTGATCGCTTCCTCTAAAATAAGAAATGTCAACTCTGTTCTGTTTATGAATGGCACAAAGTGGCTCAGTAGTTCCTTCAGATATATAATTAAACTGATTACTCCTAACTAAGGGAGCAGGTTATAGAATGCATTGTGGAAAACTAAGAGTACATTAAAATTCCTTCAGAAACTTGGAAATCTGGTTAATGTGATCTATATAAAATAAAAATCTCAGCTCAGGTGTGAAATGAAAATGCAGGTATTCACTGACCCTACGCTCATAAAAACAGTAAAAAAAAATGTAATGCTGAACATGTAATACCGCATGGGAGTGATTACTTTAGGATGTGTTAATGAGTTATTTTTGTAAATGTTGCCAGAACTGTCATAATGTAATTATGGTTGATTCTAATTAAATTAGCATGTTGCGAAGATCCTATGCCTGGTATTCAAATAGATTCACAACCTAGCAGTATAAAACTAAACCTGTATCCAATAAAAAGTGCTTCCAGTTTACATGTGTATTATGCCACATAATAAAACAATGTTGCACTACTCTCTTCTTGAACACTATACTTGTATACTTTACAAATATTTGTCACATTTTGGCCCGGTTTCATAGACAGGGCTTAGCCTAAACCAGGATTAGCAAATAGTTCAATTAGGACATTTAAGTATTTTTTTTATAAACATGCCTTAGAAAAATGCATTACTGGTGTGCATCTTAAGACAAAACAAAGGCACTGACATGTTTTAAGATCAGTCAGTGCAAGTTTCTTTCAGTTGAAACAGCTCAGATTTACATATTAGTCTAGGACTAGGCTTAAGTCTTGTCTGTGAAACCAGGGGTTTATGTGATCAGAGTTGGACCATTTGCAGCTGATGCTCATTAAGCTCATTTGAAAAATGCATTTCAGATGTGAATCCTTTAATCAGTTAGCTGTCAGTCAAAGTGCATAAGTATTTCCTTGAAGTATGGTACAGCATATTGTTAGAATGCCTTCATTTTTGTTGTTTGTGGTTTTAACTCTGGCTGTTTTCTTAGTGGTCCAAGCAGGTAATGTGAGGCTTATGCCAGAGAGTGTGTTTTAACACCAAGCCTGTAGCATTTGCATTGTGCACTATATTGCTGATTTTTTTTACACACTTATTCTAAGTCTGTCTCCAAATTCACTTCACTTCAGCAGTCACTGTGGACTGCGGCAAAAACTCTGTCTCTGTACGATGGATTGATGTAAACTCTCAAGTGGATCCATCCCTCCTCCGCCTAGGTGACTGTCCTCCAACCCAACTTTCAGTAAATCCTCAAGGGTCCGAGGCAGTGTTCTATGCTGAATTTTTGACCTGTAATATTAGGAGGCAGGTGAGTTCGGTGAAGAATTTCACTGTAATTCCTTGTTAGTAAATGGGAACGGAGTTGTCATTGGATTTATTCATGTTTGGTAGTATGAGCCACTGAGCTATTAATGACTCTTTCCTATGAGGTGCAAAGGGTACTTAACAGTTCTTAAAAGGGAATTATTTGGGCCATATTCAACTCTTAAAACTTTGCGTTGTTGGAGTTATTTGTATATGTAATAAGACATGGCTAGAAATGATGGAGATCTGTTTATCCGCTGTGATAGCACTGCTTGTTCATGTTGGATTCAGCAGTGCTGTATTACAAATTCCGTGTTTATAGTTTAATGCATTCAAATGGAAATAGAGTATAGAAAAGTGTTAAAGTAATCTTTTCTCTATCTTTTTCCCTTCATAGGTGACAACCAATGAGATTATATTTGAGACTGAGATCACTTCTCCCACATTGTCAAAAGCAACACCAATTTATTACCCTGTAGCCTGTGCATATGAAAGGTGACCTCTTTGTTTATTAAAATGAATCTGAAGACCCTCTTTTAATGGCATATTGCTGCTTGAATACCTTTTGATTAATGCAGATCAAAACTGCTGCCTTTTTCAGGGAAGAAGACTGGGCTCCTCCTTTGTATGATCCTCTGCTGTTTCATACACATGGCCAGGGAGATCTGGCATTTCGTATGGCTCTCATGAAGGGTATGTATGCACTTTGTAATGAGATGTTCTTGATGACTTGAATATATAATGGTCTGACATCTTTCTCTTTGTAGATGACTTCAGTGGTGTGGCCACTACCACAACCTTCTCACTAGGCTCAATGATCCCAATTGCTGCCTCAGTCGCCCAGCAGAACCATCAGCCATTAATACTGCTGCTGGATGAATGTTTGGCTTCCACAACACCAGAATTGGCTTCAGATTCTCGTGTTTACCCACTCATTACCAACAAGGGGTATGTGTAAGACAAGATGTGCGCTTTCTGAAGCCAAAAATGTTTTCATTTGAGTAGCAGCGTTCTTGGTCTTAATACCCTTTAAAACTGATTTATATATTTATTTTATTTTTTATTTTTTTTTTTTTTTGCTTTAAGGTGTCTTGTAGACAGCAAAAATACAAACTCCAGGTTTCTGCCAAGAAATCAGTTGTCAGAGATCAGGATGAGTCTTCAAGCCTTCAAGTTTGCCACTGGAGAAGATGCAAGTTCACTTGGTTTTTATTATCTATTTATTCATTTGTTTGTGCAAGTGTTGATTGTTTTTTTTTTTTTTTTTTTTTTTTGCAAATCAAAATCTCAGTTCTACCTGCACTGCAGGCTTGTGGCATGGGAACCAAGGGACCTGGATAGTGGCAATAAAGCTTGTCAATATGACAGGACTAGCTCACGGTATGATTTAAAATCGAAAGCCTCTGGTAGAACTTATGAATAGGCTCTTTCTCTTTTTACAGATGGGTGCTGGTTGATGATCCATCCCAGAGCTCTCTCTGCAGCTGCTGTGACACTAACTGCCAAGGAAGAAAGAAAAGAGGAATAACAGCAGGCCAGTGTTCCCTATCTCACACATGCTATTTCATGAGTCCATGTGAAGAGTGACATTGAGTGTTACTACTGGACATGAACTGACTGATTGCATGATCTACAGATTCCACAGCTGTAAATTCTGTTATTGGGCCTCTGGTTATTATTTAAAACTGAGGACTGGGTCATGCCTTAATGGATTTTACAAGGTTTGATTATTTTGTTGCTTTATTGCTTATATTTTATATTGTGCTTTCCCCCTTTTTTTCCCACTAATGTGACCACTATTCAATGTTGAATTATTTCCAAAGATGGGGCTCCAAGCTACTGGAGGCGTTTTGGATGTCCAGGTGGAGCTGATCCTATTCAACAGTTGTGATTTCTTAATCTAAATAAATGTGGATGTTCATTATTACCTATACTAAATATTGAGTTGTGCTTCTGCAGTCATTTCGTTTTTATTTATTTTTCCTGAAGTGCCCTCAAACCATTTTGTATTTAGAGTGAAAATGCCTGCACCAAAAAAAAACAAATTCTGAGATTGATGCATTCCTACTTCTGTAAACAAATTAGCGCAGTTGTGATGGACAAAAGCACAAGGAGTGTGAATTTGGCAAGTGGTTTTGTGCCTCTACACTGACTAACCGCAAAGACCGTTTTAAAACCACTTTATAATTTTACTAAACTGCCCAAGAGATGGCGCCAAGATGCTTCCTTCAGGAATGCTCCAACAGTTTATGGCGCCATCGACTGGTTAGTTCAGGGACACCTGCTCTCATTCGAGGCCAAGTTGAGAGACTTTTATTAAGTTACAATTGCAGGTAAATTATTCAGGTAAACGCCATTCGTAATACTACATTTGTCATGGTATAAACTACTTATTTTACCGCAGTCCACAATTTGCTAGCGTTCCAGCATGATTAACGTCAGCATGAAACGTGTTTTTCCAACTTAACGTGTGTAGGCTACATCTCTAATGTTAATGGTATCTTTAATGCTAATTAGTTTTTGTAGGTGACCTCTTTTATAGTAGTGAAATGAACTGGTTTCACTGTAACAACTGTTGTGAGACGAAAAAGTTTGTGTCCAGCTGTGGCCATGTATTTACGCAGTTCTCACAAAATATAAGTAACAGTTACGCTGTACGCTTATTTTGAGTTTTTTTTTTTTATTCCATTTTCGAGGCTACTAAGTAAATGTAATATCCTCCTAAAGGTCAGTGCCGAGTTTGTCATGCCAACTGTAACTACCTTCACATATCTGATCAGGTAAGTCCAACCCACATTGAGAGACCAGATGGTCTCCGCAACATTCACACAGAATATTGTTTTTAGAAGGACTTGCTCCAGAGGGTGGCCTGGGTGGGTCTGGCCCACCTTGAAAACTATGCTCCTACCCACCCCCAACTTTACAGCTCTACCCTGAGGGTCCCTTTGCACACACTGGAGGTGGGCCTGGTGGTCAAAACTGGCTTGGAGTGCTAAATATGATTCGGTTTATACACCGTTAACCTATGAGAGAAGGTCATGAAAGTTTAGTCAAAATTGAATTGAGAACTAGTTCAGTTGATGTGTGCTGTATGAACAACGGTTGACAACTAGTTATCAGTACGATATAAGTAGGCCTACATGCTAAGAATCTTTTTTTGTCAACTTCCTGAATAATTTCTGTAATTAAAAATTGCAGGAAGTAGCAGTAATGTGCAGTCTTTTTCTGAATTATTTGCCTAAAAAGGAGATAGAAGCAGAATGAGTTAAAATCCTGAGTGCATTACTATTTATATATTATTATTTGTCACTGGTTACGTGCATTAATATTAATTAGAAAAATGTTTAACTTTGGTTACAAACAACATTTAAACAACCATGTGTTTACTATACATTCATTTTTGAAGATGAAGCCACAGGAAAAGATGTTTTTCAAAGATCCAATGAAACTTGTTCACACTCGACTGGAACATATTGCACAGGTCATTTACTGCTTATCAAATACATTTTATTTGTCCCTATTAATTTAGAATTGACTGCATTTGTAAGGCCAAAAAATACAAACATTTGCCGTGAACTCTGGTACATGAAAACATGTCAAAGTGACATCAAGCCCTAAGCTAACACAATTCTGCTATTTATAACTTAAGGAGATGCATTTGTTTCAGATCGCTATTTTTCAGAAAAGGCAGAAGGAGCGAGTCATTGCATTCTTAAGAAACAGGTGTGTGGAACTGGAACGAAATGTGAAAAGAAGTCTGTGATCAGTGCTACAGGTTGTCATTTGTGGCATATATCTAATATATATTCAGTGGCATTTTAAAAATGGGACTATTTAGTTATTTGTGTTTTATTTAAGGCAAGTGTCTGCGCTGAAACAAGAGAATGAAGAACTAAAGAAGCCGCTTTCTCAGAGGAGGGTGAGAGTTTCTTATTGCATGTCTCATGCTTCCCTTCTAACTTCCGTTCTCTTTGGATGTTATAATTTTTCTTTTCTCCACACAGACATCTCCTGGGAGGTTTTCAATTAATGGGTAAATACAGATAATTGTCTTTATGTGCATAGATGTGTATCATAATGTAATGTAATATAATATAATACATTTAAAATATATTCTTTCCATATACAGAGGAACTCCAAGGATGATTCTTCCTGTAGCTGTCACATCACCAAGTAGCAAGTTTCGTAGCTTGAGACAGAAACTTCAGCTCCTAGACTGAAACACTGTATATATTGTTCTCATCACATTGTATTTCCCATTGCATTTCCAAAGTCACACCTCGCTCTAGAGCTTGCATTCTATCATGTCAATTATTTTTATATAGTAGATTTGCTTTCCCCCAAATAATACTATTCAATTCTGGTTGTTGTGCAAGTTCGGGTGACACTTTGGAGAGGTTTAGACATTCCAGACTCGGCATGACAGTGAGTTAGCTTCTCTACTATATTCTAGTATAAGGTGTGTTCAGTTTACAGTTTTTCTCGATTGCTAACACACTATAACTGGTTTATTTGGCCCAGTTTTCCAAACCATTCATACAGTTCTCGAAACAAAGACACGTTTCTCAAAACTTTTAACACATTTCACTTGTTTGCACACACGTTCCAATTTGCTCAGTGTTGCTCAGTGTTTTCTGCAAAACTCTACACAAAAACGCCATAATTTTGCACAGGTTTAACCGTGTTCTCATTCAGAAAACACAAACACACAATATAATTAACTCAAGCATCAAAAAATGAACTCAAACAGCACACATTTATCCATGTGTGAACATTAAGTAGCAAAACTGATGACACACAGGTCACAATCTCAGGATGATATGAACAAGAGCACAGCTGATTATGTGTTTTGGAAAATGAATCCTGGTAGTGGGAGACAAAGAGGAATTGGAGGGGAAAATAAAAAACGAAGGGGATGAGGTCAAATTTAATTTGTTCCTGATGAAATACAAAGCACTATAGTTGACCATGTTCTTCTGCATGGACCGACCATAAGGGAAGTTGGCCTACAGGCTCATCTAAAAGGTTTCAATACTACTTACATAATACACATACAATATAATTACAGTATATAGCAGCAGTACTTCAGATGAGAGAACTTTCATTATTCTATGTACAGTAAATACTGTAGCACATGTTGTACAGTACACCCTCAAACTCATTACTGTTGGATTTATTTGTAGCCAAGTAGTCCTTACATGTACTCTATTTTTGCAGAACTGAGACGACTGTCTAGGGGAGGCAAAGTCTTTTGTCAGAAGACTAAGAAACTGCTATAACAAATAAGGATACTACCAATACTGTAATGCAATTTGGCAAAGAATGCTGAATGAATTAATTTATTTATTTACAGTAACTGACAGTATATTCCAATGTGTTTACTATATATTCTGTTGTATGGTTTTTGAACTTTTCTCTTCTAATGCTTTTCATCTACTGTAAGATGTCTTTACGGTAGTGTAATGAAAGTAAACCTAATTTAATTCTGAATTTTACTGTATCTGCATCCCTCTATTTATGTCATATACTGTAACGGACATTGACTAGCAAAAGGATTCCTATTTCCCAAAAGGAGGTTTTTGGAACAGTGTTTTGAATTGATCTCACTAGTGTTCTCTAGGCAGAAAAATAGTCCGTGTATTTGACAGGTTTGTGTATCATCTGAGGCCAAAGTTTGAATCTGACAAAAGAGAACGTTTTTGACTAAACTATTTGATTTTGACCTGGAAGTTTGAAGTTTGCACAAGTTGGTGTATAGTTTTGAGATTGTGTTTATAGTTGTGAGAAAATGGTGAATTGTTTCATGAATTGAATGTTAGCTATCGAGAAAAACTGTAATATAGTCAGTTATCAAGTCATATGGAAATAAGAAATTGTCATGTGACTGTTTTACATCTAATCTGTTCTAGACACCCCCAGGGTCATCCATCTCTATGTCAAGCGGGAGTTCATAACATGAACATGGTTTCCGTAAGTGATGTAATACTGACATTGTTAATCATATCTCTCAGATATCATTATTTGAGTTCATAAAGTAACGATAATGTCAAGGTAGACACTCTACTGGTTAGACTCGTATGCTTATGTTCTCTTTTTATCTTAAAGGGACACCCAGCTCAGTTAACATTCCCACAAGGTAACGTTTTATGCATTTACCAAGACAACATTTTTAATGCCCTAAATTGAAATATTTCACACTAAGCTTCCCTTAAGTTCCAGCTTCTGGCTAGGCCTACACTCCAGTCCCCAAGGCCATAACCAATAATCGTTTGTAGCTAATTCATGTCATTAGAAAGCCACTTCATCACTAATGCATCCACATCACCTAAAAGGAGTGATCTACTTCATCCATCCTTCTTATCAGTAGATACAATTATATTGACATTAATTTATTTGAAAAATGCAATTTTTAGTTTACTGATTAAAGATGGCACAAATAAAGGCTGTATGGGCCATAAATGTTTTTCATTTACGTTGGTCTCGGTATCACAAGTATTTTGCTAATTTTTTGAATGGGATTATTGTTAGAATTGAAATTACACATACAAAATGTAACCCGCTTTCATTTTCCAATGGCAATGTAATTGAATTTGCAATTAAAAGAGAAAACCATTAAATGTGATAATCAAAAATATTTCAACATATCAACATTTTTGTAAGCTGGGCTCAGTTACAACAAAAAATTGTTAGAAATAAATCAGTCAAACAAATTGCATTTTTTCCAGTTTATTATAACAGAAAACGTGAAACAGCTACATTACGCAAGGAATGGGAAAGAGGAATGTCTTGAACTCTTCAGCATCAATTTATCGTATACTTTTAATTAACAGCAGTTAATGTTAATGTTCCCTTTTTATAGGTGGAATTTGATCACAAAACAGACGTCATTTTTTGTTAAGCATACCAAAAGATCTGGGCTGTGTTCCTCAAAAGCATCTTGAGCCAAGTAGATCGTACTAGTTACCATTGGTGATAATGGTTCTATGATTTACTTGGGCTTACTATGCTTTTGGGAAATGCAGCCATGAACTGTCAGCACATATAACCAACACTTGTGCATCTTTGTTAAGTGAAATACTGATTAATTTAAACCTTATGTTAATGCTAAATATAGGTCTACTTTAAATGATGTGAAGGATTTACAATTCATGCCATATTTTCCTAATGCAAATATGGTACCAATGGTATTTATAATTTTTTTGTAAATACACCATGAGACATCTTTTGATGAGACATCTTTGACATGATTGATGTCAAGAGGTTAACTGAACCGAATGCAACCATGAGTTAAACATAATCAGTCATGTTTTATTTCAATGCAATGTTTCGCCTCCCTGAAACACAAATTTACAGACAATAAGGCACAAGATTTTACAAAAACCATGGCTTTTGTTGTCTTTTCACTGCAGTGGAGTAGGGATGTATTCAAATGAAATGTTTATACACAATGAAGTAGCATTGATGGATCCATAAACCTCTAAGTGCGGAATGTTAAAGATAATTGGAGGGGAATATATAATATATATCTTCTTAAATGAGTTAAACTAAAAATTTACAAAAACATACCCTCGCATTGCTAAAGTTACTGGTCCAAAAAAACTAAACTACAGTACCTAATAGATAACCAAGCCAAGGTAACGGGAAATCTAAACAGTTTGAATATCATATCAGCTGTAAGAAGCAGCAATTAAGGCTCTAAAGGATTACTAACAAAAATACCAACAACACAAACATAGGAAACTGGAGGAACAGCCAGTGGACAGATGACTCCCAGAGCACCACCCAAGGGGAACAGTTATGAGGTATTGTTAAAGACGGCAAAAAAATACATTTTACATTGCAATACTGCCTGTCGTTTAACAAACCATGTAGTAAGTAAGGTGGTTATAAAAAACAAACGTTTCAGCATGCTCTTGTTTTTTTACATGGAGGGGACTGCATGAAGTGATTTTATACTGTGCCTTCAAAGGGGCTTGTTTAACTAGCAGATTAACCGACAGTCGAGAGCAGACGAAACAGTGTTCTTTGTAATTAACAATCAAATAACAGTGCATCTTCTGTGTCCAGATGTGTACTGTCTTTAGATGCGAAACCAGGCTCGGACCTGTTGATAAACTCATTTTTGATCTGTACGGCAGAGGAATTGTCAAGGTCGTTTACTCTTGGAGTGGTCCGGTCGTCGATAAATACTGACTCGCAATGGCTGAAGGTCTACAGAAATCTTTGCAGATTCTGGCCTTTTTGGTGTAGCTGTTCCCTTGTGACGTACGTTTCCTGTGGCTTCAACTTTCGCTGGGGTGCACAGCGAGGGCGCTCGGCAGCAGCCATCACGTTGTCACAATGTATTCAGCGAGACAGGACATTGGTCACGTGTAACGTCAGCATGCACGAAGCGTAGCAATGGCCATTTTGACAGGGACATACCGCGATGTCACCACAAACACGGATCATGTCCAGGCACGAAGGCAAGAGGATGTGGTAGTTCCAAACGAATGTGTATGTGTAATACATCACATTTTTTTGTGGCCCATGGGCGCGCTGGAAAGATTCCTTTAGAGGACAGATGCGTGCTCCTTGGTTTTCCTTGGTCGTCCAGCCACTGTATTAAATAATGAAGAAAGGGGAAGGGTTATCCGAGGAGTTGGGAGTGTTCAAGCATTTGCTTTGGACAGAGCGGTGATTATTTCGCATATGAACCGCCTGAGGTTTTTAGGATGGGGGATGAGGAGAAGAGAGGAGGAAGTGGGTGGCAACTGGCGTGTCTGGAGGTGCAATAGGAAACGTCCCTCACTTGTCCTGATCGCTTCGCAGATTCATTAATATCGACTCTCCACTTGCGATCTAACATTTCTCCTCGTCCACAAATAATGCTCCTTCTTCAAATGCGCTCAAGCGTGGTAGGAAAGGAGAACGCTGGAAAAACAAAACTGAGAATTCGTGGGCCGAGTTTTTTAGTTGATCCTGTACCACAAACCTTGTTCCTTGCCTTAATCCTCAGATCCTGGGTTTGCTTTTTAGTAGTTGAGAGGAAAGAGGTGCTGAACCTCCTGAGATGAGCTAGAGTAGGACTGCGTGAACCTTGGGTTCATTTTTTATCCTTGAGATAGCGGAGAAGGATGTCCGAAACCCGCTCTCTCATTTCGCAGCTGGGTAACGGACTGGTCACTAAACCATTGTTCGAATTCATTACGCGAGTTAAGGACGGGTCTCCCTGACTTGGTAGGCAGGCTGACGCTGAGTAGTAAGCAGCATCGGCCACAAATTTCTGTAGGAAACTCTACGACAAAGCAGCCAATGGGCTTTGGCGCGGTTTGTACGCCGACTGGCCGTGGCTGCTCTAGATCACCCACGAGGAGACTCTGTTAAGAAGAAGGTGGAGCTGGAAGCTGCTTGAGGTGTTTGCTGGGGTTTATGGGCTGGTCGGTAGTTGTACGAATGCTGAGGAGGTGGGCGAGAATGAACAGGAAAGTGTAGATAAGAGAGCAGGGAAGAGCTTGGCTGGTTCACGTGGCGCTTTTCAATTTTATATGTCTTTTACAGGAGGAGGGCACTTGTGGACTTGCAACTAGACTTGCAACATGATTTTGTCTGTTTCTTGATTTAAATCCTCAATTTTCCTCGATTGTACGGATGCTCTCTGTTTGGGTTCAGGTTTCACTTGTTCGCAAAAAGTGGTATACCAGCTTGAAGCCGCGTCGCTGTCAAATGTCCTCGAGAGACGGCCCAGCATAATTCGCATTTAGCTTGAGCGTTGCACATGAACCAACACTGTGCCTTATATCTCGGGGAAAGAGCGCAGACAGGGAAGGGGGGCTGACCCGGAGATGTTGGATAGGGGAGATGTTGAAGGCGCTAACAAGATCAGGGAGATAACCATCCAGTGCACGTGTTTGATCAGAGCTGGGTCCACACTAGACTTTCGGTCTTGCAGAACAAAGGAAGAAAATACAGAGTTAATATTAGTAGCTAAAGCTTGACGTGCAAGCATGTGCTCTCTTGGTCTAACGATTAGAAGGGGCTAGTGTTGCCTTTCCTCAGAAGGTTTGTGCAGAGGTGTACAGGTGATTTTGCTGCACGTGGATGTGAGGCTTCGCCCACTTGTGGTCTTTTTGCGCCCCCCTTCGGATAGAGATAAGCCTTTACAAGTCATGAGGTGTGCACTGTGCGTCGCCCACGAGCTGTACGATACCTCATTGACCGCAGACTGTAGAAGAACAACAATAAACAGAAGGTCAGCTGAAATAAGTACGCATAGTATAATGGCGCCATACCCCATCAGGGCAT
Source organism: Sinocyclocheilus anophthalmus (assembly GCA_018155175.1). Lineage (NCBI taxonomy): Eukaryota > Metazoa > Chordata > Actinopteri > Cypriniformes > Cyprinidae > Sinocyclocheilus > Sinocyclocheilus anophthalmus. The sequence continues at coordinate 160,959 of JADLZN010007640.1, read as the reverse complement.
TTTTGCCTTTTGAACAGGTAATTTTTGGTAAAAGTTAAAATCCTGTCTGTTGTTTGTAAGCTGGATTTGTGAGGGGTGAAAAAAAGGTGTTGGGAAGGCGAGGGGTGGGGGCTGTTGGCGGGCTGAGGGGTGCTGGCTGGTTTGCTTTGGGAAGGATGGTGCTTTGGGGAGGGGGTTAATGGGTGGGGTTCCGGTCATTCTTTGGTTGGTCAAATCTTCAGTAGAATTCATTCAGATCATTTGCAAGATGCAGCAAACATAACTTCAGAAAATCTGACATTATCGATGCCCATTCAGAGATGCAAAGTGACTTGCTTGTGAGATTTTCGAGAAAAGCCGTTCATCAAACTCCCTGAAAGTCATTAAACTGGGACTTTACGGTCAACTCTACAGTCCATCCATTGACTTTCCTCTCTAAAGTTGAAAGAAGGACAGATGTCACCCCCTTCCCCCTGCCGTTCTCTTCCACACATTAACCTTTTATTAAAGCCTGTCGTATACTCTACACCAACCCCCACTATGGCGGACTTGGGCAAAAGAGAGATGGGGGCCCTGCCCTTCACAGCTCCCTTGCCCTGTTCCAGTGCACATAATGGTTCGCTTCCCCCATTTGCCTAACCCCGGAGAACCATATAGAAGTTCGTTTAACCTTCCAACAGATGGCCAAGAGATAGTAAGAGAGTCTGTCTCGGTTAAATAAAGGTAACAAAAGTTGCAATTTGTCAACCTGGTTTGTTTGCCAGTTTTGCAGTTTGCCTACCCAACACAGCACAGTCTACAGAGCACATGTTGGTCATCTCAAACTTGGTCTGTGCTCAGAATTAAAAGGCTTAGATTTTTACTTTGAAATCTAATCATGACATGAGTTTATTTTTCTGTTTGTCCTGACTAGGACACCTTACTTATGGTCAACAATTTGTAAATCAGCGACATAGTACCTTTTCAGTTTTAGTTTTATGCGGCATCCTATGACTTTAATGAGCCCAAAACAAAGCTGAACTGTGAACCACAGTAACAAACTTTACCAAGTCTACATGAGCAGTGTTAGGCAATCCTGATTGGAAAAGCTTTGCCAATATTAGGCAATGAGCAGGCAAGTCATCTACAAAACAAGCTGGAGGTGAACTTGACAGGATAAATTCCCGACCGCCTGTTGTGACCTCATTTATCAGATGATGACTTGGAATGACTCGACTAAGCATGAAGTCAGAGTAGCGTTTGTTTAGCAGGGTTACTATTTGTACATTTGTCAAATTTACAAATATAATCAACTTGTGTGAATATATATTAAATAATGATATACATAAAAAGATTGGAATTATTTATATTTAATATAATTACTGAACCTTAACGTAATACTCCTACTACAGTCTGTGAAACAGAAATACAATGCAGTTTAGACTAAATAAACTTGGTTAGACTTGTAAATTGCGTCAGGTGGCCGATGGTTTGTCATGGCTTCTATTATAATCAGCTTAGTGGGAGAAATTTGAACGCAATAGTAGTAGGATGCGAGATGAGACACTTACAGTATGTGTTCAAGCCACTAAACATAAAACAGGTGGAGCTAGGGCCAACATAAACCGAACGTCTTCAAACAATAATTACAAAGGGTTATGCCAGAACAGCCTCTTGTACATCCAGCCCTTTGTGGCAGCAGGGATCGCGCTCACGCTTGCAGTAACGCACATAAACTCCCGTTGTCCCATTTAACCATACATTCCCGTTTGAACCTTGTTCAAAACAAACGCTTCAAATAATGTGAAAACGACGCGACGTAAGACAAAATCGACTTGACTCCTCGCGTGGCTTTTAGGACGCAACAACAAGCTTCGAGAGCCTTAATTCCGTCTCGGCTCTGCTTAAAAAACTTTACAAACGTAAGCTGTAAAGTGGTTCGCGTGAAACAACAACTCACCGCTTGAAATTCTGTCAAGGCTGTATGTAGATACGCCACTCCAGACGAGTAGTATGTCGGCAAAGCAAAGGAAGGGGAACGTTGTCGTTTTTGTTATGAGAAAGAATCCCGAAGTGATATTGGTTCGGCGGCACGGTGGGGTAGCCCACAGAGGTACACGAGAGAGGTCAAGAACTCTGCGGACCGAGCCCCCTCTTTCTCATGCAATGACGGTGCCGTGGCCATGCAGGTCCAATCCGGGAAGGAGAGTAATGGGAGGAGGAGCACAGGTGAAACTTGGCCCCTTGAATGCACTTCCCATCTGGGATGTAATGTAGCCAATGGGCAATTGTTTAGCCCCATGATAAGTTTAGGGAAAGTCTACAGGTAAGGAGCAGATCATTATCTTCGAGTCAGACATGTCAAGGTAACTTTATGAATTTTTGAGTTAGGAAAGAAAGCAATAATGTGTAATCTACAAAGTAGTAACCAAGACAAAAAAAAAACATAACTCGTAAGGTTGACACAAGAGCCATCAATTTGCATAAGGTCGTGATCACCCGTCAGGCGTTATTTTGACTGTTATATTATGCCCGCATAATATAATAGGCCTCCCACCAAATCAATTAAAGTATACAGGACTATTATTGAGATTAATGCATTAGTAATGTGAGCAGAAAGAATGTCCAGGGAAAACGAATCAAGCTGTGTTGTTTTGTGCTGTATGACAGAAAGCTAGTCAGGACCCAACTATAAAGTGGCTATTTACGACTGCACACATAAAGAAATATTAGATTTGAGGTTCAATATGAATTAATTGAGATGTAATGCAGAGACAACTGACGAACCCTCTTTTCCAGAAAGTGGACAAGGTTTAGTAATGTTGCACCGGTGTTTGGACCAATCGAATGAAGGGTGCAAAGAAAAAGAGGCATATCAATTATCACTACATCAATCATCAAAAGATCTGTAGTAAAATGTCATTGGTATTTATTGCAAAACCGTTTCGGTAAGTATACACGTTCTATAACAGGGTTAATTAATCACTTCAAGTTAAAAACCATTGGTAATTACCAGATTGGACTATACATTTTTCAGTGTAGGAAACAAGTGTGTGACAATATGGAATTGCTGCTCCAGGAATTTGGTTTGGCATTAATGTCTGTCCGGACTAGCTCCTGTAATTTTAATCAGGCTTAGTATTTGTAAAGAGATGGACATTGCAAGGAATGAAACATCCTTTTTGTTAATATATCAAGAAGGCACTAAAAAACAATAGACAACTGTCTTGCAAGAGAAATATTAGATGTTTCCAATGCCAAGGCTACAGCATATGGAAGAGTGGACAGGCACTTGCATGAATGAACGGATGTGAATAGGACATAGGCCAGGGACACATAGGGTACCGGGGAAGGTACGACAAACTTCAAAAGAGGTGCTAGTCAGATGGACATGCGACCTGAGATAACAAGGGGCACAATAACAAAACCCCTGTGTCGGATTTACTGTGTGTAACATCTCAATCTAATCGCATTGTAATTAACATTTATCCGTAACTGGTGGAAAACTATTTCTTCTGGCATAAACATTTGTCATGTCCATAAAACATCCTTGAGTCCAGTACGAGCGAGACGATAGGCGACAGGTCATCAACACTTGCCCGGTCATGAGCATGTAGAATTGTTGTCACACAGGAGCAGGAAGATTTATCTAAAGCTGTCGCGAAATTCATTTCTCACCAATTACTTTCACTGTAATTCATAACATGTTAACTTTAGTCTTTAAAAAAATCCAACCTTTGGCCAGCTCAACTATGCATCTTCCACTAAACTCTGTCGTCTCACCCTTATTAAATATTTCCTTGAACTGAGAAAGAGAGATTGTAAATATTTAGGAAGACAAGTTTTATTTTTTTCCATGAACTTAAGCAATTATGATTAAGGGCTTCGAAAAATAAAAAGGCTTACTTTTGGATCAAATCCTGGAGGAGCCTCATCATGAGATGTATACTGATTAATTAACTCAGTCTGAACGGCCCCTGGCCAGAGGCTTACAGAAACCACACCTTTCTTCTTCAGCTCTACTGCCATGTCCGCTGCCATTCTGTCACACTGAAGAACCAAAAGAAAGTTTAAAGCATAAATGAACAATGAAGATGAATAAAGGAATAGTCTACGAACAAATAAAAAATTGAAAGTGGCATTCTGTGCAACTGAAATGAACCATATTTCAAATATGTTACACGGAAAATGACTTCAGATACAGAATCTGTAATGCTGTGTGCACGGACTCACTGCAGCTTTGCCGACCCCATAGGATACATTAAAGAGATAGCGCAGACCACCCATGGATGATATGAACACAATCAAGCCTTTGCCCTGCGCCACCATCATCCGTGCGGCATACACTGAGCAGAAATAGTGACCTCTGTGAAAACAGTGACCATGATCTCTGAAATGGCTCCGAAAGTCCAAAGAAAATTAATTGCTATGAATATTTTCAATTTTCCAGGCTTTAATCACAGCTTTTTCAATTTTAATAATTGCATTAAGTCATATAACCTCTATTTAAATAAATTAGTTTTTTTACAGGGTCAAATAAGTAAGTTTCATGTGGTTAGGTACTCAAGTTGTCATGCACTACCATTCAAAAGTTTGATTTAAGATATTGAAATATTTAAACAATAAAAAAAGATAAGAAAAATTAATACTTTTATTCATATATATACACATTTTAAAATATATTAAAACAAAAGTATTTAAAATAGTATAATAGTTTCCACAGATTCCTGTTCTATTTCTTCAAAATAAATGCCGCCTTGGTGAGCCTAAGAGATGATCTTCAAACACCCCCCACATGGCCCTGTGCTAGCTGTGACAGAAGTCTTCAAGAGTTACAAAGGATTTTCTGGGTATATCTCTGCATAATATTTGTCACTTGGAGTCATCTCCAGATTTGTACTGTACTGTACCTGAGTCCAGTGTTGTTGATTGTGTCCCAAACATCTGGATCCACCTCCCAGAACTTCTTGTTCATGTTGTCAAAAATAGCCTAACACAGACATAAACACAACAATAGTAAAACAGTTATTTCATGAAACTTTCAAAAGCAAAAATAATTCAAATTCAGAAAAACTGCATATTTGTTCCATAGTTAGCTGTGACTGACCTGTACACCCGCATAGGCATTATTGACCAATAAGTCAAGTCTGCCATTTTGCTCACGTTGAACACGTTCAAACAGCTCCTTGATTTCGTCCTCTTTAGATGAGTCACAGATCACTGGAAGACACCGGCCACCTCTCTCTGTCACCTGTTATCATGAAAATAAAAGAAGCATGAAATCAATATCACCTTCTCTAAGTTGAGGGCTATTATTGATACAATCAGGAGATAGTTTCCACACCTCAGCTGCTGTCTGCTTCAGAGTTTTCTCCTGTCGACCAGTGATGTACACTGTAGCGCCAGCCTCAGATAACTGTAGGGCAATACCTCTTCCAATTCCTCTGGAAGCACCAGTCACCACACAGATCCATCCTGATAGTGCCATCTGACAAACACACGCTTAGAATCTTTAAGATTACTAGAACAGAACAGCATGAATTTATGGACAACGTTTCGTGAAACCTAGGAGAGGGATAATTCTGACGGTGCTATGACAATCTGACGCTTCTGAAGAAGGCATTTCATACTGTGTGTATTAGTTTAAGTATTTGCTATTGGGACTGTTCAAGCGGAGGTTGTGCGCAGTGTGTGTTCGTGCGCGAGCGAGCGAGAGAGAGAGATAGAGAGAGAGAGAGGAGAGCGCGGTGTGGGTGTTGTGGGCTGTGCTTCGTTTTCGAGTCCTAGTGCGTGCGCGTAGCGAGAGAGAGAGAGAGATTTATTATATTTATACATTTATTCTGTAAATATGTCTAATCCCTTATTTTATTTTTATTTCTAGTTTACTATTATACTTACATACATTAGTAATTCATTTTACACTACATTCTTAATACTTTTTATATATTATTATATTATTATTTTTCTTTCAGTTAATACATGTGTACTATTTGTAAGCAGTCCATCTGCAATTGCTTTGGCAATACAAATGTAAAATTTTTGTCAGCCAAAGAAAGCATTCTTAATTGAAATGAAGCGAGAGATGAGAGATGAGAGATGAGAGATGAGAGAGAGATGAGAGAGAGAGAGATGAGAGATGAGAGAGAGAGAGCGAGAGGGGAAGAGACTGAAGAGAGAGACGAGAGAGAGAGAGAGGAGAGAGAGGAAGAGAGGGAGAGAGAGAGAGAGAAGAGAGAGAGATGGGTCACATTACAGTGGAGTCAGCTGTGTTAACCGTGGCTTGTGTACTGCAAACATATTCATCACTGTGTCTGTCACACGACTTGAACTGATGTCTTTACGTTTATTTTGAAAGATGAAGCTCTCGATTATGGTAAGGGGCGTTACATTTCGACGAGTGCTTGCGGTGTTTGGCCAATCACAATGCACTGGGTCAGATGGCCAATCAGAGCAGACTGCGTTTGTCGGAAGGAGGGAATTTGTAGAAAACAAAGCGTTTGAGAGAGGCGGGGCATAGAGGACTCAATAATGTACAGTAATTTGAAAAATAATGTGTTTTTTGAACATTAAAGCATGTCACCATATTCTGTGCACCAAATACAAAAAATAATGATCTTTAAAAAAGCATCATATGACCCCCTTTAATGTAGTCTTATCCTCCAAGATTACTGTTATAAACATGAGCCGCATCCAAAAGGTAAAGGGGAGGTGTTGCTACAATTTATAGCAATATTTTCAGTATTTCTCAGAGGTTTGGTTCAAAGTATAATTAATTTGAAGTAATGGTGCTTCATATAACATTATCTAGTGTAATAAGTGTTAATGATAAATCCCTATTGACATTTGTACTGGTTACTGTATACAGGCCAACAGGGCACCATACAGACTTTATTAAAAAACTTGCTGATTTTATATCCGAGATAGTGCTGGCTGCAGATAAAGTTTTAATTGTTGATGATTTTAATATCCACATAGATAATTAAAAGATCCATTGGGATCAGCATTTATAGACATTCTAAATTATGTAGACAACACATGTCAGGACCTACTCATTGTCGTAATCATACTCTAGATTTAATACTGTCACATGGAATTGATGTTAATGGTGTTGAAATTCTGCAGCAAAGTGATGATATCTCAGATCATTATTTAGTTTTGTGCAAACTTCATATAGCTAAAACTGCTAATTCTACTCCTTGTTACAAGTATGGTAGAACCATCATTTCTACCACAAAAGATTGCTTTGTAAGTAATCTTCTTGATTTATCTAAATTCCTTAGAATATCCAATATCTCAGAACAACTTGATGATGTAACAGGAACTATGGACTCTCTCTTTTCTAGCACTTTAGATACAGTTGCTACTTTACGCTTAAATAAGATTAAGGAAACGGTCCGACACCATGGTATAATGAGCACACTCACACCCTAAAGAGAGCAGCCCGGAAAATAGAGCGCAGCTGGAAGAAAACAAAACTAGAGGTTTTTCGTATTGCATGGAGGGAAAGTACTTCAACATACAGAAAAGCCTTAAAAACTGCCAGATCTGCTTACATTTAGTCTCTTTTAGAAGAAAACAAACACAAACACAAGTATTTATTCAATACAGTGACTAAACTAACGAAAAATAAAGCATCAACAGATTCAGACATTTCCCAACAGCACAACAGTAATGACTTTATGAACTTCTTTACTTCCAAGATCGATACTATTAGAGATAAAATTATAACCATGCAGCCGTCAGCTACAGTATTGCTTCAGATAGTGTTCTATAGATCCCCTGAGAACAATTCCACTCATTCTATGCTATAGGAGAGGAAGAATTGTATAAACTTATATCATTTAAACCAACATTTTTGTTAGACCCTATACCATCTAAGCTACTAAAGAGGAACTTCCAGAAGTCATAGATCCTCTCCTAAATATTATTAATTTGTCATTGTCATTAGGATATGTTCCCAAAACCTTCAAACTGGCTGTTATAAAGCCTCTCATCAAAAAAACACAACTTGATCCTAGAGAATGTTAATTACAGACCGATCTCAAATCTCCCTGTTTTGTCAAAGATACTAGAAAAGGCAGTATCCTCACAACTTTCTTCTTAGAGAAAATTGGTATCTGTGAGGATTTCCGGTCAGGATTTAGACCATATCATAGTACTGAGACTGCTCTCATCAGAGTTACAAATGACCTGCTCTTATCATCCGATCATGGTTGTAACTTTCAATTAGTGCTACTAGATCTTTGTGCTGTGTTTGACACTATCAACCATGAAATTATTTTGAATAGATTAGAAAATTATGTTAGCATTAGAGGAATTGCATTGTCATGGGTCAAATCTTACTTATCTGACCGTCATCAACAACAGCGAATGAAGAGGTATCATATCGATCACAAATACAGTATGGAGTACCACAAGGCTCAGTACTAGGACTGTGGCTTTTCATGCTTTACATGCTACCCTTGGGAGATATCATCAGAAAAAATGGTGTTAGCTTTCACTGTTATGCTAATGATACTCAGCTCTATATTTCTTCACGGCCCGACGAAACATACCAATTCGCAAAACTAATGGAATGCATAGTTGATATAAAAAACTGGATGATTAGTAATTTCTTACTGCTAAATTCTGAGGTGTTAATTATAGGACCTAAAAACTTTGCATGTAATAACCTAGAACACTGTCTAACAATTGGGGGCTTTGATGTTTTTTGTTGTTCTGCTTGATTCAGTTGGACTTTCTTTCTAGCATTTGTAAAACCAAATTTTTCCATCTTAAAAATATATCTAAATTATGACCTATGCTCTCAATGTCAAATGCAGAAATGTTAATCCATACATTCATGACATCAAGGTTAGATTATTGTAATGCTTTATTGGGTGGTTGCTCTGTGCACTTAATAAACAAACTCCAGATGGTCCAAAATGCAGCAGCTAGAGTTCTTAATAGAACCAGAAAGTATGACCATATTAACCTGGTTCTGTCAACACTGAACTAGCTCCCTTTTAAACATCATATACATTTTAAAATTTTGCTAATTACTCATAAAGCCCTGAATGGTTTAGCTCATCAGTACTCGAGCAAGCTCTTTTTGCATTATAGTCCTTCACGTCCGCTGCAATCTCAGAATTCTGGCCATTTGATAATACTTAAAATATCAAAATCAACTGCGGGTGGCAGATCCTTTTCCTATTTAGCGCCCAAACTCTGGAACAATCTACCTAACATTGTTCGGGAGGCAGACACACTCTGTCAGTTTAAATCTAGATTAAAGAACCATCTCTTCAACCTGGTTTACACATAACACACTAACACAATTCTAATATTCAAATCCATTAAAGGAATTTTTAGGCTGCATTAATTAAGTCAACCGGAACAAGGGAACACTTCCCATAACACCTAATGTTCTTGTTACATCGTAAGAAGAATGGCATCAACGCTAATATTAGTCTGTTTCATTCCAATTCCGAGGTCACCGTAGCCATACGTATCCAGTCTGTATCCAGATCAGATGGTCTCTGTAGCCACCCGGATTCAGTGTGTATCCAAACCAGATGGTGGATCAGCACCTAGAGACGACCTCTACAGCCCTGAATGTCAGCGGAGACCATGTCAAATAGATGAGCCCCAGAGACAGATCCCCTGCAAAGACCTCATCACCAAGATGGCCGTTGGCACAAGACCACGAGAACCAGACAAGACCTCGGATCAATCTAACTGCCTGAATTAATCCACGCCATGTGGTTCGTCTGGCCAGAGGAGAACTGGCCCCCTGTCTGAGCTTGGTTTCTCCCAAGGTTTTTTTTTTTCTCTATTTCTGTCACCGATGGAGTTTTGGTTCCTTGCCATTGTCACCTTTGGCTTGATTAGTTGGGGACACTTCATTTCTGGCAATATTGTCGATTTGATTGCACAGACACTATTTGAACTGAACTGAGCTGGATCAATGATGAACTGACTTTAACTAAAAAATTGAGTGTTAACTATTGTCCTCTTGCATTATTTACACTATTTTCCTGTTTAATGCTGTAAAGCTGCTTTGACACAATCTGTATTGTTAAAAGCGCTATATACTGTATATAAAGGTGACTTGACTTGACTTGACGTGTGTTTATCTATCACAATTTTGTTTTCCTGCCACAGAATAAAAAAAGGCAATTGTGAGTTAAAAAGCAGAAAATTGTGAAATATAAATGAGCAACTCTGAGGGTAAAAAAAAAAAAACAGATTTGCAAGTTTATATAGAAAAAAGAAAAGGAAAAAGTCCCAATTATGAGACAGAAACCCAGAATCTTGTGAAAATTGTGAGATAAAAAGTCACAAAACCTTTTTTTTCTACCCAGTGGTAGAAACATGCTTCCATAATTACTGAATTGAATACATATATGCTGCCTCTAAAAACACCTGTGAAAAGCCAATAAATTAGTTTGAAAGAATCTTCTGATGAATATAGGATAAAAATAATAAACATACCAGGATGTTTTATTTCCATAAAATGCACAGCTCTGTTAATCAGCCATTTTTGTGATTTGTTCTTTAAAATTCCTGTCAAATTGTAGTCGGATGATGCAGACTTGTCAGTCACATCCCCAAGGCAGGACTCCCTCTATTCAACATATGCACTGGGAATAGTTATATCAGGTCGCGGAGAGTCAATCCTGTTACAGATGAAAATGTAGCTCTTATTGATCCCGCAGACTTTTATTGATTTCAGTCTTTTCTTGTTCCGTCTTCCCCTCCTGCATGTTCTTCTCTTACCTTTTCCATTTTTTTCATTCTCCTGTCAGTCTCTCTATTGTCTAACTCTTGTCTGCTCATTCTGTCTCTCCCTCTCTTCTTCTCTTTTTATTTTCCTGTATGGATTCCTCAGTCAATTTGTTTACCGACCACTGTAACTACATCCATTAGTCTGACCCTAAGAGCTTGAGGACAGCCCTGTGACAGCCATCCGACTAATGCAGCTCTGACACAATAATTACACAATGACCTAAAGAAAGGTCCCTGCTGTCCCGTTGTATGCGTGGCAAGCAAACCTGGTTACCACGTCTAAGGTTTTGACCACTGCCACCCCCATAACCCACAAGCTCCAACAAAGCCACTCGGAGACGCACGTGTTTGTATGACAAAGGAGAAATAAGGCTGTATGTTGATCACTTCTTCTCGTTTTACTAACAAGACTGATCAAATGACCCTATTAGTTTTACTTGTTTTTGGCAGAGTCAATGTTTCCTCTGTCTTTGTATCGTTTCTAAAAATCTTTAAGTTTCAGTTCTGATTTAACTTGAATCAGTCGAATTCAGTGATGCAGGATGCAAGTCTATTATAATGAAGGCCTTGTGTATTAGTGATTTGTGACATAGTAAAGAGATGTTGGTAACCATGAAAGCAAAATTATAGATAAATTATTTTATAATAACCAAGTCCAAGTTTTCAACACTAGAAATATGCACAGCAATTTGAATGTATACTGTTGCATTCAGTTCAGTGCAAGTATTTTATTAAGCCTTGGATTACAAATTACTTAAGTTAATAATATAATTAATATGATTTTTATAAATGAGATTTACAAATGTTATTTGTTTACTTTAAAATGTTTAAAGTTTCAATTATTAACCACACAAACAAGCCTTATTATTTTGTACAATTTGTGGTTACACTTTATTTCGATAGTCCACTTAGACATTCTATTAACAGTAAGTAACTTTGTAACTACATGTCAACTGATTCTCATTAATTTGCAACTACATGTCAAATAACTCTTAGAGTAGACTGTTAGGGTAGGTTTAGTAGAATGTTGACAAAGAAAGTGCTAGAAGATATTAAGCAAACAGTCTAATAATACTCTAATGACTGCTAGTTGACAAGTAGTTGCAAAGTTACTAGTTAATAGAATGTCTAAAGTGGACAATATCGAAATAAAGTGTAACCAAATGTTTCTAAACAGAGTACGAGAAATACCGAAGTATGTCTTCATTATGCTGAAAGTGTATTGCATTTCATACAAGCATTCATACACAGTTTTTATAAATTACGCTCTGATTTGACCAATTGTTGTGCTTATTGGATTATAATTAAAGGATTGCTACTATTACACGTAACAAGCCTGTTTACGTCTTGGACCAATTTATTTTTATCTAAACAAATATTTTATTTATTTTATTTATTTTTTGCTTTTATAAAAAGATGGCAACAACAGGTAATAAAACCAGTGCCCTAAAATAATTACATGATAATAATAATAATCAAAATATAATAAATAATTTTTCCACCAAGCAATATAGTTAATTAGTCTAACTGTGTTTATATAGTAGTATGGTAGATTGATGTTAATATTCAATTGATGTTCAGTCACAAGTGTGTTTTTCAACTATTTTGACTTTGAATGTGCAACTCATCCACCCTGCTGTGAGAACATGCTGGTCTGTTGGCTGGTTTTACAGCAGCTAAGACCAGCAGACCAGGACGGTTAGGTTTTATATTAATTTCCATCTGTTTTTAAGTGACTGTAAATAATCATGATACTTGAATGGTTTCATCCTATTTTTTGGCAAAATAGGGCACAATGTACTGTTAATATGAATTAATTTTCCATACGGATTTTTCACAGGTGTTTTACCTGTATTTTAATTTGCACACTGCATTATGTTTTAGAGTTCAAGGACATATCTGCAAACTTAACGTATAGGGTCCTGGCACAAAATTTCTTTTTTTTCTGCAGATTTGTTCTTACTGTGTAGCATCCAAACATGTCCTTTGTGGTTCCATTTTCACATGCATGTCTCCTTGTACTCTGATCTCAGTCTTTACCTCTGCTATGAGGTATGAGCCCCTCTCAGCACTCGCTAATGACGGACAGCTGAAGGCACACTCTCAGGACTCCAATCAAATTTACAGCCTTCTAATTGGATTAGAGGAAGCCGGGGGGAGGGCTTTTATATCTGTCTTCCTTTCTCTTTTTGTCCTGTTGTTTGCGCTTTGGCCTGCGCGCCAGGGTGGCTTGCAGTGGTCTGAGTGATGGACAAAAGGAGGAGCTGTTAGCGGAGCTGGGGGTTTGAGCCGAGCCAAAGAGGGCCATATCTGCCACTCTGCCGCAGAGGCATGGCTGCTGCAGTCCATTGTGATGGGTGACAATGTTTTGTCTGCAGGCTGAGGAGCTGTCCACAGACCGGCTGAATGATAAGATCCTTTTCACGGATGACATAGAGAGCGGAAAGCAAAAAGGCAGGGCAAAGAGTGAAACATCACTTAGCTCATTCCCACACTGCCAGTGCATCCATTGTTCTGTAGCACGAGTTCAACACCAGACAAAGCATGTCACTCCTTGTTTCTTCAGTGCAAATAGCAGAACCAAAAATAGAAATGAACATCAGCCAGAGCCGAAATCATAAATTAAGGGATTTTGAACAATAGAAACTTTAGTGTATTAAAAAAAGAAGGATTTTACAGCCATTTCATTATAAGACGACAAAAAAAGTACGCTATGGTTCAAAAGTCGGGGTGTCAGTTTTTTTTTTAAGTAATTAATTAATACTTTTATTCGGCAAGGATGAATTAAATTGATCAAAAGTGACGTTAACGACATTTATAATGTTACAAAATATTTCTGTTTAAATGAATGCTGGTTCTTTGGACATTTACTAAAGCAAAGTATACTGAAAGAAATGTCCTCACAAAAATTTTAAGCAGCTCAAACTGTTTTAAACATTAATATAAAATAATGATAGAATAAATGATTCTTCGCAGCAAATAAGCATAAATGATTCAAGGAAAGATAAAGTGACACTGAAGGGCTGAGTGATTGATGCTGCAATCAGGAATAAAATATATAATAATATAATTTCAAATATAATACAATAGAAATAATTTAAGTCGTAATAAAAAATAAATCTGTATATTAATGGAAAAGTCAAACCAGTGTAGAATGGTTAGGTTTTATATTCATCTCCATCTGTTTTTACGTGACTATTTGATATTTGAATGTTTCATCATATTTTTTTTCAGCACTGAAAATCACGACACAATAAACTGTTTTAATATGAATGTCAAGTTCACTGACATTTCTTTTAACCCTAAAACGCAATGCATGATTCAAAATACATGTAAAACACCTGTAAAAAAAAATCAATAGATCTTTCATATTAGCACTATTAACACATATGTGAACTATTTTTACAGACTTTTCTTATAGTGTGATATTTCCCAATATAAGTTTTTATGTACGTATTTATATCAAATAAATGCAGCTTGTGTGAACATAAGAATAAACTTAAAAAAAAATGACCTCAAACTTTTGAACAGTATTGTGTATTTGCAGAGTTCACAGGTGCTTATTCTTAAAATTAACAACTCCTTGAAATACATACACATGTAATCGACTGGCCGCATGGTGACTGTCTTCCTGTCAGTGCTTTGTTCTGTTTCCTTCCAGGTTTTATGATCAAAGTGTGCAGAAAAGGCCATCAGCACCTCAATTAAATTAGTTTGAGAGGTTACATAGAACAGCCATTGGCGACCACAGCTTCAGTGCTGCTTGCGGTGCATGTGTTTATGTCTATGTCTATCAGAGCGAGTGGATTTAAACGCACACACGAGGGCCTTGCTTTGCCCCTATAGAGAGGTGACAGCGAACACACTTGTCACTTTCTGAACTGTCAGCAGTGTTGCTAGTGTTCCTGACACTCCAGCATGTTTTTTGGGCTGGTCTGTGGGAATGGGCAGGAATAGCTTCCTCTATCAGTTAGTTCACACAGGATCCTGTCACGTTCCTCATTACACACCTAACCGCTGCCATTCTTATCCCAGCAGGGCCCATGGTGATCTGCATGCCACTATATAGACACTGTCCATGCTGACCACAGGACTAGAAACCCAGAGCACTGCGTGGGGCACCATAGATAAGTGTACTCTGCTGCCTGAAAGCTTAAAACAGTCTCAGTTAAGTGTAAGTCATTAAAAACTTTATACAATAAGCAATGAATGGTTCTTTTGACATTCAGTGGTACTTTTGACATTTATTTTTAACCACATATGCATAAAATGAAGATGAAGCCATTTTATTTTACATCAGAGTAGTCCACCATGTCCGGATCACATGACCAGCTGATTAAATAACCAGCTATGAAGTAGATTAATAATTGACACAAAAATGAATACATTTCACAAACCCCTAGGGTTAATAATTAATACATTAATGGGCAAATTAAAACATTATTTAATAATTAAATAAAAATGTAATTAAATAATTCAAAAATAAAAACAATCAAAATAAAAGTTTACTGAAAAATAAATATTTTATTTGTTTACATGCAGGCACATGACCAGCTAAATAACCAGCTGGGAGATGACTCGTAATGACATGAAAATAAATTTCACAAGCCCTAGTCAATAAAAATATAATAATTTTACAACCCCGGGTTAAAACTGCTAATAATTAATTATTAAATAATACAAATTATTTATTTAAAAATAGTAATATAGAAACAATTACTAATAGTTAATTAAAAAATAATCAATTAAATATTTCAAGTAAAGTAATTAAAAATAATTTAAGAAATCAAAAGCAAATAAAAATAAAACAAATAAACTAATATTAAAAATTTTTATCTGCATGTCACGTGACCAGATGAATATATATATATTATATTATATAATATATATACAGTATATGAATGAATGATGTTGATATACGCTGGTAATTTTTGTACAACCAAAGCACTTTACATCAGGGGGGGGGGGTTATCCTCAACACCCAGTGTGCGAATCCACTTGGATGATGCGGACGGCTAGACAAAGAAACGGGCCAGTGCGCTCCCACACACCAGTTACGGTGGAGCGGAGGGAGAGAGAGACAGAGCCAATTCAATGAATGGAGATTATTAGGAGGCCATAGTTGACGAGGGCTAGTGGAGGGAATTTGGCCAGGACACCAGGGATATACCCCTACTCTTTACGAGACGTGCCATGGGATTTTTAATGACCACAGAGTGTCATGACCTCGGTTTAATGTCTCATCCGAAAGACAGGTAGTTATATATATAATAGAGATATATATATTATATATAGTATATATAATATATTATATAGTATATATATATATATACATATTTTTTATTTATTTATTATTATTATATAGAATATGAAAAGTGGCCTCTGTATGACAATTGGAAATTATTTTTTTGTTTGTACAAAAGTTGTTTGCAATAATCTATTTGTCAAAAAATATGCGCTGAACAAATTTACAGTAAGACCATTAGAAAGTAAATATGATAATTTTATTGCATGTCGACTTAAGGTGAATTGCTACATTATCCATGAAAAAAGAGCATTTGAATCAGTACGTTCAGGTATCTTATAACAGTATGAAAACGCTCACGTCGCCCTCGAGAGTGCTTCTGCTTTCTCTTTTGAACGGATCGTGTGAACCACTGAGCTGTCTGCATACAGCTGAAAACAAACAGAGCGTCGGAACGGGACTCCTGTTGATAAACACTTCAGCAGCTGCCATTCTGCCATGTAGACCCTCAGACAGACTCAAGACAAATTAATCCCGTCCCACTTATCTTCATCCCTCGCTTTCAATCTCTCTCTCCATTTAACTCAATCTCTCACTCTCCTGCTCTCCTCAGCATACTTAGAAGAGGCGTGTGAGTGAGTGTGAGGTGGGAGGGGGGCTGTTTGTCTTCATGAAAATCACTCCAGGTAACCTCTGGAAACCTCCTTGCCCCAACACCACAGCTATCGTGCCACAAAAAGAGATGAGCGCATAAGCACCGAAGCACTTGTCTTACCTGCAGGGGTCACATAACATCCTGACCTGTGCTTTTTTAATGCAATTTTAGTCAATGACTGATTCAGAATAGCACACTACTGTACTGCTTTTACCGTATATGCCTTATCTTCATGGTCTTCCGAATTCATCTAAAACTATCTTATAACAACTTACTGAATACTGCACGCTTTATAGTTTACTGCATAATGTTTTTTTTTAAATCTGCTAGTGCTAAAGAAATAGCTGGTGAAACAGCAGTTATTTTTTGATAACCATCTTAAATATGGTTTGTCACTTGACATAGTAACATCGCATATTCAATTCGAATTTAGCTCTCATCCCGATTCAGACCCGATATTCGATAGCAGAGCAGGATGCCTGAGGATTAGGGGTGAGCGCAGAGTGGTGGCTCTGTTTTCTGTCCCGATCTCTTAAGTACCTGGGATCGCGCTGCTAGTAATAAATATGCGGAGGCTTTAGTATAGTGTAAACACGTCCCTTGTACCAGAAGGTGCAAACCTCCTCTCGGATCGTTGTGGGGGGAGTTAAAAAGATGAAGTGCACTTGACGAGAAGCCTGTCTCCACCTTGTTGCTTTACAGTGTATTTGTTAACCTGTGACGTCCATGCGCTCACACGAGCACCTTGACCTCTCAGGTGTTTATGTCTCTGTGTGAATGAACATGAGTGTGATTGTTTCTGAGTGCACTTGAAAGTTTTTCCCACATAGATCTTTGTGATTTAGCATTAGCTCATTCGTACTGCAAGCCATGGCGTAAGCAAAAGACATTACGGGACATAATAGGCCTTTTAACCCCTAACTTATCTTGTGCATAGATGCTGTGAATTACTCCACCAAATGGTGGTGATTGGCAGAGGCCATGACCAAGTGCAATGGTCGTCCTTCTACTGGAATGTACCCTCATCCTCTGTAAGGCTTAACTGTAAGGCTTGTCGCCTTCCATTGTCAACTGCGCTCTTTCCTTTTGCATGTCCTCAATCTGGCAACTCACATGAGCACTGAATATTGAATTCAGATTGCAGTGCCCATTTTAAACATGAGCTGTCATCAGTGGTGGACGAAGTACACAAATCAAGTACTAGTATTCCAGTAAAAGTATTAAGTACTCTCATTTTCAATTTTACTTGAGTAAAAGTACAAAAGTTCCTGATTTTGAATGTGCTCCAGTATTAAAAGTAACAGTACTGATTGATGGATGTTTATTTTGCAAGAAAATGTTTTATCAGTTAAAAATAACGAGGGATGTCGTGTTTTTATAAATTGTGCGTTTTTGTAAAAAGTGTGACATTATGCTTCGAAATGTAGTTAAGTAAAAAAAAAAAAGTAAAAGTGACCCAAATTAAAAATACACCGGTAAAGTATAGATACTTAAACATGTACTTCAATCTACTTTGTTACTGTCCACCATGGCTGTCGGAATTATACTGCACCTTCAATATTTTTTTTTCGTACATTTATTGAAATTATAGTTTGATCTTTAATTATTTATCTATATATAATTGAAATCGATTGTATCTGAAGTTGACAGTTGACAGAACCATAAAATGAAATTTCGAAATATTTTTTAAATACTAGGTGGATGTTCTCAGCAGGTGTGCCCTGACATAATGAGCGTGTATGTGATGCATACCCTCTACCTCCCTTCTGTGAATCACATCTGTCCCATTAGCAGCTTTTCTCTGTGCCATTTTAATCAGATGAAAGTAGCAGATAATGCCCCCCTCCACAGCTCCATCAGTTTTGGCTGCCGGGTGGGATTTTAATTGGCCACAACTGGTCCGTGATTAACAGAGGAAACCTGAGGTCACCCCCCTCTCTGATGTCTATCAGACGTAATTACCTCTCCTCATGCAACACACTCTTTCTATACTTTCACACAATCTCCAGGTGTCAGCATAAAATCAGCTGAGCTTCACGCACAGGTAACATTTGGTTCTTGGCTTAAACACAAAGATTGGAGACTCCTCACAACCTGAGATGCTATTTTGTGGTATGAATTTAGTCATGTAATGCGTGTCCAGATGGATCATCTCAAAAGTGAAGTTTCTTTGCCCTGTCCTGGGGGCCTTAGTG
This sequence comes from Sinocyclocheilus anophthalmus, assembly GCA_018155175.1. Taxonomy (NCBI): domain Eukaryota; kingdom Metazoa; phylum Chordata; class Actinopteri; order Cypriniformes; family Cyprinidae; genus Sinocyclocheilus; species Sinocyclocheilus anophthalmus. The sequence continues at coordinate 142,139 of JADLZN010007640.1, read as the reverse complement.
AGGAGAGGAAATTTAAACCATGCTTTTGTATGAGAAAGTGCAAAGAGAAGTGTAAAGTGTGCTCCATCATTTGTCTCCAAATCCTCCCAAAGCTTCAGCTGTCATTACTCTGTTCCTGTCCATGTAAATGGCATAATTCCATACATCAAAGTCTTTGAATGGAAATGATGACAGTTGGACTCATGGGTAGCTTATGTTCTTACTGAGAGTGAACGTGACCCCTGAGGCACAGCAGAAATGTGATTTATATGAAAGTAAGAATATCTGAAGTCTAATCTTGTCTTCCAGTATGACAAAGATGTATATGAAAGCAAAAGTTCATCTATTGTAACTATCAGAAATAAAATAAATGGGTTGCTTATATCCGTCAATTAACACTTACGATTGGACTTTTCTGTTATAAGCAACTAACATCCTGTCAGGAATAACTTTTTGGGGTTTGTTTTTTGAGGTGTGCCATATTGGTAAAACTGTATTCTTGTCATAACACAGATTTCTAAGTCCTCAGGGCAGTGTGGAAAGCCAAATGCTATAATTACCCAGTAGCTTTCACTTGTGTTATTTGGCAGTTTAAAGACAAATTTTCCCCTCTATTTGTTCAAACACTTTATTGTGGTGGGTTTAGATTTATAAATTATAAAATAATTTCTTAAAGGAATATTTGACTAAAAAAGGGAAAATTATGTCATTATCACTAATCCTTATGTCATTTCACAAACATTGTAAAAACAGAGTTGTAAGTAAAATAAAGATTACTAGAGCAGGTTTTTACAAGAAAATGCTTTTTCAGTATTTCTGCTTCCAAATTTTGCATTTAATTCAATGTGTTACGTTACATTTCTTTGTAATTAGTTGTGAAATGTAGGAATTTCTGAGTGATTTTTTTTTCTTTTAAAGACTTTTCCATGCTCTTTTCTAATTTTCATTACAATGAATCTGATTTGAGCTTTCAAGCTTCTAAAAAGGTGCAAAAGTGCTATAAAGTATCATTAAAGTGCTCTGAATGACTCATGCACAATATTCCACGTCTGATGCCATATGATATATTTTTGTTAGTTCACAAAACCACTCTGAATGATTAATTTAGGAATCAAACTGATATGGTTCTTGATTTCAACTCATCGACTCAATGAACCAGCTTCCTGGTCTTGAAGGAGTAAAAATGCTCACTGAATAATTTTTTTTTTTTTTTGTCTGTTTGCTCTACACAAAACTACTATTAGTCAGGATGAAACCCCTCGTTACACTATGCTACTTTTATGGTGATTTGCTGTCATTTAGTTTGAGCTTGAAATCTTCAGTCCCCATTTACATAAAAATGGATAACCAGCATAGTCATGAGCTGTAATGACATAAGGGTGAGTACATTTTGACAAAATGTAAATTTTTTTGTAAACTCTTTGTTTAAAGTTTTTTTTTATGTTTATCCTGACAGAGGAAAGTAGCCTGCTCTTTTGCTCCTGGCCATATGAGGAACTGTCAAGTTCAGAACAAAAGAGAGCACTAACAAGGTTATTGACACAGGGCACTTTCAGTTCCTTAGCAAAACAGTGTTGCCAAAATGTTTAAGGCAACACTCACAAACATTAAGTAGCATGCAAAAGCAGCAGCCTTTTCATTCATACTCTGGGAAATCGGATGTTGTATTTTACTTAGCGGTTATTGTCATGTCAGCCTGGGTATTCACAGCATTTTTCCTGCTGTAGTTCAGTTAACGTAGGTTTGAAACTAGGTTTGAGAAGAGTTTTGCTTGAATATGTCTCACATAAACATATACAAGAACTGCACAAATGACATGTTAAACTCTCCTTCTGCTTACACTACACTTTAATTGATATTTTTTTCTTGTTAAAGGGATAGTTGTCACTTCAGTGAAAAATTGTATGGATTAATTTCCTTATGTCCTTTTTGGAGCTTGAATGTTTTTGGTTCACAGTGACTTTCAGAATGTGGATAAAAACAGCTAAAACATTCTCTAAATGTTTTGTGTTGTGTTTTGCAGAAGACAGAAAATGAACAGAAGGACAGAAAAGTGTTTTATGCTTACCAAGGCTGCATTTAATTGATCAAAAAAACAGTAAAATTGTGAAATATTACAATTTAAAATAACTTTTTCTTTATTTGAATATATTTTTAAAATGTAATTTATTCCTATGATGGCGAAGTTGTATTTTCAGCAGCCATTACTCCAGTATATGTCACATGATCCTTCAAAAATCATTCTGATTTGCTGCTCAAGAACCAGTTCTTATTATTATCAATGTTGAAACACTTGTGCTGCTTAATATGTTTTTATGTATACTGTGATACTTTTTAAGGATTCCTTGATAAATAAAAAGTTCTAGAGTACAGCATTTTTTAAATGTATTTTTGTAACAATGTAATAATTTAATGTTTTAAAGGCTTCCTTAGTGAAAAAAGTATTTCTTTAAAAAAATCTTACCGTAGTGTAAATGATTTTTTAAAATTTCATTTTTTTTTAACTGTCAGTGCACTTTATCACAGATGGAGTTTATTTTATGAAGAGTTTATCTGTGTTGTATGATTCATTTGGAGTGTTTGGCAACCATATAGATAATAACAAAATAAAACAAGGTGCAATGCTGCAAGAAGTAATATGTGTAAATATGCTTGTAAATACAAAGGTTTTCTAAAATAAGTAAAGTAAGTAACAGTCAAATGAGTGCATTTATTTAATATTAATCTCTCACTCGCATAATGTTCCGAGGATTATGTCTTTCCATAGCAAAAATGATAAATTTCACACTGATCTATGCAGTCTGATGGCCTAACACCCAATGCAACTAACAAATTTGGATACTTGAATAAACGGTTCAGTAGATATTTAAAAACCTTGGATTGCGGCGGAGCAATATCTCAATAAAACTGTAAAAACAATAGCCCTTAAAGTTTGATTTTCATAGCCAACATACAATATGTAACTTATCTATGATGCTACTATTACCATTTATGTTCAGCTGTCACCACTTCAAGTTACGAGCAAGAAACAACAACTGAATGGAAAAATTAGTTTCAATTTTTCGAATGTATCCATATGACTGTTGCATATGTGTGTTGTAGCATGATTGTTTAAGTGTGGTAGGAGGCACTGAGAGATGTGAGGAATGGTATGTGAGGAATGCAAACAGACAGTCAACTTTATAACTCTTTGGCTCCAGTTCTTATCTGCCAACCCACCCCACCCCACCCCTTTGAATTTACCCCAAACACCAGCAGGGCCAGGACGCATGCAATCCAAATATGCGAGCAGGGTTAGGGTTCAAATTCTGACCATCAGCTCCCTGATGCTCTCGTTCTTCCAGAACAGTAGCACTGTATCTGGCTTGAGGTGATTTTTTGCTCACTTGCAAGGATCTTTGGCTTATATAAGAGGTTGAAGAACCCTGGATGATGTAACACAAGTTGTTGTAATGCATTACACCCAACACTTCCCATGAGAACTAACTGGATGTAGAAGATCACTCTTAAAAATAAAGGTGCTGCACGATGCCCATAGAAGAACCGTTTTGTCTAAATGGTTCCATAAAGAACCTTTAACATCTGAAGAACCTTTTTGTTTCACAAAGGTTCTTTGTGGTGAAAGAAGGTTCTACAGATTACATAAAGATAACAAAGAGATGGTTCTTTAAAGAACCTTAGACCGAATGGTTCTTTGTGGAACCAAAAAGGGTTCTTCTATGGCATCGCCTGAAGAACCTTTTGAAGCACCTTTATTTTTAAGAGTGTAGGACCGGTTGCAATGCCACAAATCTCAGACAATGCTTTCTGCACCAGGACTGAAGGTTCTTTTTCCATGCTGATTCTTTGCATATTGACTCTCATTCTCCTTCCGCTCAAGATGATGTCACCAGAGAAGGCCTTCCAGCGTGAGTCATCTGGGAGCGGCTGTTTGCTCCTCAGAAGGTGGATTCAGATCCCAGGTCCAGCTGACCTCTGGAGCTTCTCACCCAAACTGTTTGTGGAGCCAGACTTGAGATTAGAGCGGCTGCGTTTCACTGCTCTCTTGACTTGCTTTCTTTTCTTTCTGTTGAACTTGTCCATCGCCCCTCCCTCCCTCCCTTCCTCCCACTGTTCATGTTTTCCAGACATGTCACTCCAGCAGGGCTATAAAGTACTTGAATAACTGTACTTCGTTACTTAATTTATGTATTTTAGGGGGATTTGTACTTTAGTTTATTGCTATTGAAATCGAATTGTACTTTTGCTGAATCATATTTCTGATTAAAATTTTTTTATTATTTATTTATTTTTTGATGCCTTCAGGTGCATCTAAAAGCTCCTACTTCTGGGTTGGACAGTGAGCAAATAAATAATGGACGATGGAGAACAGTGTTGTACCAGTGAGTAAGCATAAGTAAATACACCCACCTCACTTTTACACTACATATATGATTCATTTATGCAAGGTATCTAACACACAATGCATTCGTTTGCACAAAGCAAAGTGTGAAGGGTGAGTCATTAGCTTTATAGTATATTAGACTTTCTTTTGTTATAAAAGTTCTGTTTTAACTTCTTAATAACTTCTGGTTGTCTTTCTGATTAAATATATTTGAGAATTTATTTCAGCCATCTTTCAATTGGACACCCCCCTTCTGATGTTACAACTCAATAACACAAATATATAGACCAGTTTGGAGAAGACATCACAGTTACATCACATGCAGCTGCACACACTGGGAACAAGTGGAGGGAAACAGGTAAAATCCATGGAATAAGACAAAAAAATGTATTGTTGTGCCTTTTTGGATGTCAAAATTGGAATGCAAATAATTTTTATAGAATAATGTCGTCAAAGATGTTTAAACGGACAGTCTATGGATGAAACCGGCTATGATTACCCTACTTTTAAAGCATAAATTTGATTTAAACAATAGGTCTATATAATATTCACATATGCAGTTCATATGGGGACATCTTGTATAGCCCTGCAGTTACAGCAGGGAAATAGCACCTATTAAACTATAACATTACATATTTTATATCACAATTCTGACTTTATTTCTTGCAAATGCAAGTTTATATCTCCTAGTTCGGACTTTATAACTCAACAATTGGAAGTTTGTCAATTCTGAGGGGGGAAAAAAAAGCAAGAAGTGTGGGATTATAAACTCATGATTCTGAGCTGAGGGGAAAAGAGAGAATGACGAGTTGATTTTTCTTATCAGAATTGTGAAATACAAACTCAGAATGACGTTTTTTATTATTTTATTCCTTTATTCCATGGTTTCCGTAGACTGCTATAAAACTGTAATTTTCTGCCACCAGATAGGCTCCACCCACACACAAAAAAAACTTAATCACTGTTTGCAAACACAAAATTGGTCTATATATACCTTATTAATATAATCATTATGAATAGAGTATAACTAAATTGGTTATATATTATTTATAAAATGAAATATGCATTTTAAAACCTATTATTGATTTATAATTATTATTAATTTAAATATTTAGTGATAACATTATCTATTATATATAAAATATTACATGTCCAACGTTTATTTTTCATAGCATATTTTTTTAATTATACAGACACACACACACACACACCCACAAACATATATATATAATATATATATATATTATATATAGATATATCATATATGCATACTTATTGATTTGTTTGTCAATGAAATATTTCAAAATCACAGAAGTTATATTTAACCTATTTACTTCACTCACATATGTTGGGGCTGGATATTTTACTTCATTAAGGTATAATTCTCAGTATTTTACTGATTGTGTGCAAAGACACAAAGGTGTAGTAATTAGATTTTCTGTGGCTCAACAAAACATATGTTTAAAGAGAAAGTGTGTGTGTGTGTTGTGTGTGTGTGTGTGTGTGCGTGTGTGTGGCGTGTGTGTTGGCCTATAAATGCATCTGTTGCTTAATTAAAAGAAGTGAGATTTTGTGGTGTTAACGTGTTTACCCCTGTCCCTAAATAAGTGGTTGTGTTGCTTTTTACCATAATTGTGGTTTGTGTTAGATATTAGTGATCCTGCATGCCGGGTTAACAAACTAAATCCCAAACTGAATCCCAGAGGCAAATTAGTATTTCCTATTAATTATCAAACTCTGTTCCCAGCAATGTGACGTCTGTGTCCAGTGTTTGACTGTTATTGGGCAGGAAAAAAGTTTGGTGTGTGTGTGGTGTGTGTGTGTGTCTTAGTGGTGTGAGAAGAGAGTGTTTGTGAAAGCGAATGACTAGGATAAGAAGAGGGTCTTGGCGCCACTGTGGTGATCTTTTTGTTCGGTCTTTCCTGACACCCTCCCTTCAGTAATGCCAACATCTAAGTACTGTACAACTGATCTTACAACTACTCATCTTTCAGCGTTCCCTTTGTTAGTGGGCACAGCTTCAAAGCTTTCCCATGCTGACACACTGTATTCAGCTCAAGAGACCACATATCTTTAATAAAAACCTACTCACCCATGGCTGTCTGAATACGAGAGCTCACAATTGTAACCTGGCAATGAAGTAAATGTTCCCTAATACACCACACAAATCAACTCGTTGGTCCTTAAAGCACTAGACGGCACTGGATACCGGCCGTTTGAAAATCAACACAGATAATCACCACGACAGCGAGCACGTGGAGAGCACAATCGATAGCCGGAGCTCACACCAAGGTCACACCGTGACATGCAAACAAGCCTCGACGTTCCCGTCTCGCATGCTAAGTAGCCGTGACTGCTACTTGGGAAATGTTTGTCTCTCGGGAAAGGCATCGCAGTGCCATTGTTTGTGAAATCTAATAGGCTTGTGTTTTGTTCGCTCGCTTTATGCTGAGCAGTGAGCTTTATTCCCTCGTCGCTTCAGCGGCCTGTTTGTCCATTAATGCTCCATTAGGGAAATTAGTGCTGTAATTGGCGGGGCGAGAAGAGATCAGGAGACTAAAGTGAAGGAGACGTGACTGTAAGTCTTAAAGGGCTGGTGGATGTGGTGTGAGCAGAACCTGTGTGATTTTGAGGGAACTAACAAAGTGAAAATGTCAGTTGATTTACTCTGAAGCTGACACAGAACGTTAGAGGAACATTGAGGAAATTTAATAATAAAAGATGCATCTAGAGCCATGTTCTTAAGATCACGTTTGGCTTAAAAATACTGTGAATTATACACAAAATATTAGATGCAAGAGGCCACAAAAAGTATTTGGACATGCAAGACACACTTGAAATATATAAATGTCATTGCATTAGATAACTGTCACAGTGTTTGTTGTGGTGACCTGGACTGGTCACTTGAGGGCGCTCTTCTGTTTTTCGTTGTTTTGTGTTAAACTCCATTTCCCATAGTCCCCTGCTCACTAATCCTGTCTAATCGGTAACACCTGTTCATCATTAACCCAGCTATATATATCATGCCTTCTCTGTCTGTCATTTGCGTCTGGATTGTATTGTCTTCTTAGTTGGTGTTGTCGGTGTCAGGATTTGGATTACCTTTTGCAACGTTTTTGTTCTGTTTGTTCTGTTATTATTTTCAATAAACTGCACTTGGAACTTACCTCGTTTTCTCCTGGCATTCCGTGACAATAACAAAATATCAAAACTAATGGCATTTAATTTAAAGAAAGATAACACCCATTGCAAGTTTTAAAAGTAAAAAATATAGTTTTATGTCTTTGTTTATTTTTGTTAGCTTTGAAACATTTCCATACCAGTGTTGCAGTTTTTTTTCTTTTTGCAGATGAAGAAATACATACAAATTTTAATTTACAGTCTTTTTATCAGGAAAATGGACTAAAATGTTTGGCTTGTCCTGTACTCGTTTGTTTGTTCGTTCCTTCCTTCCTTCATTAATTCCCCCCAACTTCCTGTTTCAAAAATGCTTTTTAAATTTATAGTCTTGTCTTTAACTCAGGAAAATGGACAAAAATGGTTGACTAGTCCTGTACTCACTGTTTGTTTGTTTGTTTGTTTGTTCATCCATTCATTCACCCCAACTTCCTGTTTCAGTAGGAAACACATCAACATTGGAAGGAGAACTGCTCTTCTATTCAATAAGACTATTGTTACAAAAAAAATCTGGTTTTTGTAATTGCTATTATTTTAAATGTTCTATTAATCAAAGAATCCAGAAAAAAATGTATCTTGGTTTCCAGATATTTTCAGTTATTAAGCAGAACAACTGTTTTCAACATTGATAATAGTAAGAAATGTTTCTTGAGCAGCAAATCGGCATATTAGAATGATTTCTGAAGATCATGTGACACTGAAGACTGGAGTAATGATGCTGAAAATTCAGCTTTGCGTCGCAGGAATAAATTACATTTTAAGAAAACAATTTAGAAAACATTTGTTTTAAATTGGATTAATATTTAAAAATATTACAGTTTTACTACATTTAATACTGATCCCAAACTTTTGAATGGTAGTGTAAGTCTCCAATCGTGGAGTAAATATTCATTTCTGATAAGGAAACCATGTTTATTTAACAAAACAGAGGAGGCAGGGAGATGGAGGCAGTAGTGTGTGTGTGTGTGTGTGTGTGTGTGTGTTTCAGGTTGTCTGTTTGTGTGAACTTGCCTGAAATTCTCCAGGTCTGACCTCTTTGTTATAAGTGTTCTTAAAGTAGCTGGCAGAAAAGTGCTCTTTGATAAGCTGCAAATTACTGAAAGCTAGTTTTCAGTAATCCCCACTTATAGACACTGGGATATTTGTTTGATCAATTTAAGCGTTTGGAGAGCACTGTCATTTTCAATATCACTTTTTTTGTCAATTAATACTACAAACACTCTTAAAAATAATGGTAAACAAAGAGGGTTTTTTTGTAGCAATGCAATAGAAGAACCATTTTGGGTTCCCCCAAAGAACCTTTCAGGGAACAGTTCTTAAAAGAACCAATTTATCTTAGTGTGAAGTACATTTTAATAATCTAAAGAACCACTTTCTATAATAAAGAACATTTGTGGAATGGAAAGGTTCCATTGATGTTAAAGGTTCCAATACAGATGTCAATAAAGGACCTTTATTTTTAAGAGTGCACACACCACAACCATAGTTTTCACACGGTTCTCATGCTTTTTTGTCTTAATCATTAGACAACAGCAGGAAAATTCTGCTTTTGTTTTCCGTGGAAGAAAATAGATGTTAGTCAATTTTGAATTTTCTATTTTTATGTGAACGTTTTGGGTGTCAAACATGTTCTGATGAGGCAAATGAAGGTTCTTGATTCTTTCAAACATACTATCACTGATATGATATGATTCTCTCAGGTCACTGCTCACTGCCCGGTAGCCATTACTGTGTGAAAAGGAGTTGGACCCCTGTGGCTTCCTGCCAGACTAATTTCCTCAGGCTCTTCCTGAAAAAGACATCAGTAGCACATTTGGAATGAAATACAACCGCTTCTTCCTTTGCCTGGTGGTGGCATGCTTAAAATAGTACATCTGGTGACACCAGTTTGTCCCGCCACCCTCGTGCACGGCCAAAACTCCCATACATGATGATTCATGCTCTATTTTCTCTTGAAACAGCTCAGCATCCTGGCATTGTGAGGATGGCCTAAACCTTGGGTCGACAGAAGCGTGAAGACCGTGGGTATGGATTTTCTCGGGTGGTCGAGGAGATATCTGTCACCATGCCAGAAAATTATTTCTACTCACGACAGCTCATTTTAAATTTTTTTTTTTAATAGTAATTTACCCCAAGATTGGTACTCCTAAAGTCAACTGACCCCCCTTCACCTGTCTTGTCCCAGGCACCAAGCTTTTCCTCACACTAAAGGGATTAGTAGCATAAAGGGTAACTGTATTCAGATATGATTATTCCCGAGCAGGACCCGCAGGATTGAGACGTGTCAAGTCAAATCGTTCAATAAGGCCTCCATTAATCTCCCTTCATAGACATCAGCATAATCAGACCAACTCATATCTGGAAAACAAGTCATTTGAATTTACATCTCCTCATCACCTTTCCTTTGGAAATAGATGCTGCACGTACTATGACTTTATAATGACATTTAATACATTTTTATTTTACTTTTTTTCCCCTTTAGAATACACACTCTGACGTCATGTGCAACTGTTTACAATAAATAAATACATAAATATTTAGAAATAAATTAATTTAGAAAAATGTAAATTTGTAATAATAGGTTCAGACTAATATTATATATTCTTGCTTTATTCCTCATTTGTCACTTTGGACAAATGAACGGTAAATATTACAAATAAAAATCAACTAGCTATTTATTTATTTATTAGAAGATTATAATTAAACTAAATTAAAAATCCAAAAATAATATAAAGTAAATTCTATTTTATTATTGTATTAAAATGACTATATTTTTACATTTTCTGAAGAAAGTATAAATATTGTTTATCTGTGAAAAAGTTGTTGTCACAATCCTAGGTTTTTTTTAAGTGATTGCTAAGGTGTTCTGAGTTTAAATGTGTTGGTGGAGTTTAATGTTGTTGCTAGTTGCTTTTTGGCCCAGTTCTCTTTAATGTTCTGATCTAATGGCTCATGTCCCTCTTTCAGTGTAAGTTTATGGGAAGTGGTCACATTGGTCTTTGCCGAGTAATGTTTTTAAAATGGAGTGGGGGGGAGTTTGGGAAAGGCCCTGCCACTTTGATTCCATTAGATGATGACAAAAGGGATTATGTGTTAAGAGGAGTGCCATTGGAAGGATATCAGCCATTAGACCCTTTTCACTTTTACTGTCCAGTTTGCTGATTCTCTGAAATACTATTAGGGAGTTTGGTGGCGACACTCATCACACAGGGCTTCACTAAAGTGTATGGGGGCAACAGAGCTGTAATTGTGGGTGTGAATAGGGAGATTATTCCATATCTGACCTTTTTATGAGATGGGGGGAAAATTCTAGGAGCCTTTCTGAGGTCAGAGTTTAGGTAAAGGATGAACAAGTTGTCTATGGAAGATTATTTTTGGCATGAAATTTTTACTTTTTTTAAGAAATTGTGACTTTTTTCTTTGCAATTCTGACATGTAAACTCAGAAAGATATATATATAAAAAAAATCTGAATTGTGCGATAAAAAGTTGCAATTACCATTTTAATTTTTTATTCCATGACAAGCTTTTGAATTATTACTTTTGTTCCCGTAATTTCAAGTTTATATCTTACAACTTTTCTCTGACTTCTCAAAAAATAACTTGAAATGAGACTTTCCTTCTTGGAATTGTAAGTTAACTTCTCACAATTCTGACTTTTCCCCCTCGAATTAAAAGTTAATATCCCAAAATTGACACTTTTTCGTAGAATTGCGAGAATTTTTTTTAATTGTGAGATATAAACTCAGAATTGCAAGTAAAATTGTCAGAATTGTGAGATTTAAAAAAAGTTATTATTATTACATTTTTTATTCCATGGCGGAAATAAGTTTCACAAAATTTGTGCACAGGTCACCAGTCATTGTGATTAAACTTTTCTATCAATACTAGCTGCATGGCAAATATAAAGCTCTTCCTCTGTTTCACGAGAGCTTAAAATTCATGTTTTATTCATGTCTTTTAAGACGTAACATTTATCTTTGTTTATCATGCAGATTCTCGTGCCATTCACAACATCACCGTTCCGTTCCAGACAAACGAAGGATGGAGTTGATCCCAGATGCGCTGCAGTCATAAGGATAAAGGTGCAATTCTGCCATGCTCTTGTAATAGAATAACTCAATCCCTATAAAAGCAATCGTAAGGTTATCTTCTTAGGGTCCCATTTGTAGCGAGTAGCACTTAGGGAAGGAGAGCTGGAGTCTAATCTCATAGTCATCAGATTGACCTTCTGCCAGACACAGTGAATGTCACTGTGGTTCTCATCCGTCGCTAATTTTAGTATAACGTTAGTGATAGTGGGAAGGTGAACAGTAGTGGATGACCCTGCCGAGGTGTGAATGTGTGGCGTGTTTGGATGTGTGTGGGAATTTCTCTCTGCTTACATTTTTAAATTCATTAAGTTGCACCACTTTGCATTTCATTCTTGGTGAATTTCATCTATTCATGCAGACAGTACGGTGGCCGAGAAGTGCAAAACAAATCACAATACTGAAAACAAAACACAAATTACATACGCAAATGCAAGTCTAAAAAACAAAACAACAATTCAGAAAGCACAACAACAATTCAGAAAACATTATAACAAGTCAGAAAACACAATGACAAATTTGAAAACAAAATAACAAGTCAGAAAACAACGACAAATCCGAAAACAAATTTACAAGTCAGAAAACACAAGGACAAATCAGACAAACCGAAAGAGGTAGGTATAGTTTGAGACAGCACCATTGGTTTGGGATTACTCACCGCTGTCTGGACGAGACATCTGTCAATCAACGTATACAGGAAGAACCAGCCGAAGAACAGCAGAGTCGTGGTAGAAAGTTCGGAGATGGTATTAAAGTAGCTCAGTTTATATGTATTGTATGAATTGCCCTTACTCTGGAATAAAAAATACGGAGTGTCTATTTACATTGTTAAAAGTGGCTGTAAATCATCAGCTCCAGTGGTGCAGATGGTTAAGCGCTTGACTTTGGCTTTTTGACAGGTTCGATCCCGCCTTTTGCCAAACTTATTTTGCCAAATAAAAGTTAAGGAAATAATCAAAAAGTTGAAAATAAAGTATCATGTAGGGTTAGGGTAGGTGTAGGGAGGACTTATATTGTCCCAATAAGGTGGCATAATAATTTGAATTAGGCTAAAATAATAATTTACACTCAATACGTTATTATTGCACACTGTTTTATAATATACTACAATACTGAAGTGCAGATAATTGCCACTATTTGCAACAAGTAGTATACTTGATAGTAGAAATCCTGCTATTTTAACATAGTGTAAATAGAATCCATTGCTAGTACGAGATTTGAATAGGTAGAAAAAAAAAGTTTGGCAAAAGGCGGGATCGAGCCCAGGTCGATCGCGTCAAAAAGCCAAGGGCACGCACTTATCCATCTGCACCACTGGAGCTGATGATTTACAGCCACTTTTAACAATGGACTAGACACCCCGTATTTTTTATTCCAGATTAAGGGCAATTCATACAATACATTTAAAATGAGCTACTTTAATACCATATCCGAACTTTCTACCACGACTCTGCTATTCTTCGGCAGGTTCTTCCTGTATACGTTGATTGATAGATGTCTCGTCCAGTCAGCGGTGAGTAATCCCAAACCAATGGCGCTGTCTCAAACTATACCTACCTTTTCCGGTTTGTCTGATTTGTCCTTGTGTTTTCTGACTTGTAAATTTGTTTTCGGATTTGTCTTTGTGTTTTCTGACTTGTTATATTGTTTTCTGAATTGTTGTTGTGCTTTCTGAATTGTTTTTTTGTTTTTTAGACTTGCATTTGCGTTTTTAATTTATTTTGTTTTCAGAATTGTGTTCTGCTTTGCACTTCTCGGCCACCGTAAGACAGTGATTTGCAATGACAAAGCGGCCAGACAACAGCTATGTTTCAATGAAAGAATTACCAGTTTCCCGCAATGTGAGCAACAGAGACCGTTGGAAATGCAACAAACTGCTTTCTTAAATTCATGGAATTCAGTCCAGTTGGATGCTGCAGAACACTGTAAAAAATAATACATTTTTCAGTCATAAAAATATACTATAGACAATCAGTCATTTTTTATAGTTAAAAAGTCATTTAAATTCATTCATTCAAATATAGAAGTAGAAATTTTATAATAGAATACATTAATATTTACAGTAATACTCACAATAATGTAATTATTTCCTGTAATTTCTTGTTTTAGATAGATTTTTTTTATCAGTAATTAAAATCAAGTGATTAAAATGGTGCAATGCACTTATTAATCTATCTATTTCTTTATTCATAAAGGTTTAAAATATTAATTAATTAATAAATTTTAATGAAAATATATAACTATTAAAATTAAATAATATATATATATTAATATATATATAGTATAATATCATATTATATATATATATATATAGAATATATATATATATATATATAATTGAAATCAAGAATAAATAGCTAGAGATTTGCATTTTTCTGAAAAAAATCTAAACCATGTGTGAATCAAAATCCTTTGCACTTGGCCCTCCTCTTTCTTCTTTAAAAGAAGATATAACAGAACTGTACTAGGAATTTTGTTCTATTTCTTGCTTTATTTTTTATTAAACATCTTTTTTTTATTTCAGTGTGTTTCAGAGCAGTTTTTGTTTCTTTAGTTTTTTCATAGTTTCAGAATGCTTATTAGAAATTAACACAGCAACAGCGCAACTACGATTGAATCATTGTTAATATGAGTGGGGCTTTATACTCTGTAACTTTATACTCTCTCTGAAATGCTGTGTCCATACAAGTGCTTTACATTTTATGTTAGCATTTTAAATGTATAGATTAATATAAGTTTTAAAAAAGTACAAACATCTTTATTTGGGCATGTTGCCGTGTTTGTCATGTGCTTTGTTTTTCCATGTAAAACTGGAGATGCTATTATTATTATTAAAAATAATATTCCATTATTTTTCCTTTAACTGAACATTTTCATTTCCTATTAAATTGACTTTTTATTTCCTTTTTAAAATGTGCTGTTTTAACTGAACTCACTGGTTGTATCCTGTAATCCTGTGTTCTTCTTAAGGGCCGGAGCTGTCACAGGGGCTTTTATAGACGATGGATGTCACAAGTGTCAGACTAAATAAATGAAGGGGCAGCGCTGCTTATTTGTATGGCGTTAACAGGCGCGCAAAACCCCAAAGAGCCACGAAAGAGCCGGGCCGCCATCCAACAAGCAGGTAAGCATGGGAGATGGCCAATTCCCACACACAGAAGAATTCGCTGGCAAAATATACAGCGGACAAATGCGCACCCACACATACATGCGTTTTAGCAAATAAAAAAGGCCTATGAGTGGGCCAGCTCGTATTGATCTTTGAACATAGGATTATACAGTCTGGCTCTATGGGCTTACCGCTTTAATTCCCTCACAAAATAGATAGACTGACTTTGGCTCTATACATATATGGATCAATGCAAATGTACTTATGCCCCCATGGTTCAATTTTAAACGAATTCCATTAGCCATAAGTAAAAGTTTTCTAGGGTAATGTGATTAGGGTCCCCCTCACCAACAGACTTTCTACTCTGCAAGCGGTGAAATGTTTCTCTTTTTTTTCCTTTGCGCCAGGAGCAATATCCCTCTGACAGACGCTCCTGTGATTGCGGTAGTAGCGGCGTAAACGCCACCTGTCTCCTCTCCTCTGTCTTCCTCTTTTTGAAACACCACTTCCACTCAGTCTCACAGGCTCTCTGGTGTCCTCTTCGCTTATTCCCCAATCAGACTTCTCCAATGGCATCATCTAATAAAAGCTACCGGTGTACAACCTCTCTCTTTCCCTAAAAACTAGACTTCATTATTGGATTTATTGTGTGAGTTGGATGTCAGCTGGCATCTTTGACTCCATCTTAAATGCTAAAACACTGAGCCGGTGTGACAAGTGAGACACAGAGCAAAGCTCTATGTAAGGAAATGGCTGGCCACTTTTTATCTCTTTAGAGTGTATTTCTAATATTTGCCTTTGCAGTAGCTGCTCCATGGTTATGGAATCAGTTGCCACCTGACATTAAGAGTGCTCCGTCTATTTCGTTTTTAAGTCTAGACTTAAAACGCATCTTTATTCTATGGCCTTTCCTGATTTTTAATTTATGGATTAGTATTGTCATCATTGGATTTTAATTTGTATTTTATTTTATACTTTACTGTATTTTATGATTGTTTTGTACAGCACTTTGGTCAGTGTAAGCTGAATTTAAATGTGCTCTATAAATAAAATGTACTTACTAATTTTGACTATATTTAGTGGTGTTTTCAATTGATTTTAGCAGACAGGAAATACTGGTAATATAAAATCTAAGTTGGTCTAAGAAAATCTGTCCTAAAAATGTCTCATAAATATTTGTTTGTTTAAATTTTATTTATTTCTTTATTAAAGTATTTAAATTGTTTTTTAGTTAGTTATTAACTTTTATTAGGCTATATTTATGTATTTATTTAGTAATTGTTATTTTTCAAATGTAATTTTTATCTATTTGTTTTTTGTTGTTAGTTTGTGTAGCTTTTCAAATGAATTTAGATGATTTCTTTTCTTTTATTTGGCTCTATGTATTAGTATTTTCTATTGATTTCAGCAGATAGGAAATAATGCCAACATAAAATCTAACTTAGTTATAAAACCTGCTCAAAATATTTATTAATTTGTTTGTTTAAATGTCTTAATTTATTTTTTACATTTCTTTTATTAGGCTTTAAAAAATAGTCTTTTATAGTTTGTTTGTTTATTCAAATGTATTTACTTACATTTACTATTTTTATTTATTTAAATTTTCCCCCATTTTTATTAGGCTTTATTTATTAGTGTTTATGACCGATTTCAGCAGACAGGAAATCTTGCCAACATTAAATGTAACTTAATCATAAAAGCTTCTCAAAAATATTTGTTTGTTTCTTTAAACCTATTTATTGATTCTCATTTTCATTGCTTTTACTAGTCTTCTTGAATCATATTCATTAATTGCCCATTATTACACACTTTTTAAATTCTTTCTCTGTTGCTTTCTGCTGTTTACATAATTCGTCTCATCTTGGTCATTTCACATAATGAATTATATCTGACAGACTTGTTACTCTCTACTGCTGATTAGATCACACAATGTCTTTTCCCACATGAAAGTGTTGATCATTATGGACCCCGATTATGATCAGTTCAATCACAAATGCGTCATCAACGCGTTGCTCGTGCGCTTAACCCTAATCCTGTCCTGACATCAGACAAGTAAGTTGTTTAACAGCAGCTGCCAAGGCATACAACTAACCACTGTTCGTTGTCCCCTGCCATTCTGCAAATGAAAATAAACAGTCCAGAGGGAAGCTCTCCCACCCTCGCCGGCCCTGGGCCTGACCCGGAGCTTGCGTGAGAGAGAGAGGCTGCCCATGAGATGGTGAGAGAGAGTGATGCTGCAGATGATGATGGCTAAGGTCGCTCTGTAATGGGAGCTATGCTGTGCTCTGCAACATACAGGCCTGCAAAAAACCTCATTGTCATCGCCAGAAAAACAGGAGACCACCATTCAGTTGTAAAAATTTGTTGACAAGGAACATTGTCTCTGTTTGAGTAGAGAGAATAAATGTGAAGATGGATTCAAGTCATTAGGCTCAACATAATCAAATCACTTTTGGCAATTTATAGCTCCTCGGGCTTCTTGAGCGATGCAGACAATTGAAAATAATTTTCTCCCTACATCAAATGCATGCCAAATTGTTAAAAGGAATGAAGAATAATTTTCTCCTTTTTACTAAATGAATCCACATCACAACATTTTCTCCCTCTTTTGACAGACAATCAAGTCTTTCTTTTTCTGCAGTGAATATTAGCAGAACATGCCCATATTTACTCTAAGACACTGTAAAGTCACTCATACGTGAGACGTTTATAGCATATTTTGTCTTTTATTATGCCATTAAGATCATTGTTTTTGTTGGCCTGGTCTCAGATAAACATCACTGGCAAAGTAACTAAAGAAAATTGCTCATTCTTGTGATTCAGTACATTGGATAAACTATTAAACTCAGTTCATAATGAAGAGTTATTTTATTCCAGTATCACAATTAAATGATCATTATTGGATCCGTTTTATATCATTTCACTACTTTGGTTTGAGGATGTTGCTGTTATTGTCATGTTCCCGGGTGCTGCAACTAACATCTAGCATGAAAATTGTCAGTTAATTAATAAATATTCCAAGTGTTTCTTTAGGTTTTTCTTTTCTGATTCCAAAAAAAAGGAAGGAAGGAAAGAAAGAAATAAAGAAAAGAAAGCCTAGTTAATTGGTATATTATTTTAAATTGTAATCAATCAATAGATTTGATTTTTATGTTTTTTTCTGTAATGTTGTAGTTGGTTTTGTATATATTTTTTTCATATATATGTATATATATACATACATACAACCTTAAATTACAATAGTTTTCAGAAGGTGTCATTCAGGTTTTAGAAGGTACTGAATCTATATAAAATGTCATCTTAAGGTATATAACTGAGATATGAAGCAATATTCAGCCAACTTGATTTCTTGCTCTACCTCTTTTTCTGGGTTCTTTTCTCTTGTTCAGTCCACAGTATCTGCGTCCAGTGTGAGAACAGTCTCCACCCAGAGTTACTGGCATTTCACTGCAATATAAACACCACACTAACCCAAACACGGCATCTGCTAGTGATTCTGCTCAGTAATGTTCATTACTATATATATTAGCCATTTATCTCCTAACATATACTTTTGTCCTGCATCCCTACAGCTTTTGGCGACATACAGTTTCTCCTTTTCCCAAACATATATGTGTCTCGGCAAGATTTAGAATCAGCAATTGTGCAAAAACGCACACACAATGACCCACAAAACACCATGTCCAAGTGTGACCATACCAAGCCAGAGGTTTATGTGGGTGAAGATGTATACCCGTAATTGTGATGTTGTGTGTGTGTGTTTCTGAGAAAGGTGCAGGTCCAGCTGCGGGCGTTTGTTTGTCTTTGGTCTGTGTGACCCAGGACACTGACAGACGGCTGAGGCTGGTGGACGCTTGTGTGCTGCGGCCATGAGAGATATATGCTTCTGTGAACTCGGGTTCACAGTGAGCTCTGCTGTGTCCCTCCCTGGCAGCTGGGTTTGGACTAGCGCATGTGTTCGTCAGCGCGGTGCCCCTCCATTGCCTGTCATATCGGGGTTCCCGCCCAAGGTGTGAGAGTGTATTATGTTTTCCTCATTGCTCATGACATTTACAGTCTCTGTGAAATGCTGCTGTTTTATGATGCTATTGTTCCGTTTTCTGTGAACCTGGGAAGTGGGAAGTGACTGTTGTTGACTGTTGCATATTGACAGTCAAACACACAGAATAGTGTACAGTATATCGAACTGCAGCAGTTTTGGCCTCGTATTTCAAACTGTCAGAAGTGCACAATAGATCCTACTATGCCAAAAACACGGGTTCTGCCCCAAAACAACCAGTAAGAGTAAAAGCTTGGTGTTTTGAAAGACTTTTCTCTATATTTGATTAGATTAGATTATGTAATTTAACATTTTAAATGCATATATCTTATAAGAAGCTAAATTATCATTGAAAAGAAAATATTTCACTGTAGAAATATTGCACTAATATACAGTATATATTTTATATTCAGGTAGTTCATTATATCTGTATTTTATATTATGATATTGTATTTATTAACACATTAGTTTTTAAATGTGTTGCTAGAAAAAAACAAAAGACGTTACACACACACATTTATTTAAATTTGACTTTTTAAAATATATTTTTATACATATTTAATATACAGTATAGCTAAAGAGATTTCATATTTCATAAAAATGTCATATTTAAATGTGTTTATATATATACATAATATTAAAGTATATAAATATTTACATACAAATAATTGAAGATAGCCTTTTATTCTCTTCAGCTATATATATATATATGTGTGTGTGTGTGTGTGTGTGTGTATTATTGTTATTTTCTACATTTACATGTTGTGACTCATTTTTACGTGAGAATATTATATAAAAACAAATACATTTGGCAAAAAATTGACTACCGTATACAAGGTGCAGTTTACCTTACATGAAGGTTCGATTTCCAAATTAACATTTGTGGATGATAATAGTGGAGAAGATAAAAAATTACCTTATTGATTTTATTCGTAATAAATGGCTTAAAGGGAGATGTAATTTGCTCTTAAACGCTCATATGGGTGCCTTCTATCTTTTTTGTGGGCTTGATAATTAATACTAATCACCTCATTTGTCAGTGCCAGTAATTTCATAATAGCCTTCAGAAGAATTGCTCAGTTATTTTGGAGAATTAATTAACGTCTGATTTTCCATTAATTACACATGTCAATATTTGGAGCAAAACAAGCATTGCTTTTTTTTCTCAGACTGTTTCTTATATGTCAGTGTGGGTTAAAAAAAATGAGACAGGCAGTTTTTCACCCTCCCATATAAACAGGACTGCTAGATAAATGAGTGCGGTGAATTCATACACAGGGAAATAGCCTGTGTTCCGGGAACAACTATAATCTGTTTCTCTTTATCATTCGTCCGGAATGACACCGTTTAGCGTCGCTCCCCGTTCGGAAGGACTCCGGGACTCAGAATTCCAGGGCCGGCGATCCGCCTTCGGATGGCAAAGCTAAATAAAGATATTTAGTGACAGGCTAATGAACAAATGGGCCCTCTTGATTTAACCTTGATTAATGGTCCGGCCAGGTGTTTTCAATAACGACAATAAGCACTGCAAGCCACAGGCCTACTGATACTGGTATAATGCATTATTAGACCATTAGAGGCTGGGGATGGGAGACCACTTACGTGCTGCCCTATCAATAATGCTGTGTCCCAGTCTGCATTTAGGCCTGGGGAATTAGTCATACTGATATTCTATTTAATAAAAAATCACGAGAAGACGCATAAAGAATCTCATTACATTTTAACAGGGTTACAGTAACCCGGGAGGACCGCAAGTTTAATTTTCATAAGAGCATCCATTCTTCAATTATGTCAAGCAGAGAAAATGTAAATGGCAAATGGAATGCTAACAATATCTCTACAAGCGCATTGGCAGATAGAAACCCAGGGTTCGGATGGAGAGGGACAGTGCCGTGCACATGTGTGCATCTGTGTATGTGAATGTATTTCAGAGAGGGGATGGAGAAGTGCAGTATGTTTTTGTTGCTTGCATCAGAATACACTTTTAGGGGTGTTTTTAGTTCAGTTAGAGACTATACATGAAAAGAATACCATGCAAGAAAGGTGTGAGTTTGGTAATGCTATCAGGTTCAGTTGTTTCATTTGCAAGCGGCGGTGTAGGTGAGAGGTGTCAGCCGCCCCCTCTCCCCTCCCCCCAGTGAAAGCGTTTACCCCCGAAGTGTCAGTAGCAGTATTGGCATGTGGCTATCAGCGCCCGGTGCTGTGGGGCCTCTGCAATAATAAACTGCTAATTGAAAGGCGCTCTCAGAGCAGGCCTGCTGTTAGCGGGGAGCCAAGTTGCTGAAAGATTACTGCAGCATGCCGCCTCGCTTAGGTGCTGAAAGAGGCTATTACGCCTCTGCTCTCTACCTGTGAGGAGTGTTAATACAAACCTGTGCTCACACTTTCTCACTTTTTTTTAGAGGTGACCAACAAGTGAGCCTAGTGTCAGGATGGAATCTGGGGGTAATGTGGTAACATTTTCATACACAGATTTATGCTGAGACTCAAACACATGCTAACACTAATATTTTTAGCACACATGAGTATAAACACATAATTATAGTAAGTTCTGAGATTTCTGTTGCTTTTATGACTTGAATCTTACGAGTTTATACGGGTTTATATGTACGAAACCTATTCATATGTAGGAGTAGTTTTTCACACCAAAAACAGTTTTTTTTTTTTGTTTGTTTTAATAGATTAATTTTTATAAATTCTTATTATTTAATTGTAACTTTTTGGATTAGGGAAAAAAAAAATCTGACAATTAATGTTGTTTTTAGCTTGAAAAATAAATATAATGTAATATCAAATATGTTTCATAAAATTAGATTAATACAATTACAGAGAAAATAAAAATTGATCGCATTTTCTTAAAAATTTATAAATTATTGTATTTATATTTTGTAATTATATGTATGTATGATGTGTTCATTATTGCCCTTAAAAAGAAAAATTATTGTTCATCTAATATATATTATGTTGTGTGTGTGTGTGTGTGATCTATAGAATATAATATAGATACATATATATATTAATGTTCTATATGATATATGAAGTATATAATAATCTATATATTATATAGATAATATATATGTATTTATTTCATTTTATTTTTACATTAGTTTATGTAAACAAATATTTTAGTTTTTTTGTGTTAATATCTTGCCGTTATGCAGATTTAAAAAAAAAAATTTAATCTTATTTAAATCATTATTTATAATGATAGGCTAACAAAACAAACTTTCCATTTAAAAAAATTTTAAATTAACATAGTAAAATAAAAGTGGTTAACTGTTATAAAAATATATATATTCAAATATATTTAATATATAATCAAAATATAATTTCTAATTTTTGTGATCAGAGCATATTTCTGTGTGATTCTGTGAGTTCTCTCATCTTCTAGCCACCTCAAGTCGAACTCAAAGCCCCTGTCACCCGGCCCGCCTGGGACTCCGCATGTGCCGGGGCCTTAAGAAAGCTGCAAAACAAGGGACTGTGTGCCGTCCAGCCATGCAGAAAGCTCATAATCTTTTAATACGCACTGAGGAAGGAAAGATTCAAACATTTGGGTGTTGACAAGTGACGGGGAGTCTCTTTAGTGTGTAAAGCATTCCGAAGGCTTCACACACCAAGGGGTTCAAGATCATCCCAGACCCTCCACTTTAATTAAAGTAATTGGATTTCCACATTTCTGTCTATAGATGATCAGGTATATCTTTGAGTAAGACAAAAAATATTTCACATAGTTAGCTGCTATGCGCAGCAGGACGCCATCGGCTGGATCATATGTCAGACAAATTATAGATTTCAAATTGAAATCCTCTCTCAACCTACCGCGTCTGCGCCACCCAACTACTTAACAGTCTGTTCTCTGTGCTTGTTCTCTTTATTAACTAAAGAGGAGCAGCTGCGACTTTGTAGAAAACCTTCTGTGTATTGTGTCGGGTTTGAATGAAAAGACATCGTGTAGGAGTAATTGCATTACAGACCCAGTGTGTCTCAGCTGTGGTGCCATATGTGTTTCTATGCATGTAGGGGAGGAGGTTCTGTGCTATTTCAACAAATAATATTGTCGTAGGCTGCTGACAGAAATATCTTTGCTTTTGCGGCATCAGGCCCAATGTTAATATCTTCTGGTAAATTATGTTGGGTATTTACTGCTCTTTCCCAGTAATTACCCTGTCTCTCGCAAAGCCTGTTGCAGTTCATTTCTCTTTATGCTCACACCCACTGACAGCCTGTGGCATAAGCCCATCACATGACGGCATGTTCTGCACATCGGTCTAATCATATGGAAGAGATGATCACAGGGCAGGAAATCACTGAACGGGGCCAAAGGAAACAATCTTTCTGCACTGGACTAAGCCAATCATGTCCTCTCTAACCTCCAACCACATCTTAGCCACAAAGTGCTTTTGATACAACTCTGATTAAATGCTCAACTGAAAGCGGCCTGCATTTATCACCACAATATGTTTATTCATCCGAATTTTGGATGTATGTAAGTGCCACAGATTGTAGCGAACTCAATAAATTTTAAAGTTAGTGGGCTAGTTCACCTAAAAATGAAAATTCTGTCATTCCAAACCTTAAGTATGTTGTGTGTGTGTGTGTGTGTGTGTATTTATTATAATATATAACATATTAATTAAATGTAATATAATAATAATAATAATGATACAATGTAATTACTATGGTAATCCGAATCCTAGTAAATATAGTAGGACTAAAAACAACTCATAAATAATCATTTAAGTTCCACCAAAAAATCATTTTCAAAATAATTTCCCCCATGTGCCAATCCAAAACAACACTGACTATAAATCAGTTAAAATTGCCCTATAATGTAGATTTTTTTAATTTTGTTTTTTAAATAAGATTTTAATCATTTGAACAAAAACTTCACAAAAAAACCTCATAAATGGTCATTTAAGTTAACCCCCCAAAAAAAGTTAGTTACATTCCCTAGATGTCATTGCAAAACAACATGATGCCTAAGAAAAAATAAATAGATAGTAAAAATTATAAAAAATGAAAAAAATATGTTGAACGGGGGATAATCTAATACCGATAACGATTATTTGATTATTTTACATATTGTATTGTTTTTTAAATTATTTTATTTTTTATTTTCAAAATAATTAATAGGACTAACAAAAAAAAAGATCATTTAAATGGACGCTCATTGTACAGAGAAAAAACAGAATTTTTAAAATTATAGATTTTATTTTTTTAAATGAAGAATTACTACATTATGGTAGTGAGAATCATTATTAAAAATTATAGGACTAACACAAAAAATCTATTAAAAAAATTATCATTTACATTGACCTTTGTTGTATCGACAAATAAAATGCATATAAAGAAAGGATAGGTAGAGGTCTTGTAGCATTTGATCAAAAACCATACACACACAAATACACACACCAAACCTATAAGAACAAAAAAAATCTACATCACCTCAAAGAGACACAATTTGAGTGTTTTAGCTAAACATTTATGATGATCTGAGGAACTAGAAACCACCATAAGATCAAGCTGCTTTACAGAACATCCTTTCCTTTTTCGCTGAAAAGCCCATAATAGTCATGATATGCATCTTGGGGATAAAGCAGGGAGCAGAGGCTGACATAACATGTGTGTGATCACCTTGGAGAGGCAGCAGGTGACTGTAGATAGTGAGAGGAGAGAGCAGCTGTAATCCTGAAAGCCCTGGATCGGGATTAAAGCAAGGTCTACAGCCTTAGACGTCACTCTGAGCAGGTGTGTCTGTACAGACAAGAACAGATAGAAACCTTAAAGGAATAATTCACACAAAAATCACCATTCTGTCATTATTTATTCACAAAGGGTCACTTTTGAAGATCATAGTTTAATAATCAAATGAATGTGACATAAAGCATGTCGTAAAGGGAATTAGGCACAGACACACTTTTCTTGTGCTTTGCTCAGACAGCTGATAAACTCTCAGTGTGATTGATGCTCTGTTCTCTCAGATAAATGGCATCTGTGGGACCCAGGAGGGCTCTAATTGAATTGGTTTCCAGAGAATACTAATGGGGCGTAATGTTGAGATAACTGAAGCCCTAAGAATAAGTGATCATTGACAGCATGTGTTTCTTGCCAGTAATAAACATGTCACACAGACGGGCAGTCAGTAGCTGCAACGCAATTACCTCACTGCACCACACACACACAGATACACTGCGCTCCAAACACAAAGATCTAACACAGAACTACAATATACTTTCACATACTTAGTCATCAAAAGTGTGCGAAAATAGTTTGAGGTCAGTAAGATTTTTTTTATGTTTTTGAAGGAAGTCTCTTATGATCAACAGGCGACATTTAAGTACTAAAACTGATATTGTGACAATATTATTACTGAAGATGCAGATGCTCAATAATAATCCGGGACTTCGTTATCCTGCGGAAAGGAAAACAGTGCTGCTTAATGTTTTAATTTTTATGCTGTACTGTCATATTAATTTTAGTTAAAGTTTTAGTCATTTTGTTTTGTGTTTTCATCATTTTAATTAAGCTATGCGGACCCGGATACGGGTCCAAAGTCACGTTAAAAATGTGTATGCGTCATTTGCATAGCCTTCCTTATATGGTATCAGCCCATATATGGGTTCATGTGAAAGCTTGGAGTGTCTTCTTTACAAAGAATACCATTCTTTTGGTTTTTATATTCATAAAGAAGTAAAATTAAGCTTAGAAATTTATTAGTCCCACACACGATTTTCCGCCTATCCATTGCGAAAAATTAAGAAGAACGTGTATTTTCTATATTTTTCACAAAAAAGTAAAGTCATATATCACAAGAAAGCTCTCATTCTCAGGAATTTCACGATGTAGATTATTTTATTGTGTGACAATCATAGATCGAATTATCTTCAATTGAATTGCGATGAAAAAAAAAACAAACAAAAAAACGGATACTTGTTATTGGGTAACATTCTACTCGTAGAGCACTGCTTCAGTTAGCCGCGCAAACAGGCCACAAAATATATATAAACGCTATATTACCTTTTAGATTAGGATCTCTTCTTTCAAACAAGACCATTTTCAGGTTTCTGCGTGCTTCCATCGGTGAGATATTCGCGTTCTATCCAGGTAACGGAATCCAGCGCGTCAGCGGCTCACAGGCTCTCCATGGCATGCCAGCGCGCATTCAGCTCTTCTGATGTTATACAGCTCTGCGGCCAGTTCTGGGCTGCGATTGGTCAGATTACATGTCACTCAGATCGGTCATTACAGACTTTGTGAACTCTGACACCGCCGCGTCAGTACAGTGGGCAGAGAAAGGGGGGTCGCCTTCCGCTCGGTCAGCCAGTGGTTTGTGGAGAATGAAGTCCATGACGCGAGAATGGAGGGTTTTGACCGCACGGAAGAGTTGTAGCGAATGCGTCTCGGATCCTTTCAGTCTATGATTATCATATTACAAGTTATATATTATGAAGAACGGTCAGCGGCGCCGTGGAGAGGACTGGGCGCGCATCTGGGGAGGCTTTAGGAGCTAGTCTCTGTGTGTTTGAGAGCTGTTTCTTTGTTATGAAGCGTGTTGGCTATAGTAGCACGCAGATACACTGTTTGCTGACAGTAAAGTAGAGTACATTATGCATTTCAGTTAGTATACAGTAAATATACAGTAAATATAAATGGATTATTACAGTGCGGTGTAGATAGAGCTAATATATGTTTGTTTGACGCTGTGAATGTAAAGATAGCTGCCTGCTAGCAAATTAGCCCAGCTCTGGACCACAGAGGCAAGCACAGCTGGATTCAGGATGAGAGAGAGATGCTGTGATCAACTGATGCTGAGGTGAGAGATGCTGTGATCACTATGCCAATACAGAATGCATATAAATGGAAAGATATAAAGCTGGAGGATATGGATTCTATTTTAAATTGTTATAGACCAGATATATATTATAATGTAGACAGTCTTGAGCATCCTGAAAGATTTAAACTGAGTGTAGAATAACAATATGGACAAGTTGGGTTCCAATTCGCCCTTGTGCCCTTTGATATACACTTAGAAAAACACAAAAATGAAACATAATTCAATCAATAATCAATTAAATTGCTTATGGCACAGAGTACAATAGGATCGTGGGTTTAATGTGTTTTATAAAGCCTGTTTTTGCAAAGAAAACTCACAATGACACATTTAGATGCAGAATTGTACATTTTCAATCGCTTCACAAATAATGCTCTAACTCCTGTTTAG
The DNA here is from genome assembly GCA_018155175.1 of Sinocyclocheilus anophthalmus. Classification (NCBI taxonomy): domain Eukaryota; kingdom Metazoa; phylum Chordata; class Actinopteri; order Cypriniformes; family Cyprinidae; genus Sinocyclocheilus; species Sinocyclocheilus anophthalmus. Next base: position 115,137 of record JADLZN010007640.1, on the reverse strand, counting down.
AAGCTGTTATTTGAACGATTCTTTTTTTCTGGTACTTTTTGGCATATAATGGCATCAAACAAAGTAAATTGCAAAGAGCTGGACCTAATAGAACCTGAATTACAGAATTTCAAAAAAATATATTGAATTAAAACTCAAAAAGTGCCTATGTTTTTTTGTGTTTATAGTAATAGTTGAAAAATATATAATGTTATTTATAAAGAATTCCACTCATATTTTGTAGTTCAAAGGGTTTTATTTACAATGAAACCATTTTTTTAAAATTCCTCCATTGTATGTGTGTAGGGCAAAAATTTGAATTTGAGTATGAAAAATTTAGGCAAAAATTCCAAAAAACGCCCAGAGCTTAATTAATTAGTTTGGTGTTTTAAAAATGTCTACATGAGTTTTTTATGAATTCAATTTTAACTAAGAATTTATTAATTGTAGGTAAACTAAATAAAAGGAGAAATGGTGCCTTGCGAAAATAGCTGAAATAACTAAGTTTAAGTATATTATATATATATTATATATTATATATATATTATATAATATATTATATCGATATATACACACACACATATATATACAGTGGGGCATAAAAGTATTTAGTCAGCCACCAATTGCAAGTTCTCCCACTTAAAAAGATGAGTGAGGCCTGTAATTTCATCATAGGTATACCTCAACTATGAGAGACAAAATGAGGAAAAAAAATCCAGAAACTCACATTGTATGATTTTTAAATAATTAATATCCATTTTATTGCATGAAATAAGTATTTGATCACCTACAAACAAGCAAGATTCTGGCTCTCACAGACCTGTAACTTTTTCTTTAAGAGGCTCCTCTGTCCTCCATTGGTTACCTGTATTAATGGCATCTGTTGAACTCGTTATCAGTTATAAAAAGACACTGGTCACAACTCAAACAGTCACACTCCAAACTACACCATGGCCAAGACCAAAGAGCTGTCAAAGGACGCCAGAAACAATTGTAGACCTGCACCAGGCTGGGAAAGACTGAATCTGCAATAGGTAAGCAGCTTGGTGAGAAGAAATCAACTGTGGGAGCAATTATTAGAAAATGGAAGAAATACAAGACCACTGATAATCTCCCTCGATCTGGGGCTCCACGCAAGATCTCACCCCTTGGGGTCAAAATGATCACAAGAACTGGGAGCAAAAATCCCAGAACCACACAGTGGGACCTAGTGAATGACCTGCAGAGAACTGGGACCAAAGTAACAAAGGCTACCAACACACTGCGCCGCCAGGGACTCAAAACCTGCAGTGCCAGACGTGTCCCCCTGCTAAAGCCAGTACATGTCCAGGCCCATCTGAAGTTTACTAGAGAGCATTTGGATGATCCAGAAAAAGATTGGGAGAATGTCATATGGTCAGATGAAACCAAAATATAACTTTTTTGTAAAAACTCAACTTGTCGTGTTTGGAGGAGAAGAATGCTGAGTTGCATCCAAAGAACACCATACCTCCTGTGAAGCATGGGGGTGGAAACATCATGTTTGGGGCTGTTTTTCTGCAAAGGGACAAGGACGACTGATCCGTGTAAACGAAAGAATGAATGGGGCATGTATCGTGAGATTTTGAGTGAAAACCTCCTTCCATCAGCATGACAATAATCCCAAACACAACGAGGAGTGGCTTCGTAAGAAGCATTTCAAGGTACTGGAGTGGCCTAGCCAGTCTCCAGAACTCAACCCCATAGAAAATCTTTGGAGGGAGTTGAAATCCGTGTTGCCCAGCGACAGCCCAAAAAACATTACTGCTCTAGAGGAGATCATGGAGGAATGGGCCAAAATACCAGAAACAGTGTGTGAAAACCTTGTGAAGACTTACAGAAAAACGTTTGACCTCTGTCATTGCCAACAAAGGGTATATAACAAAGTATTGAGATGCAATTTTGTTATTGAACAAATACTTATTTTCCACCATAATTTGCAATAAATTCTTTAAAAATCCTACAAGTTGATTTTCTGGATTTTTTTTTCTCATTTTGTCTCTCATAGTTGAGGTATACCTATGATGAAAATTACAAGCCTTTCTCATCTTTTTAAGTGGGAGAAATTTCACAATTGGTGGCTGACTAAATACTTTTTTGCCCCAAGTATGAGATATCGTGTTGTATATATATAGAAAATTAAATTTATATTATTTAGCTTCATTATGTTAAGTTTTAGTAGTTTTGTTTTGTGTTTTTGTTATTGTAAATTAGTTTTTTTTTTTTATATAAAGTTTTTATTTCCGTTTGAGGTATTTTAGTACATCAAGTTAAACTAAAAGAAAATTAGATGTTGCATTTCATATATATATATATATATACACACACACACACACACACACACACAAACACACACACATATTTTCACACATATTTTGGTAACTTTACCACATTTATTTTGTTATATCATAGTCTTTACTTTAGTTTTCAATTATTTGAATTTGATTGTACTCATGCATTAAACTCTTTTGACACTCACATTCATACTTATAAACTTAGCTCAGCGAGTGAGACAAAGTGAGCCAATTTTCACTGTCCCATGATTATACTGGCATGTCTTTAGCCCATCTGGGAGATATTTGTGCAGAGTTTTGGGGAACCTTCAGGGCACAAAAAAAACCTTTACATAAACATGTGGTCAGTGGGCGGCTTTGCTGAATCTCCTTTTGATAATAGTACATTTTATCATCAGATTGAACTCAAATGTGGTGTCATCACCTCTTTAGGGCATTTTTTGCAGAACAGATTAGACATATGCAGATATAAATAACATTTTAAATAAAATTAAATGATAATGATTTTTTTGTGTTATACATTACAAATAATATTAGTAGGTACTATGATTTGTTATGCACTTAATTATGCATCACTTTTCAATCTAAGTGCGTAACGCAAACCACACAAAAATGTGAATAAATAGCCTCCTATTCAACATGCCTTCCAAATGATGATGCAGCTGCATCTGCTTGTTGGCTTTCATGATGGGCCAAGTGTACTGGCAACCCGAGCGCCTGGACAGGAGGTGTCATCAGCTAACAACAGAACCTACTCTCTCATCCTCCAAACGGGCCAGATCTCAGCTATGTTTGGTGAAAAAACAAATTCCCTCAGTGTGGCCACAAGCTGTGCTAACACCACAGACATTTCAGTGGCACCCATAACCATAACTTTCAAGATGGGCACAGAGTCTCGTTATTGTATTTAGGTTATGTCTAGCACCAGTGATTCACTCAGAGGCCATGAAGGGCCATGGTGAGATCAGTACAACGGTGGAAAACAATTCATGGCATGGCACCCAAGACCATCATTATTGTACAGGACTGTCGGTACCAGCATGCATTATTATGAGATTAGATTAGACACAATCTGATCATCATCATCTAGTGGTATGTGAGAATATATATATAAAAAAGCTACATTAATGTTAGACAGGTAAAGAAGGTCAATTCACGAGATAAGGAACTTGTAATTAACAGTAACAGGGGTGCCCAAACTCGGTCCTGGAGGGCCGGTGTCCTGCAGAGTTTAGCTCCAACTTGCCTCAACACACCTGCCTTTTTTAGGTTTTATAAGTTTCTAGTATGCCTAGTAAGAGCTTGATTAGCTGGTTCAGGTGTGTTTAATTAGGGTTGGAGCTAAACACTTCAGGACACCAGCCCTCCAGGACCGAGTTTGGGCACCAAGGGTATATAAGGAAAAATGCACTTGAGTAATGTCAATCTGTAATGTGTATTAATCCAAAATCTAAAATAAAGACTTATTTTTAATAAATGTAATTATAAATAATTATTAATATATATATAACCAAATCTATGTATGACTTTAATTCGATAATAAGAATTGTTAATGATTTGATTATTTTAATAAAGTTCTTTATTTTAAAATTGCAATTATTTTTTCTAATAATATAATAATTACATATGATTCTATATTGATAATACATGTAATGTTATATAAATAAAAACAGATATTCTGTTTTAGATAATCTATCATTTATATATACAAGTTAGTTTTTTCTTCTTCTATGGGAACCAGTCAAACTGTAAAAGTCATTGCATTTGCCAGGTTCTCATGCATGCTTTCCAGTGAAAGTAAGCATCTTTCTGATCCCAAGGCCTACAAGTAAAAAAGAACAGTGAAAACAAACTGTTCCTCCTTCAGATGCCCTGTTGAGAAGTCTGCTCTGGTCCTCTTGAGATGAAGAGAAAGCTCACAAGCCTTATTCTCAGCATGTTCCAAACTAAACAGATTCCTGTTGCTTTAGTTCCATCAGCTCCTTGCCCACTTAAAGAACTCTGTCCAACTTATTGTGGTACCATCAAAAATGTCATAGTAAACACACCTCTTATTATAGGAGCATAAACTTTTCACAGAAAATATTTGGACACTTAAGCCACACTTAAAATGTATGAATTTTAATGCATTAGAAATAAACCTCGAACCAAATGGCACCTGTAAACCAATAATTCTAGACATTTTCTCAGATCTAAATGTACTTTTGTAAGCCCTTTTACAATTACAATAGTTGGACCCAAAATAATTTTAATGGCTGTAGACTCTAAATCTATTGTTTTATTGGTAATTTAAAAACCAACAAACTTATGTGAAATAGCTTGCTATTTTCTTCCAAATAAATGTTTTGTTATGTAATGCAACATTTATACATTTTAAGTGTGCAATTTCTAATTGTCCCAATACTTTCTGGTGCGACTGTAGGTATTATGTATTCAAAAATAAAAATCATTTACATAGTGAACACATGTATCTTAAAGTAAATCACAATTATTTGTGTCATTCCTCTTTTATTTATTATTCATTTAAACCACTAATCGTGTGAATACACTTAGAACTGCTTAACAAATATTAAAAATATGGTTGAATTTGCGTCGAAATCAACAAGTTAACTATAAAAGCCTATTATATAAATTATAGCCTGCTTTTAAATGTGTGTTTACGGTCGTCTGGCTCACAGCTGAACTTGCTGTATCACAGTGACATCAAGCGGTTGCTCTCATCTGAACACACGGCTTCGTATAGAGGCAGTGTATTCTGATTCCCGAACAAATGACTCTTATGAGTCGGTTCTTTTTAGTGAATTTCAAACGTGCAACGCGACCACTGTAGTCTGATTTCTGAACGAATGACTCGTATGAGCCGGTTCTTTTTAGTGAATCAAACAATATGCAGTCGATTCTCCAACGGATTACTCTTGTGAGCCAGTTCTTTCATGAATGAGTGAATGAATGCGAAATAGCATACTACTTACTATTTCTACAATATCTTTTGTTTAGTATATATCATTTTGTCCTCGTTTTTTAAAGGAGATTTTTGATACAATTGGGCCTGTAGTTCAAGAAATTATTAATAGCAGTTTGAACTTAGGCGTTGTTCCTTTAGATTTTAAACATGCTGTGGTTCAACCTCTGATAAAAAAATAAAATAAAATAAATAAAAATCCAACCTGGACGCTATGGCAATCTCTAAACTCCCCATTCTTTTTTTTTTTTTAAATTATAGAAAGTTGTCTGTATACAGTTGCAATCTTTCATAGATATGATAGAGTTTTAGAAGTATATCAGTCGGGGTTTAAAGCTCTTCATAGCACAGAAACGGCACTTTTAAAGGTTTTTAATGACCTTTTATTGGTCACTGACTCAGGAGATTCAGCCATTCTTATGCTTTTAGATCTGACTTCTGCATACCATTGATCATAATATCCTACTTTCCCGGTTGGAACATGTTGCTGGTATTAAGGGTACTTCTCTGGAGTGGTTCAGGTCCTATCTAACAGACAGGACTTTTTCTGTCCGCCTTGGTGACTTTGTTTCCTCACCAGCACCCCTTCCATTTGGAGTCCCTCAAGGCTCTATTCTTGGCCCAATGCTGTTTTCCCTGTATATGCTCCCATTAGGGGTCCATTCTCAGTCCCATATAACATTTAGTTTCACTGTTATGCAGATGAAACACAAATTTATCTGCCACTGAAATGGAAACATGCCAGTCCTTTAAAACTTCTGTTTGACTGCCTCAGAGACATTAAATATTGGATGGCCCTAATTTATTTATTTTATTTACATTTTAATGAGACCAAGACTGAAATTATGATATTTGTCCAAACTAATAAGGCCTCTAACATTGATCTGGGCCCTTTGCGTTCCCATGTTAAATCCACTATTAAATATCTGGGTGTAATAATGGATATGGATTTTAAACTTGACAAACAGATAAACTGTAAAAAAGTAAAGTCAAGTTTTATCTAAAGTTAAGGCTTTTTTGTCTTTTAATGATTTTGAAATGTTTTTATTTAATCTCGTTTAGACTATTGTAATGCCCTCTATGTAGGTCTCAACCAGGCCTCTCTCTCACATTGCAGTTAGTGCAGAATGCTGTAGCTTGACTTTTAACTCAAACGCGTAAATGGGAACATATTTCCCCCATATTGGCTTCCTTGGCTTCTGCTCCGTTTAAGAATGGATTTTAAGGTTTTAGTGCTTGCTTATAAATCCTGAAATGGCCTAGCCCCAATCTGCCTTTCTGATCTTATACAACTGCACGTTCCATCCAGGTCTTTGAGGTCTGCTGACCTTATGCTGCCGGCCGTCCCTAGAGTAAGACTGAAGCACAGGGGAGATCGTGCCTTTGCAGTAGCGGCCCCTAAACTCTGGAATTCATTACCATTGTATGTGAGGATGGCCCCAACTTTGTCTGCTTTTAAAACTAGTCTTAAAACACATTTTTATTCTTTGGCATTTAATTCAGTTTGAGAGCTGTGGTTTTTCTCTTTGCTGTTTGTTTGTTTTTTTTCTGATCTGTAATGCACAATACTATGTACAGTAACAGTACCTTATTATTTTTGTTTGTTTTATGACCCTTTATGTACAGCACTTTGGCCAACTGTTGTTTTTAAATATGCTCTAGAAATAAATTAAACTTGAAACTTAGTATTTATTAGTAAGGGCCAATTATTGGATTACTCTTATGCAGCCTATAAAAAGGCTTTAAACTCTATGTGAACATACTTTGGGCAAACGATATTATTATTTGGCAAAAGACTGCTGAACACATAAAATGACAGTAATTTCATTTCTTCATTTCTTTATATAGTTCTCAAAAAATAGCCTACTGATAGATTCGTTAATGGAAGCGTTAAGGAACCGTAATTAATCATTAAATTCCTTACGATTCCCTATATATAATATACCAGTTTATGTATGTGCAAATTCTCTACCACGGTTACCACAGGTTATTTAAACAGGTTGTCATGGTTACTCGTCAAGCTGACAGTTGAGCGCCGCGGCCAGACGGGGGCGATGGCCGCTTCATTCAACAGATCAGTGAAGTCCCACAGCACTGAAACTGTGCAAGACCACAGATGTGAGGTGTCCGGAAGAGTCAAACGACTGGTTTTATCGCTTATCTACGCTCCTGTCGCTCACCTGTTACAGATAGAAATATGAAAACATGGTAGTTAAAACCAGAAAACCAAATGCCAAGGACCAGAGCAGCGAGAAGGATAGGAGTCAGTCCGTGTCGGGGAAAGGCAAGCGTGCGAAAGATGGGAAGGGCTCGGCTTTCCAGAGTAAAAACGGAGTTTTTGCGGGGTTCATTAAAAACAAATTAGGTTTGAGCCCGTCCGCTTTTGCAAGAGGAATATCAGTCTTGGTCCTCGGTAAGGCGTTGTTTCTTAGCCGCTAGTTAGCTAACGGTTATTCAGATTAGCATCTAGCATGTTCTCAGTATCAGAAAAAAAAAAAAAAAAATGTTCTCAGTATCAGTATTGTAGCAACTCTCTTGTAAACAACAATGTGTAGAACTCATATTTCGATTTTATTCTTAAACAACCCCAAATGACCAGTTTAAACTTTAGGTTATTGGTGAATGATCACATGATAACTCTAGTTAGCAACCAATCAAATTGCATTAATGAAACTTCAGTTATTAAGCAATGATGACCACATATGAACACATTTTATTTATCAGTACATGTAAAATACCCTCAGTTTTAACACAGACATTAATTGATTAAAATAATTTATCAGAACTATTCATTTGTTTTAAAGTAGGCAACTTCTACCACATCATCTAATAGAGACTCATTCTAGTTGGTCAGAGTCCTGCAGTGTGGCCACGTAGCGATCAGGCTTTGGACAGTCACCTAACCTGATGTGTTTATTTCCACAGCTCTTATTGTGGGATTTTTACACTGGTAAGTAGCTTTAGATCTTTAACGGGATAGTTCACTCAAAAATGAAAATAAGCCTATGATTTACTCACCCTCAGGGCACCCTAGGCATATCTGACATTCCTCTTTCAGACGAACACAATCGCAGTTATATTTAAAGTTGTCCTGGCTCTTCCATGCTGTATAATGGCAGTGAATGGTGCCCCTGTTTTTGAAGTCTGAAAAACTGCATCCATCCATCATAAAACTACTCCACACGGCTCCGGGGTGTTAATAAAGGCCTTCTGAAGCAAAACTATGCGTTAGTGTAAGAAAAATATTGATTTATAAACTTTAATCTCCAGCTCCAAGTTTTGTTTACAGCACATGAAAACCACATGAACTACATCTGTAGTTTGTGCCGGCGCTGCAGCCTCCATCTCGCGGAGTTCCTGGTTCAAACAAATATGGCTGGGCAAAAAAATAATTTTCCTCATTGCCTCAACGAAATCCTCCGACATTTTCACCTCAGAATTAGGGCTGCACAGTTAATCAAATGCGATTGTCATGTTCATCTCGTCAGTAAAGCCAGTTCTGTGATTAGTAGTAAATCTCCATCACATGTGTTCAGATGGAGTGGCGTTTAATACACAGAACCGTAGTTCACTGACGAGCTACGCAATATCGTGTTCATAATCGAAGGCGATTCATCTGTGGCTCTGTGTATTAAATGCCGCTCCATCTGAAAGCACATGATGGTGATTTACTACTAATCACAGAACCAGCTTTACTGACGAGATGCGCATGATAATGGCATGCGATTTATTGTGCAGCCCTACTCAGAATCTTTGTTTTGTAGTAGGGATATGCCGGTATCAAATTTTCATGTTGCGATTAATTGCTAATGCTTTTATTATGGTATACGGTATTATCACGATATTGAAATTTTGTTTAAAAAAAAGTGCTGTCATAATACAGTATAACAGGTTTAATAACATTTTTGTTATAACAAAAATAACTGAACATTTAAATGCAATAAAGCAATACAGAAAAATTTATAAAGTTAAGTTTTATACAGATTAAAGTGCAAAAGAACCCTTTACAATAAGACCTCATTAGTTAACCTTAGTTAATGCATTAACATTCACAATGAGCAATAGCTACATTTGCTACAGAAGTTATTAATCTTAGTTAAAAAATACAAGTCTTAGTTCATGTTGACTCATTAAATTACACGGTTGCAACTTTCGATTTTAACAATGTGTTATTACCTAAGATTAATGAATGTTCAGAAGAATTTTTAATTGGCAGTTTGTTAACTAATGAATTAACTAACGTTAACTAATGAAGCCCTAATGTAAAGTGTGACCGAACAATAAAGAATAAAAACACTTTCAAACAATATCTAGGGCATGTTGGTAGTCCCCAAGTTAATGTAAAAAAAAAAAAAGAGCCTATTAAGTAAATATTTAAGTATTTGGCTCTGTGATGAACATCATAGCAAATACACAAATCTGAATGGCTGTTTAAATCATTTAAACACGATTCAGAAACAAAGTATGCAGCTGCTTTGTTTACAGGTTTCCGGGTAACGGCTGTCATTATTATAATAATTATTATTATTATTTTATTATTAATTGCTGCATTTTGCCATCTGCTGTCAGAGAGTGAAAGAGCGCTTTCATCCAGAGCGTCTCTCACGTTCCGCAATGTGCTTCTCATCCGCGATTGTTTACATCAGAGTGCGCACGCGTCTTTCACGCAGCATACAGCGGTGTTGTGCATTTTGACCAGTTGATGGGAAAAGTATTCTTAAAAATGCATTCAAAATTCTGAATAATTTGTAATATATATTTATTCACGGTATTTAGAAGTGCCCACGATATTCGTGCATATTCATTACCGTGATGTATTGCATTACCGAATACCGGCACAAGTCTATTTTGTAGTACTAGTTCGTGACGGGTGTTTTGTTTTGCTTTCTCCTCTGGGCTTCCATGTTCGTCACTCTCTCCCCGGAGCTTACATTGCGCCTTCCGCTACGCCTACGTCATCTTGATTCTTGTTGTGACCGCACCTGCTTAGCAACCGGAAGCTGGGATTACAGTATATAAAGTTCTAAAATCATATTTTTCTTACACTAAGTGTCGTTTTGCTTCAGAAGCCTTTATTAACACCCGGAGCCGATGTGAGTAGTTTTATGTATGTCTGATCAGTTTTTCAAGGCTTCAAAACAGGCACCATTCCCCTGCCATTATACAGCTGGGAAGAGCCATGAGGACAATTTAAATATACGGCGATTGTGGGGTCCGTCTGAAAGAGGAATGTCGATACGAACTTACTGCCCTGAGGTAGTAAATATGGGCTTATTTAATTTTTGGGTGGAACTATCCCATACATATCGGAACATAGAGTATTTTCCTCCTTGTTGTGACAACATAATACTGCCTGTGTTTCCAGGTAGCCCCCAAAACAAAAAAATCTCTCCACCTCTATGTGAAGTGACAGACCACTTTTTTATAAAAAAAAAAAAAACCACATGTCATCCTTGGAAAAGGAGATGGCCTTTCGAACGGAGATGGTTATTGTTGCCTCTTTTTTTTTTCTCCATTTCCAATATGATTGCTATATAATTTATTAGGGCTGGGTAAAAAATATTAATATCTCGATATTAATCAATTCTCATTTTTATGGAACGATATCGATTCTAAAATCCCAAGAATCGAAGTCTAGCCTGTTTTCAGTTAATGAACAGAACACTGTAGCGTGCCTCCCATCCAATAAATCACAATAAGCACTGTGCTTTGGTACATTTCATATGAAACAAAGTCTCAGATTCCAAATTCTGTCCATTGTATTGCATTATTCAAACAATAAATACCGTTTTGGCACTCTCTTTAATGTGGAGTGACAGATCGCTGTAGCTCCTCAGTTCAACAGACGCAGCAGCGTGAGGCGCACGTGAACTGATCATCTCCACATCAATACCAGTTTCAGCACAAAATAAACATGACTAAACATCCGAAGGAAAATTAAAAGAAAGAGTACAACTTTACAAACCATATCCTGTCTCAAGTAATCGCTCAATCAGTGATTCAGCCGCGCAAAGATGTCAATATAAAGGCTTGTAAACAATATCATGTAACATCACATTTACCTCAGAAAAACATCTTTGGTGACCATAACCTTAGTAGCAAATAGAAAATAAACTGTAAGAGGGGCATTTTGCTAAATGTAGATGCACCATATAAACATATTCAATTAAATTTGACTGTTCTTCAGTGTTTAATTTGTTTGAATAAATCCATCAGGTTTTTATGACAGACACCAACCTGTTTATATTTCAAAAAATCAAAATGAAGTAGAAATATTATGTAATTGTGACTTATTATTTTAAAAACTTCAATAAGTGTAATTTTAACAAATCAGTCAATTTTAACCTTCAATATTATAGCAATGTGTTCTACTATAGTAATGTGTTCAACTGACTCTCGTGTATATTTTACAGCATTAGTTGAGTAGATTTTTTTTCCTTGAGAAAATTTGGCATGTACTTTACCTGATATATATCCAAAATAATCTATATTGAATCAAATCGAATTGGTAATTGAATTGTAAGCTTGTGAATGAGAATCGAATCGAATTGTGAAATTTGTGTCAAAACCCAGCCCTATAATTTACTATAATATACTATGTCTATCCGGATAGGGTTGGGACATTTTTTGCTATTTAGATGACTGGTTCTGTATTATCCTTAGTTAGCCCTATATATAGCTCTCCTTCACCTTGCAACTCATTTTGTTAAATACATAGCTTGAACTTTAATTGACATCTTGCTAAATTAGGTAATTGTCTCACAGCAGCATATGCTATTTTGTCTTTTTAGGGAATGTATTACTCATACTTTAAGACCATCATTGAGGCTCCTTCTTTCATGGACGGTCTTTATATGATCATGAACGACCGGCTCACTGAATACCCTCTGGTGATAAACACTCTAAAGAGGTTTAACTTGTACCCTGAGGTGAGATGAGTTCTTTGGCATCTTCTGAATATCAGTGAAATCTTTTTATTCCACAGTATTTGCTTAAAGGGGTCATATGATGCAATTAAAAAAATTTTCCTTTCTCTTTGGAGTGTTACAAGCTCTTGATGCATAAATAAGGTCTGTAAAGTTGCAAAGACTAAAGTTTAAAATCCAAGAGATATTCTTTATAAAAGTTAAGAGTCAGCCGCGCCTACCTAAAAAGGCTCGTTCTAACACGCCCTCACATATCTACATCAATATGTGGAAATATTAGCATAATGCCGCCCAAATGTACACGCAAAGAAAGAAGGCGTGGTTTCAGGAACGCAGTAGTGTTGATGCAGCCAGGTCAGGAGAACGCGGCATTTCATGCAAGCACATTATTTGGCCTTCCGGAAGTAGATGCATTTATGAATCATTGGTTAAGATTTATTTACCACAGAACAGCACAACCCAGATGTTCGATTTGTGCAACGCATTTTATGGACGACCACGTTTTTTGAACCGGAATATTACAAGGCTGGCTTGGCACAAAGGCTATTTCTAAAAAAAAAAGGGTCAATTCCGACTTTGCAATGACAATCTGGCGCTTCTGAATCAGCCACTGTAAGTATGCTTTGTTACTAGTTTAAGTATTTGCTACTGACTGTTCAAATGCGGAGTTTTGCACCACGCAGAGTAACCGTCGTGTGTGTGGGTGTTGTTGTGTTGTGTGCGTGTGTGAGAGAGGGAACAGGGTCACATCACTAGTAAGTGAAACTTGCCTGATCAGAATCATAGCAACGTCAGCTGTCTTAATCGCGGCTTGTGTACTGCATCATCACGGTGCCTGTCACGCGACTCTGTTGCCCTTTTGGCCTTCAGGCTTGAACTGATGGTAAACTAACGACATTATTAACTGTCTTAATATTTACTTTAAACTTGAAGCTCGTGATTATGGTAAGGGGTGTTACATTTCCGACGCGTGCTTGTGGTGTTCGGCCAATCACAATGCACTGGGTCAGCTGGCCAATCAGAGCAGACTGTGCTTGTCAAAGGAGGGGGCTTTGTTGAAAACGACGCGTTTGAGAGAGGCGGGGCATAGAGGACTTTCAATAATGTACAGTATTTGAAAAATAGTGTTTTTTTTTAACATTAAAGCATGTCAACATATTCTGTTACATCAAATACACAAAATAATGATCTTTAAAATAGCATCATATGACCCCTTTAAAGTCGTGAGCTCTGAAGTTAACCATTTTTTTTTCTCTCTTCTGTACTGCAGGTGGTTTTGGCCAGCTGGTACGGAGCGTACACCAGCACAATAGATTTCTTTGGGATCCCTACTAAGATGTGTTGGACCATCAACAGAGGGGAGGATCTAGATCCAGTGGAGAGTTGTGAAGGTATTGGACAAGCCAAATGTCAAATAAGTATCCATTATTTGGCCCACACATCTATTTTTTGTTAATTTTAGAGCATTTGCAGTACAGTACATTGTAAATAACTGTAGAGCCCCACACATGATATTCAAACGACTAATTTTAGTTAGATTGTGGCCCACAAATTAAGTATTCATGACTTAATTAATTTCATTGTGTTTTTCTTTATAAAAGTCACCTTTAATTTGTCTTGCTGTCTTAGAAAAGTTTCCTTCATTGTTGTTATGAAAATGCATGCTTTAGAAATAGGTCTTTTTTTGCAACTTTCACTTCTACTAACACACTCATTATAAGGGAAGATTTATTTTTGTAAAGTGTTATTGAGCTGCAGAAAAAAGTGAAAGCAGAAGGTTGCTGTTTTATTCACTGAGTGACTGACAGCCAAAAGTTCTTAATTTCACGGATATTTCACTTGAGTGTCTTTTCCACAGGTCTGGGGGATCCCGCATACTTTTATGTCACATTCGTGTTTCTGTTAAATGGGGCAATGATGAGCCTTTTCTTCATCTATGGAACATATCTGAGGTAATGCAGGCTAGGTTAAACATCTCAGAGTCCTTTAATTGATATGGAAGAAAGTGCATCTTTTGAGTTTAGTTTTGATTACAAATGAGTTGATCTTGATAGCATGGTTTTAAAAGCTAGATCATAACATGCACATTCTTTTTTGGCTATTCTTATAGTGGCAGTCGACTAGGTGGCACTGTTACAGTTCTGTGTTTCTTCTTTAATCATGGAGAGGTAAAGCAGATTGTTTTCTTAAGCATCTCTAGCAAAAAAAAATTTTTTCACTACAGTCTTTCTGTCTCTCTTTTGAACCCTTGAATCCCAGAGTACTCGGGTCATGTGGACACCACCTCTGAGAGAGAGCTTCTCCTACCCCTTCTTGGTTCTGCAGATGCTTCTGCTCACTTACATCCTCCGGTAACTTGCTTTCTTCCACAAGTTTGGTATAATCATAGCAATTTCATGTTCGTATTCAACCTTTCATGCTCATGTTCACTCTTTTTGTTCATACTTTGAAATGACTTAAAGGGTTAGTTCACCCAAAAATGAAAATTAGGCTGTGTTTTACTCACCCCCGAGGCATCCTAGGTGTATATGACTTTCTTTTTTCAGACGGATGCAGTTTGAGTTATTTAAAAAATTGTCCTGCGATTCCAAGCTCTATCATTGCAGTCAGCAGGTGTGGGCAGTTGAACTATCAGTCCAAAAGAAGTGGAAAAAAAAGCCCATCCATAAAAAAAAAAAGAAAGTGTCTCACACGGCTCCGGGGGGTGAACAAAGGCCTCCTGTACACTCTTAAAAAGTAATAATCAATTTAATCTAGCTTGCGCTCACTGTTGTAAACGGAAGCCATTCCGGGCGGATGACGTATGAGGTCAACTTTGCGCATGCAAATTATCTTGTTGGATTTTTTTGGATTTGTTGTAGGAAACAAAGAAAAATCAACCGAAACCAACAAGAAACCACAGAGGCTCTGGAAGCAAAATACAAACACATATGAAAAAAATAGCTTACGATGCTAGACCAATAATGACGCAAGTATTTTGCTAAAACAACATTGTTCTACTTACTCATGTGAGTGGTATGAAGAGAGCATGACAGATCATACGCTTAGCATAAAGAACAAAAAAAAAACCAAGAAGAGCATAAAAAAAAAAAAAAAAACGGAGGAGGAGGGAGATAAGGGAAGGGAGGTAACACTTGTGTTTTATGCTGATATTTGAAGAAAGTACAGAAAGCAGCTGAATGTAGCATTTAGCTTCTGCAACCTTTCATCCTTAAACATCCACTGAGAAGAGTTTACTTCAAATACACTATTTTTTCAAAAGTTTGGGATCATAAGATTTTTAAAATATTTTTGAATAAGTTCTTTACACTCACCAGGCTGTTTTATTTTAATCAAAATTATAGTAACGTAACTGTGCATAATTTTTTACAATTTAAAATAACTTTTTTCTTTTTTAATATATTTTAAATTGTAATTTATTTATTCCTGTAATGGCAAAGTTGATTTTTCTCAGATTTTCAGCAGAAATTAGAAATCATTCTCAAATGCTGATTTGGATCTCTCATTTCTTGTTAATATGAATGCTGAAAACATTTGTGCTGCTTATATTTTTGTGGAAACTGATACTTTTTTTCAAGAATGAAATGTCAAAATAACAGTTCATTTGAAATAGAAATCTTTTGTTCCATGTTTACTGTTTCTTTTGATCAATTTAATGCATTCTTGCTGAATAAAAGTATTAATTTCTTTCAAAACAAAAAACCTTACTGACCCCAAATTTTTGAACAGTGTTGATAGTTTCCTAATAGAAATGTAATACAGTTCACCTCCAGAGTCATTTGTAATGATATTTTGCCTGAAGAAAACCTACCGTAGATCAGCCTAACATGATTGCATGTCTCAGGAATATTGTGCAATACACTTTTCAATTTCATCTGCTATGAGAAAATTGTTTTGCGACAAGATAGCAAAGGATGCTATGACAAGAATGTTTGTGTGTTTTATAGGTGGCATCACTTTTTGCTTCATACATCTTGGGATATCTGAGTCCGGCAAAAATGCAGTCTGTCTTAGTGACACACATGGTAATGTAACATAATCTAGACTTGACTGATGGAGCCACAATATTGCTCATGTTGTCTTTCTGATTCACTGATGAACTGACTGCTCCTCACAGATCTCCTTGGCTGTCTGCTTTCTTCTGATGTTCGGGAACTCGATGCTGCTGACGTCCTTCTACGCCTCTTCACTGGTCTCCATCTGGGTGAGTTGGACAGAGTAAGGGCTCATTTGCTGCTTGCTCAGGAAAGCACACAGGGAGGTATAATCGGTTTCTAGGACACCAGAAGCTGATATGATGAATGTTGTCTCGTGTAGAAAATGCTGGCACAATAGTGCCATAGTCTGGCCAAATAAATATCCATGAGTAAGTACAAAGTACATACAAATAGGTGACCTCAAACACAAACATACTGTGAAGAAACATGTCAGCTTTACTGGTTGGTCTGCTTTAATTTCAGGGGGTAATTGCACTCAGGGATCGTTTGGTCGGTATATTCAAACCTGGACTCTTCACATGGGTAAGAGCACCAGTATTGACTAATGCATCAGTAAAATGTGCCTGAATTGACTACCAAAAAACAATTGTGTTTTTGTTAGGTCATGCAGTGCCTTGCATGGGTGGTCTCCACTGTCATTCTGAAGTTCATGCTCTCAGTGATTTTTGGGGCATCAGATGATGTGAGTAAAACGAGAGCAGTGCTGTTTTCTCTTGCTGTGAACATCAGTTAGCTTTAGCTTCAGGGGTCTGTTAAACAGTTCGTAGGGCTTTTGACATTTTCGTTTTGTTTTGAAATATAGGCCCACATCAGCAGTCTGATCAAATCCAAGTTCACAAGCTACAAAGACTTTGACACAATGATGTACACGTGTGCAGCTGAGTTTGACTTCATCGAAACGGAGGTGGGTAATGTGATCTATTTCCTTACAATCAGTCATCCGTTTCTCCTTTTTTCATTGTACTTGATTTGTTTGCAGACTCTCATCCGGTACATCAAAACCATGCTGCTTCCAGTTAACGTGCTGATTGTGGGTTTTATTGCTGGAAGGGTGAGTTGTTTTCACTTAGATAATGGATGATTTCCCTCTCTTACAATTTGGTATGCGTGTCCTGCTTTTATCTGTTTGCACCAATATTCTAGGTTTAAAGTTTTCTGTCAGTTTGGTGTTTATCAGTTGGTTTAGAGTTTAGCCTTTTCTCATAAGCGTAAAGAAATATACATACTAAAGTTCCCTCCTTTTGCTTCCTGAGTACAGACTATACAGGACATGATTGGGTTCCTCAGAAATGAGAAGACTGAAAAGTCAGAGGATGATGAAATGGAGCAGTAAGTATTCTATACGTCTTCAGCACTTCATTGGCATGCTTGATTTGAACAGTGAACAGAAAATATGTGAAAAAAATGTTACATAAAAGGAAAAGAAATTACACAGTAAAGTAAAAAATGTGTAAAATAGATTTATTCAGTTTTATTCTACAAATTTTTTTTTAAAGATAACACTACCATTTTTAAGAAGACTCTTATGCTCACCAAGGCTGAATTTATTTGATCAAATTACAGAAATGATGTGAAATATTATTAGTTTAATATAACTGTTTTCTTTTTAAAATCGATTTTTAAATCTAACCTATTCTTGTGATGGTAAAGCTTAATTTTCAGCAGCCATTACAACAGTCTTCACTTCAGAAATTATTTTGTTATGCTGATTTGCTGCTCACAAAACATTTCTTATCAAATTTATTATAAACAGTTGTACTGCTTAATATTTTTTGGAAGCCATGGTAGATTTTTTTAGGATTCTTTGATGAATAGAAAGTTTGAAAGAACAGAATTTGTTTGAAATAGAATCTTTTGTAACTTTATACTTTTATGCAATTTACTATTTACTATTATTATTTTTTTACCTTCCTTCTTTCTTTCCCCTAACTTTTAAACAGTAGAATATATTTACATTTCTTTGGATAATATAAATAATTTAAACTTTGCTCTTCCATTTTTCAGAACCCAGATGTTGGCAAAGGGAGTGGTAAGATGCTTTAGTTTTGTTATGTATAGCTTTTTATGATTCAAGCTTTTTGTTTTTGTTATATATTTTTTTTCCTTCCTGAATTGATATATATATAAAGAAATGCATGTGACCCATGGCATACACGTTGATATCCAGAGGCTGTGTTTATCTTGTGATGTGTGTCTAGCTGGTTTATCACAGTCTGCAGCTGGTGGCGTTTGCAGTGCTGGCTGTGCTCATCATGAGACTGAAGCTCTTCCTCACTCCTCACATGTGCATCATGTCCTGTTTGATCTGCTCCAGACAGGTGACTGACCATTCACGCTCTATTGCTCACCCCTAAATCTCCATATTACAAGGAAGCTGATTTGAGCAAAAGCTTTTAAATGAAATGAAAATGTTTTGATTTCATCTGCAGCTGTTCGGCTGGGTAGGAGAGAAGTTTAAACTCCAGTTGACAGTCGTGGGAATATTGTCCATCATGGCAGTCCAAGGAGTCGCCAACCTGCAGAGTCAATGGGACATCATAGGAGAATTCAGTAACTTCCCTCAGGAAGAGCTCCTGGAGTGGATCAAGGACAACACAAGGCCTAGTGAGAAGCTTTTGCTGTTCAACTGCACAAAATGAAACATCTCACTTCATGTGACCAGTGTCTGACTCCTGCATCCATGCAATATTCCTGTAGATGCTGTGTTTGCTGGTGCAATGCCCACCATGGCGAGTGTGAAACTGTCCACAGGAAGAGCCATAGTGAACCACCCGCACTATGAAGACGCAGGATTGAGGTAGACACGATTTAACATACATTTTATAGGTACTTATCCTAATTTTGAATCCTTTAATAATGTTCTGTTATTGTAAAGAGTTTGATTTCATTGTGTTCTTATTCAGAGAAAGAACAAAGATGGTATATGCCATGTACAGCCGAAAGCCTGCTGAGGTAGTGAAGCGAAACTTAATAAAGCTGCAGGTGGACTATTTCATCTTAGAGGACTCGTGGTGCACCAGACGCTCCAAGTAAATGCCGCATACTTTGAATTAATACCGCTGTATGATCATTTCTTTTATCTCACACGTGTTTCTTCTTCATCTCCAGGCCCGGTTGCAGCATGCCTGAGATCTGGGACGTGGAGGATGCCCAGAATGCAGGAAAAGTGCCACTTTGCACTGTCATGTGGCGGGATTCACGTCCTCACTTCTCCACTATCTTCACACACATTTTAACAAATTCCTTCGAGTTCCCAATTCCCAAAACAGTGAGATATAGATATAGATAACACAGTTTTTTTTTATTTCTTTTTTTTTTGCTTTCCATCGCCTTACTGTTTTCCTGTCTTTGACGTGTGTGTGTGTGTGTATATACACAGCATTGATTATTTTTTGTGAAGGTCAGATGTGTTTTTCTTGAGCCTGCTTCTGCCACTTTGGTGTCCGTTTTGTTTTGATAAGCTGTAAGAGATGTTTAAACCGCAGTGAGAGTCAATCAGTATTGAATCACCCCTTTTCACTTAAAGGAATAGTTCACCTAAAAATGAAATTTTCTGAAAATGTACTTACCAAAATGTCGTTTCCTTCGGTCACCCGAGATTAGATGAGTTTGTTTTTTCATCAGAACAGATTTGTCCAAACGCATACTCATTCTTACGAAAAAACACACCCTTCACGCACTGCAGTAGATCCATTGGTGGGGGGGGGGGGGGGGGGGGGGAGAGCAAGTGATGAAGCAAATGCAGATTCTCTGAATCTGTTCTGATGAAGAAACAAACTCAACTTAATCTTGGTTAGCCTAAGGGTGAATCAATTTTCAGCAAATTTCCATTTTTGATATATTATTCCTTTAACCATCTGCTCTCATGCATGTTGAAATGTCTTTTATTAGGATGACTGTGATTTTTGCCATTGATGGTGCTGCTGTTTGCCGGTTGAGTTTGGTCCAGACAATAGTTTACTTAAATCATTTCATTTTTTTGTTGCAAAAAATATTTTATTCAATCTCTTTTCAACCTGTGAAGTATTGTAAAACACTTTTCGTGTATAGTTTTAACATTTACATTTATTTTGGGCAGATGCTCTTACCAAAGTGACCTACAAAAAAGTTATATATTATTATATATACGTATATAGTTTGAGGGAGGATTATGATAGTCTATAGTGTTATTTTTTTTAATCTGCAAACTCAATTTAATTAGTCAATGGTTGTAGATAAACTGCTTGTTACTCTTTTTATGTGTGGAAAACATGATCAGTGTTGTTTTAGAGCAGTGTTTCTCAACCCTGGTCCTGGGCACCCCCTAGCACTGCATTGTGTCTCCCCCTAATCAAACACACCTGATTCAGCTCATTAGTAGAGACTGCAAGAACTAAATTGGGTGTCAGATAAGGGAGACATACAAAATGTGCAGTGTTGGGGGGTGCTCAGGACCAGGGTTGAGAAACACTGTATTAGAGAATCTTAAAGTATTGTTGTTTTTGTGTGTTTTATCCTTTAAATGTCTTAATCAGTTGTATTTTAATTTGGATCATGTCTGTTTCTGTACTGAGGTTTACCAGTGCCAGCTAGTCTTGTGCTCATTTCCCAAGAGTCAGGAAATAGAAACAAATGTTTTTGCCCCGGTTCCTTACCTGACGTCATGTAGTAATAATAATAGTCCTTTTAAAAACCAAGCTGAAGGACTGTAATCACTGCCAAAGTATTAAAGATATCAATTTATACTATATGTTCTGTTGTAATTTAGAAATGTCCTTTACATTTCATTTTGAATGCATGATAAAGAACTTAACTTTCATTTTGTTTATCACAGAACATTTTTCACCAATTAAATGTTATTTAACTCATTCATTAATATTATACTCAAAAACAAAAAGATCTAATGCACAACCACTTTAAAGCTACACTGTAACATCTGGCCCTCTAGCGGTAAAGAAAAATCAAGCTGCACGCGTCTTGCGGCAGAGGAGTGCTGCGGTTGCGCTTCTGCTCTGTTCGTGTGTGTGGTTCGACTTCGAGGCACCGGTGAACGCATGGATACAGGAAATGAGTGAACATCTTATCAGCAGGTTTAAAACAAAAGAACAAGCGGGGATTTATTTTGAATGTTGCCGTTTTTAATGATCTATGGTCGGGTTTTCTCGTTCGTTGTGAGTTTCAGATTCATGCAACCCGCAGTGGAACTACGTTTCTGTTTACGGACATGACACGTGCATGCAGTTTCCCGCGAAATCCGTCCCGACAGCTCTAAAATAAACATTATTTATAGGTTATGAAAGTGTATGTGGGTAAAATAAAGACACAGTTTGGAAGACTACAATAATATATATTTTAAGTTGCATAGTGTGTAGAATTAAGATTATTCAGGAAAAAAATCCCACACAATAAATCAGACACATTTCCTTTCTTTTTTTCCCCCTTTAATAAACAACTTCAACATTACAAAAGACAGCTCTCTCCCGTGTATATATTGTACAAATTCAAAATTTTGTATTTAATGTCCTACATCTTAAATATTGATTTGGCCAGTTCAAACGGGAAACATCTGTCTGAACTGGGCAGAATTCTGTAAAAGTATGTGTGTTTAATACATTGTGCAGACAGAAGCTCAGAACACCAAGGCAGCAATACTTGTTCAGAGTCTTACTGTGAGGCAATTTGCTGCCAGAATAAAAGTGTACAGAATGAACCTACTGAATTACAAATCAAAGAGTGCTTTCACATACAGTATAGCAGTCAGAGGTATTTCATTTTCACTGTGGGAACTGTGTGAGTATGAGGACAGTAAGCTTGTGTACTACTGCATGTATATCACAAATCAAATGAGCTATACACTTCAAAAAAAAAAAAAAAAAGATTTTTTTGATCTTGGCAATCAAGTTTACAACTCACAATCCCCCCCTTCCCTCAAAATTGTAAAATAAAAAGTCACAATTACCTTTTTTTTTTAATCCCGATATGGAAATAAGCTTCCACACAGTATAAACCAGTTCAAAAGAAGTATATATCTATATCTATATATATAGATATAAAATTGACAATTGCTCTGTTTGCAAAAAAAGGTCAACATCTGTAGCCTTTAAAATGTTTTTGGCATGAACAAAATAGCACAAAAAGACAACTTTTTTGTCCAGTGTAAAATTAAAAGACATTTCTCATAAAATGAAAAGTAAAAAAGAGGACATGTGATTCAAAAAAAAAACTGAAGTGTGGGGAAAGAGTGCAAAGTTTCCTGAGACTGCTCTAGATTAAATAAGTTGTTGTCAGGCCTACAGCCGCGATGGCAAGCCTACCTAAAGTGCACATTAACACCAGTAACAGAAGAGGAAAGAAATGACAGGCCAACAACACTGCAGCAGTCCTTCTGCCCCATCATGCCTCTGCATCGCCTACTTAACCATTAAATCACCGTTAATAAATTAGTTGATTAACACATTGTAAAAATTATAAGTACTAACAATACAAAATTCTATTTTATAACACTAAAAAAGAGAAACAATAAAAACACATGAAAAAAATGTGAGGGAAAACTTTAACACAATCTGGAGCAATTTACATTACTCAAGTTTGAATTCTCTGACCTGCTATTTACTTTCAGAGTGACTGCAAGAACTGATCTCACTTTGTTCTCAATTTGTGCTATCCGACTGTTCTAATATAGTATTTGTACATAAATCAAGTAATCTGTCAGACCGTCAATGGGTCATTGTTACAATTGAAGTACAATAATAATAATTTACTTTGTATTTTTATTCATATTTCAATGTCCTTCATGTGACATTTTGAAGTGTTCGCTTTGCACACTCTTTTTCCAGTAGTTTGGAAGGTCAGTCATGCAGCCTAATGTCACCAACTTTGGTCTCAATGAGGCATTTTCTCATATATGCATTTATTTATAAAAAAAAAAAAATAGCACTCTGCAACAAACAGCATTTTAATGTACTTAAAGAAAAACATCCAGGTGATGATCTGAAAACTGGTACCGTGAGAAACAGGATTTTGGCATGTAAAACTAATTCTAAAAGACTTCGTCTTCATATCTATCTTGAAAAAAATTAAATGACAAAATGAAGTAAAAATATGAAACCTACTGGTCTGAGCTCTTCATAACATTCCCTACAGTATATGTCTGAAATCATGGTGCTTTATTCATATTAAAAACAAAATGTACAAAATAAAAAGGTTTGTTGGTTTGATTAAAAATAGAAACTTAGATAAATATACCTGGAAGTCATTTCTCAGCCCTCTATCGGGCATCTCTACCTTTGGCTTGACTTGGGCAGGTTGGTAGGGCACACAGAACAGAGCAACACCGTTCCAGACTAGAGGACTCTGGGAAGGGCCCTGCAAGTGTCCACAGTGAGCTCTCAAAGTCTGTCTATCATAATGATGTCTCTGTATCCACACATTTATCCCCCTGCTCGTCTTCCGCATTGATCTTAATACTAACCGTCTTCTCTTCACTGTAAAACAAAGACAGAAGATTAAGGAAAAATTTACTCGAAGCAGACGCCCAGCAACATTTTTCTAAATGTTAATATCGCCATACTTGCAACACACAGTATCACATTCAATGAAGCGCAAACAACATGTCATACATAAGGAAATATTCAAAAGCAAATCCAGCACACACACTTTTCACAGGCATTGGTTATAAACAATGGATTGAGGCCTGGCCACATGACGATAAATAAAAATAAGATAAATAAAATAACCAAACTAATAACTTTTATAAAATAAATTTTTATTTAATATACTTTTATAAAATAAAAATATTAGAATTTTTATAAAGTTTTTTTATAATTTTATTTGTTTTCCTTTACTGCAAAAAAAAGTCATATACACTAATAATACCTTTATAATAAGACCAATTATATATTTTCGAAAAATATACTTTTATAAAATACCTAACAATTTTAATTGTAGGGTATGTTTTATATATATATATATTAATATATAATATACAGTATATAATACTTTTGTATATTTACATTGTGTGAATATTTAATATAATATTATATATATATAATATATATATATATATATTATATAAATTTATTCTGACATGAAAGGCTTAAATACAATAGCTCATTGGGCATCTTTGCAATCAATAAACTTTGCCTAAACACAGTCTGCATAAGTGTTGGACTGAATCAAATTTAACAATATACATTAAAATGAAAACTTGGACAAACAGGCTGGTTAAAATCTACCGTTCTTCTGTACAGCTTTACATCTATGCATGAAAACAGGCTGTGCGTTGAAGCAGTGAGAGGAAAAACAGGTACGAGGTTAGAGGAACAATGGCTATACCTGGCACTAGGTTTCAATACTTTGGCACTGTCAGAGCTCATGGCAACAGCTCTCCACACAGCAGTTTTGGCCATCTCATCAGATATGTTAACCACAGAGGGGTCAGTGCTGCAGAAAAGACACATCAGAGCACTTACAGCTGGTCGCCCACACTTTAACACACTCATTTCACTTCCTGTTCACCAGCACTGTGCTTGATAGCCATTTGATTAATAAAGCAAGGAAATCACATCAGAAGAGCCTAGGACAACCCTTCCCAGCGCAGACCCTGTGTGTTATATCAGAGGTGAGCATTTAATGTTGTTGTGATGATGTTCATGAGCAATATGTCATGTTAGCAATCAAAGCAAAGGTCTACTTGCTCCCTTGCTGAAAGCTAAACATCAACCTTATGGAATTGTTTTTCTTCTATAAGACCCCTCTAGATAAGATAAAGTAACTATGAAATGAACACTAAGCAGATCTGAGACCAAATGGACCAAACTTCCCAAACAAGAACAACAAAATCAATCCTTGAACTCTCAAAGCAAAATTATATTCACAGTGCAACCTATAACTAAAGGAGTGGTTTAAAAACACCAAACCATTTAAAAATTTGAGGTTGGTAAGATTTTTTAAAAATGTATCTGAACACCTCTTATGATCACCAAAGCTGCATTTATTTGATCAAAAATACAATAATAATGTAAACAGTAGTACTATTGTGAAATATTATTGCAATTTAAAATAACTTTTCTATTTAGTATATTTTAAAATGCAATTTATTTCTATGATGGCAAAGCTGAATCTGCTTTTTTAGACCTTTTTCAAGACCTGCACAAATAAAAGTAATACCATATGAGCAGGGTAGGGCAATGGTAACATATTAAACTGTAAAATGACTGTAAAAAGCATGAAAGTTTTATAAAATGACAAAATTCACATTTCAGCCTTTAAACGATTTAAGAAATTGATGAGTCAAAAGTATTAATTATTATTTGAATTTAAACAATTATTATCAATCAATTAAACTAATTAAATAGCATTATACAGTATAATTAAACATTAAATAAAATATTTTACTGCCTTAATTACATAGATTTTTATAAAGTAAACATGCAGAGTTGTAAATATGAACTGGTGGATCAACAAGAAAATAATGCAGTGTAAAAATATGGGTCGATTTTCCCATTGGTCTGCACAAAAACAGCAGACTGACTTTTTGAAAATGTCAATTAATTCTCTGCCAGCATGTGGCGCTTTTCAGTGGCAGAAATGTAGCCGTTTCCACGGTAACGGCAGAACACAAAGCAGTGCAGCACCGGACTTTGAAACATGCAGCGCTCATATAATGAAATTATTTAATGAAATCATAGCCTTTTGAAGTTTAATCATCACATTAACCCATATCGCAATTCTTATCTTTCCGTCCCCAAATTTAAGACCTCTTGAAATCATAATTAAGACTTTCTTGTACCATTTAAGACCTTTTATGGCCTTAAATTTGATCCAACTAAATTTAAGACTTTGTAAGGACCGTGGAAACCCTGAACATTCTTCTTTCTGACCCAAAACTTTTTAACAGTAATGTAGGTCTAAATTTTGTATAATCATCATGGTCAAAACAACAACTGGTTTGAGCACATATCTGAGATAAGATACAATAAATAAGGATTAATCGTGTTGTGTAATTATATAAAATACCTAATACCACATAATTACACAACTGACCAATAAAAATTAATAATGTGGATTACTCGATATAAAAAATTGAAATAACTTGTCTTCAACTGTCATTTGAATACTAAATGAGCCACTGCTGTAATATTAATGCATCTGATGTTAATGTAATGAGAGTTAGCACTCTGATATGAGTAAAATGCTCTTGAAGCCTAACAAGTGTACTGGTCAATGAAACAGCTGTCTGTCAATGTGATGGCCCTGGTTAATTTGTTTAGATATTACTGAGCTTTGGTTTACACATGAAATGTCGATTACCAAACATACAATGTAAATCATGAGCAGCAATCATCATCTGAAGCTGTTCTGCATTGGGAAACGATGAGTGGAATGAGGTGCATCAGTAGCTTCCCACCGCTGTTAACCAATGCAGAGCTGTTAGAGGAAGATTTAGACTCTTAACAACGCACTCACACCATGATGTGTAAAATACTCTGCGTTAATTAAACGTAAGTGATGATTAATAGCTGTAAAGAGAAAGTATGTGGTAACCAGAACTCAAGCAGGCCTGCAAGTAGACAAAAGACCAACCACTCTGCCCGTGTCTTCCTCGTATGAGGTGTCAGAGACTACGCTGTCAGATCTGTTTCAAAAGAAACAGGCCAAAACTTACTGAATGAGCCCTTGAATGAGGCCAACGCAGGGTGTTAAAAAGAAACCCACAGCAAAGAAATGCCTTAGCTGCAGTATGTAAGACATCCTGTGAAATCTAAGCGTAACTTTCACCAACCTGATTTTAAGGCTCTTCACAGGAATTTCCAGGTGGTCACCATTATCATAGGGGACCTCCATTCCACTTTCAGCCTCCATCATGTGCTGTGCTTCCTGGTTACACACATCAAGAGGTCTCTTTTTTTATCAAGAGAAGATAAATGTTAAATGCCTATGAAGAGGTACAGGACAGCTATCTTTAAAATTTCAGTGTGCAAGATCCACATCCTGAACAAGTACCTCTTTTGCCTTTTTCTTTTTGTCGTCTTCCTTTTTCTTCTTGCTTTCTGGCATTAAGTCATCCAACCAGCTAAGCTCCCTCTTCAAAAAGCAGAAATCCAGAAGCTTCCTCACAAATACCAGAGCAAGAACCTACAGAAGGCAAATACAAGACCTGAGTAAAAAACGTACTAATGGCTGATGAGCAGTACAATCTGAATGAAGAATTAATAAAAAAAATGTAATCTACAAGCATGCAGAGACAGAATCAAATTTCTGTGCTAAATTCTCTCGCTGTGATAAATTTACTTATGTAGTAAGTGCATAATAAATTTGCTTAATTTTTTTTTTAATTAAGAAAGCTGCACAAATAATATGCAATAATGAGGTTATGTAAAGAAAAAAAAAGCAAGAAATGGTTTGAATATCGGTCAGTGTTTCAGTTAATGCAACATCTGAAATGGTGATTTATATTTTGTGCAGGTAAGCGTGATCTAATCACACTGGAGACACATTAGAATTAAGGTGTAAATGCAATTCGGCTAAAAAATATCAAATACACAAAACACTTCTTAATACCAGGTGTAAAGGGGAACTATGAATTTTAAACGTACCATCATAGGGAATACCACCGCGGCAGCAGACGCTTTGATGACCCACAGCAGCACCAGGCAGGTGAGCTGAACTATTGTGAATATGTGAACCTTCCACAGCGGCACATATCGCAGGTAGATCAAGTCAGGCTGGTGCTTTGCAGGCATCCCAAACAGCTTAATACGGTCAAAGAACTGCAGTGCAACCAATACACAAACAATATGACCACACATCCATCATAGCCTTCGTTTCAGCTGCATGCATAAATAAGACGTGCATCAATCCTGTAATTAAATAAAGTACTGTGAATATGAAAGTGTGCTAACCTGTATGCCTTTGAGTGAGGAAACACCCATGTAGAGGAACACTCCATACAACACGGGCATTGGGATAAACTATAGAGAAATTAGAAAAAAATAATTTCCAGACATATGGAAATAATAGTCTTTATAATTAATTTAGCAATGGAAGAGTTTACTGAACCTTTAGACAAAATATATAAAATAAAAATGGCAAATGTTTTATTTTGTATTAGTTATAATTTTTGATGCATCAGGCTTCTACAGCTCACATAGCATGATTTGGTAGAATATGGAGGAAAAAACATTTTCAGAGGCCCTAACTAAAATATGCAATTTATATACATTTATAAATATTTACATGGGCAAAAAGAAGAAATTCTGATAGCTTGAAAAGTAAATCACTGTGATCACTGTGAATGGCATTTCAGACGACTTTAAATTTGATACTTTTTAACATGATTTTTTCTGAGAGAAAAAAAACCATGTATGGATAATCAAGTAAACCAAAGTTGCTTCAGTTCAGTTAGTGTTCATCTTGAAATATTAGCAAAATAACATTTAAATTTATTGCAATTTTTTCTGCACTATAA
Source organism: Sinocyclocheilus anophthalmus (assembly GCA_018155175.1). Taxonomy (NCBI): domain Eukaryota; kingdom Metazoa; phylum Chordata; class Actinopteri; order Cypriniformes; family Cyprinidae; genus Sinocyclocheilus; species Sinocyclocheilus anophthalmus. Next base: position 86,512 of record JADLZN010007640.1, on the reverse strand, counting down.
ACAGAGGCATACCTTTAGAATAGATGTCATGAAGACAGACAGACCCATAAGCACAAAGATCATGAACCCAGTAACCCTCTGCTCACGAATACCCAAAAACTTGGGCTGCTCTCCCGGGGCCGAGCACTCCGACTCCACCTTCAAACTGTTGACATGAGAGATGGAGAGGACGGTGGCAGCGACAAACCAGGGCAAGCCCATCACAGAACACACACCGAGCATCACGGCCACCACCAGAAGGTCAAGATGATACCCACAGCCTTTCTGCACAGATTCAAGAACAGATTCATGAGCACCAGGACCACTGCAGTGCTCTGACAGACAGGATCAGACGCTGAACTGACCTTGAGCTTGTGTTCTTTACGGTTGATGATGACAGCAGTGATCTGCTGATCCATGAAGATGAGGATGGTGCACAGGAGGGCAGGAATGGCTGCTGCAAACAGCGTCCATGTGGGGTTATCGCCCAGAGGAGAGATCAGCCAGCCCCGGCTCTTAGAGGTGGGCTATTGGACAGAAGAAAAACACTTTACATTAATGTTCTTCCCTTTATAATAAACATAAAATGTCATTTATTAGGGATGCACAATTTTTGTGTCATATCAGTTATCAGTCTAAATTAGAGAATGCTTTATTTATTGGTATCTGTATTGTAATTTCGCCTATTTTTACATTTAGACCACCTTTGCCATTATCTAATGTTCAAATAAAACTATTCTTTAAAAACACAGTTTAATAACACCTGTCACGGTCAAGTCACAGCTTGCCTCACTTTATTTTATCCTGTTGTGTGATGCCTTAAATTTCACCATTTGGAATTTAAACGACTGCGCCTTTTTAGGTTTAAGTTCACTTATTGAGACTACAATAGTACTCATCGTTCTCCTGTAGGGTTCATTTTAAGGGTTCTTGCCCTCTTTACTTCTGCAAGTCCTTCTCTACATCCGTAATTCAGTACACTCTGCTCTGCTCTTCGCTTACAGATTTCACCAAAGCCAAAACAAACAGCATCTAAGAAGCACATGCTGTACAATACTGCAAAAAAAGTTTAGGGTTGGTGCGATATTTTTAGTTTTTTTTTTTTTTTTAAAGAAGTCTCACCAACAGTCGCTTTATTTATCAAAATACGACAAAAACAGAATTATTTTGAAATATTTAGTGTCAAACAATCTTTCAGAAATCACTCAAATATATTGCTTTGTTGCTCAAGAAACATTTCTTATTAATATCAAGTTGAAAACAGTTCTGCTGCTTTTTGTGGAAACTGGTACATTTTTTCAGGATACTTTGATATAGCAAGTTCAAATGAAGAGCATTTATTTGAAATTCAAATAGCTTTTGTAACTTTATAAATCTCTTTTCAGTCACTTTTATTCAATTTAATGTGTCCTAGCTGAATAAAAGTATTAATTTCCTAAATTTCAAACATTTGAACAGTATTAAACTTTTGAGCATTACTGATAAATGGCAATACTTGAATAAAACTGCAGCACCTGGTTCTTAGGCTTTGTAAAAAAATAAAGTTGGACAAGAGAGGTTAAATCAACAGTCAAAGCTCAGCAGGATAACAGAAAACAGAAACAGCTGGAGTGGTTTAGAGTCAACTAAACCCTGCTAAGCGTGTTTTCTGTTTATTATGGATTATTTACAACAAAGTTTTGCCTCCATTCACATGATGATACACTCATTTCAACTGTTTTAGAAGATATAAAGCTATGCAAGTAAGTGTTCTGAGAAATACTATTCCAACTTTTCTTTGTAAAATAACTATTGGCCAAATTTAGAAGAGTGGAAACAAAGGTCAAAAGTCCAAAAACCAGCCAAACATCTTTTGTTCAATCTAGTTTAACAACTCATCAAATTAAGATAAACAAAAACAAATTAATAATAGAAAATGACATTTATAGTACCTCAAAGGTATCTGGGACGTGTAGTTTAGGAGAGGGGACGCCCACCAAGTAATCAACCAAGACCATAATCATGATGGTTAGAAAAACTGCAAAGTCACTGATTGAAGAGCGGACCTGGAGAACAGAAACTAAATGTTAGAGTAAATAACACTATCAGCACATGATCTGCACATGACTCTACTGACCTTAGTGGGGAAATAGTGCTTGGTCTTGAACTGTTTGAGGAAGGATGACAGGAAGAAAGTGGTGAAGAACAGAATGACAGACCAGAACAATACGTCAGGGATGTACGGGCCATTATGCCCGCAAGCAGGACCCACAAACTCGCCATGGAGTTTCTTGCAATTCTTTAAAAAGAGAGAAAAAAATAGCAAGTAATAATTAAAGATATTTGATTTATTTGATATGGATACAAGTGCAACTAAAACTTATTTAAAATATATCTCTATTCTAAAGCATTTTTAAACATGTCAAGCTTGTACAAAAACAACAGAACAAAAAAAAAAAAAGATTTTACTTTTGTTAAAGGTTCCATAGGCTTTTGATTTAGAAAAAAAATATGCTGTTAAGAAGTTGTTTCTTTATCATTTACTGATAAACCATAGTCCGACACCTTAACAGACTGTTCACTTTATTCTGATGTCTTTTCAAATTGGACAGATAAAATGAAGTTAATGTGTAATGCCTTTAATCGTACTTCTCCTCATAATGTTAACTTTGGCAGCATTATTAAAGAAAGAAATGCTTACTGGCACATCAAGCTCACTCCAGTTAATGATCTCAGGATTAAAATCTGACTGATTCCATGCCTGTACCATCTTCTCTGTGATATTGGATGGAGGTGAACACTGACATCTAAGAAAAAAACATTTAACATATAATATAATAAACATACTGTATAACATAAAACAATAAACAACAAGGTAAATATTTCCTTACGTGTAAAACGTGAGGTTGTCCAAATTGTCATGCATGTTGAAAGGGAACATCTCCCCCAGCTGGAAGAGTTTCTCCAAGGCCTCATAGATGAAAATGATGCAGATGAGAGCAGCGAAGGCTTCCTCTGTGAATCTTGTTATATAGCACACTAGAGAGCTGGCGTCTGTGGCAACCAACACAATGCACAAGAAGGCCGTCCACAGGCCAATGCTAGTGCGCAGAGGGAGGTAGGACAGACCGTAGTCACTGAGGAGAGACAAACAGATGTTATATATCACTATCTGGATAAAAGCATCTGCTAAATGAAGAAACAAATGTCTTCTGTGGGATTCATATAATCAGCAAAGTGTTTCTGTATAGAGAAGGGATAAAAGGACTTTTGAAACCAAGCAATTATGCATTTTTATTTATGTATTGCTGCACAAAAACATAGAGACATTGATGGTTTTGGATAACAGCACAGAAGGATCAAAATGAGGCTATGTTGAACTTAAAATGTGTGTTGTATTCTCCAGAGTGCTCCACCAACTCTTTCCTGTACCAGTAGATGGCACTATGGTACTTATAGTTTGAAAATCAACCTTTCAGAATTGCATTTAACTTTTTAAATTGTAGTTGACATGAAATGTCAACCATTGACTGCAATGTGACATGTTATACTTCAATTTTATATACTTCAACTTTTTTAAACAATAGTTAGTTAAAAGCCAATAATTTGACTGGACAAACAGCATTACAAGAGTGCTGATATTTCATAAAAAATATCAGGGTGAAGTACTCAACATTCATTAATTTATAAGTTTGCAAGCTAAATAAAATAAAGGATCCAATTAATCACAATGATTTTCATTAGCTTGTTATTTGGCCAACAAGTTGGTACTGTAAGTTTGGTTTAGTTCTGTGAGTCAGTTCAAACTGTTCATCTTAATGAATCATTTCATGGAATGTAATACTACAGCACAAATATATTTTATAAAAAGTTTAAAGTGAAACAACTACATAAAGTAGTCACAAACTGTCCCAGTTTCTCAGCACAATTTCTCAAATGTGAGAATAATATATTAATGTAATGTAAAATGCATGAGGGACAGAATGAGAAACATTGTGACACTCTATTGAAAGTGAGTCTCCCTCACCTACAGAACTTAAAAAGAATCTTCTCAAAAACTAGAACTGGCCCAGTGCTGCCCAGGATAGTGAGAGGCTGACCAGAAAACAGAGAGAAGGCCACACCGGTCAGTGAAGCTCCAAACAGAGACTCAATGGCACTCTAAAACAAACATAGACAAAAGAGATGTTATCAACAATGTGGGAGAGTTTCAAACTAAGAATAAACACATTCTGTGGAAGCAGAAATTATATCTTTTAAGGCATAAGGAAGGAGTATGCTCAATAAACACTCTTGATTCCAGTGAATCTGAATCATATTTAGACTGGCTGTTCCACTCGAGAGAATAATCCTCCATTACTCTTTCCAGACAGAGCCAAAACTGCAAGTCTGACTCACTATGTTGTTTTTGGTGGCTTCCCCCAGAAGGCCTCCGAAGGTGATGACGGGGGACATGCAGGCACAATAGAGGAAAAGGATGGAGGCCAGGCACTGCAGGCTGAGAGCGTCTCGCACATCGCTCCAGTAAAACGGAGCTTTCCGCTTAACGTCTAACACCAGACCCCCAAATATCCTGTGATAAAGGAAGAAAATAAAATAATAAAATTCAAAAAAATTCTATCAGATTTGGAGTTAAAATGTTTTACAGATGTTAATAATAATAATATATAATAATAATAATAATACCATTGTTGTATATACACAAGGTATATACAGGAATCATGGAGTTAAATTTAATAATACTCTTTCCATACATTTTAAGACTTCATCACCACTCCAAGTTTTAGCCGGTTACATCGGCGACACTTTAACTTACATTTACTATATATTGATTGTAAGATAGCACAACTACACAGACTTACTTTGTGATAACTCCTTACCAATACAACATAATTCATAAGTGGGGAACGAAGCACAAGAGAATTAATTGAGTGACTAACCAATGCAACCCAAGAAACAAGAATTAGACCAATAAACAAAACAACTGACAAAACTTGAGGAGGGAAAATAAAGCTCTCAGAGCTAACGGGGCAATGAGTTCACACAGTATAGTCAAAAGATGTATTTGTCACACCAACTCTTATAACTGTCTGCAAACCATAGCTGTTTTGTGGAACATTTCTCATGACAAACATTTTATTGATTACGGAGTGCTTGATTTGATGCAGACTTGATAGAGTGTCAGTACTGCACCTGATCGTGTCTGAATGATCATGGAAGGTAAAATACTATCAAAAAGTAAAAGTAAAATAAAAGAAAAAAGAAGATTGGTCTCGTGAGTGCGGATCATAATTTCCTATACTAGGTAAAATAATGATCACAACTACTACATCATTTTAATTGTGCACCCCAAGCCCATGCCAGTAAAAAAAAAAAAAAAAAAAAAACGGCCCCAAGTAGCGCATTACCATGTCCCCCCAATATAAACACTTTTCATTTCCATCCATAAAATACATATTTTACAGTAATTGTTATGCACATTTATCATAAACACAGCTCAAATGCTTCCTACTAGTGTGGCCCAAAATATTTAGCACAGTTTTATTACAGGTAGAATGCAAAAAGTTTCAGTACAAGCATTTTAACCAAATGTAATTTATGCAATATTTTAAACCCCCTGGGAAAATCCCCATGCACAGTTAAAGCAGCCCAATTTCGTGGAAAAAAACAACAACCCTGCATCCAACATGAGCTGCAGAAGTCAGATTTGACTGATCATGGGTCAAAAGTAAGGAGAGATAACTGACAAGATGTTGGAGGATTTGCTCCTCAACAGATCCTAAGCTCATTGACAAATATATTTTATCGTAAGATGTGCTCCCTTTACACAGTGCGCACGCTATCGCGAATTCGAAGTGAAAGTGAACTGCGGGACTGCGAGTGCTCATTCAAAAGGGGTTTAAATACGCCACATATTGATAGCGGCGCCCTGATAAATTATATACAATATTAGAATGTTTGCGGGAGTCACTACCCACAAATTCCGCAGGATGGATGGGATAGGGGGTTTGCCATAATTCTATTGTCTGCGATTAATATCGTAATTGTTGTTTTAACGATGTGTGATTTGACATTATTGAGTATTTTGCAAAAACCATTCAAAAATTCCCTACAGAGCGCACGCATACATTACGTGAAGCCTAGACCAGTGCGTGTGCGCATTTAGTGTGTTTTATTTCACTGCATGATTCAGTCTATTAAAAAACATTCAGAATGATCACAAATTCACGTGACAGGCATAACATTAATTATATGTTCTACCACTTCATATAGTTTGCCCTGTCACACGAAGAGTGACGTTATTTCTCTCCAAAAAGTACCCATGATTACAGATGTTACAATGAATTCAATAAACATAAGTTAATTAACGCATCACTTAGTTTAGACACCAAGTGCTTGTTTTTGCTCTATTCGCCAACAAAAATCATTCCGAATACAGCCACAGTGCTGTTTTGTGTCTCTGAGCGACATGACAGCGTTTCGTTCTTGACTGAATCAACCGTTTAAATAATTCGGTTCAATCGCAATGACTCACTTATTAACAGGGATTTGCTGCCACCTGCTGGCGTGTTTTAATGTCAAAAATTTTCGGCTTTTTCTTTTTTTTTTATTTTTTTTTTTTTTTTTTCATGTTTTAAATCATTTCAAATATCAGTATTCAACATTTTATGTTTAAAATATCAAAGCAGTATTAATGCATTTGTAATTGCAGGTTAAATGCATTCATGGCTTGCATTAAACATAATACATGTCCTTGCTAAAACATCCTAAACGTTTGCCATTCTATTCATCCTGCTTCAATTGCCAGCTTCGTGTGTTTTGATTTAATCTTCTGCTGGTAATCTCCTCCAAAATGTCTTATTATTCTAATTCACTGATTTAAATGTAAGAATTTGACTCAAAAGACAATGGACACTTTTAGAAAAAATGGCTTTATAATGGTAAAAATGCCCGTAAAATGCATAAATCAGTTTAAACTTATTGGAAAAGGTTAATTTCTATCAGTATGAACTGACCACCACACAGAATATGAAGAATATTAAAAACATTAGGAGTCAGCTGTCTTCGGCGGTCCTTAAGGTACCAGCACAATAACACACTCAGATATTATCGATAAAATCCCATAAAATATCGAGATATAATTTTTGGTCAATATCGCACACCCCTAATGATCATTTTCAGAAATGGTCAGAAATTCAGCGAAGCGGGATCAACAGCCCCGGCGCCATCACACAGCTGCACGCGTCAGTCCCATACAACTACGCCCACCCGTAACAGATGACCATCACAGCTTGTGGGGATCCAGAATTTACATTTACATTTAGGCATTTAGCAGACGCTTTTATCCAAGGCAATTTACAAATGAGGACAATACAATTCATCAAAACTAACAAAAGATCAACAATATATAAGTTAAAATGACAAGTCTCGGTTAGCCTAACACAGTACACGTAGTCCAGGTATTTTTTCTAATATATATATATATCTATACAGTGGGTAACGGAAGTATTCAGACCCCCTTAAATTTTCACTCTTTGTTATATTTCAGCCATTTGCTAAAATCATTTTAGTTATTTTTTTTTCCTCATTAATGTACAAACAGAACCCCATATTGACAGAAAAACACAGAATTGTGTACATTTTTGCAGATTTATTAAAAAAAAACTGAAATATCACATGGTCCTAAGTATTCAGACCCTTTTGCTCAGTATTTAGTAGAAGCACCCTTTTGATTTTAATACAGCCATGAGTCTTTTTGGGAAGATGCAACAAGTTTTTCACACCTGGATTGGGGATCCTCTGCCATTCCTCCTTGCAGATCTCTCCAGTTCTGTCAGGTTGGATGAAACGTTGGTGGACAGCCATTTTTAGATCTCTCCAGAGATGCTCAACTGGGTTTTAAGTCAGGGCTCTGGCTGGGCCATTCAAGAACTGTCACATAGTTGTTGTGAAGCCACTCCTTCGTTCGTTATTTTAGCTGTGTTCTTAGGGTCATTGTCTTGTTGGAAGGTAAAACTTCGGCCCCGTCTGAGGTCCTGAGCACTCTGGAGAAGGTTTTCATCCAGGATATCCCTGTACTTAGCCGCATTCATCTTTCCCTCAATTGCAACCAGTCGTCCTGTCCCTGCAACTGAAAAACACCCCCACAGCATGATGCTGCCACACCATGCTTCACTGTTGGGACTGTATTGGACAGGGTGATGAGCAGTGCCTGGTTTTCCTCACACATACCGCTTAGAATTAAGGCCAAAAAAATCTATCTTGGCCTCATCCGACCAGAGAATCTTTTTCGCACTATCTTGGAGTCCTTCAGGTGTTTTTTTAACAAACTCAATGCGGGTTTTCATGTGTCTTGCACTGAGCAGAGGCTTCCGTCGGGCCACTCTGCCATAAAGCCCCGACTGGTGGAGGGCTGCAGTGATGGTTGACTTTCTACAACTTTCTCCCATCTCCCGACTGCATCTCTGGAGCTCAGCCACAGTGATCTTTGGTTCTTCTTTACCTCTCTCACCAAGGCTCTTCTCCCCCGATAGCACAGTTTGGCCGGACGGCCAGCTCTAGGAAGGGTTCTGGTCATCCCAACGTCTTCCATTTAAGGATTATGGAGGCACTGTGCTCTTAGGAACCTTAAGTGTAGCAGAATTTTTTTTGTAACCTTGGCTATATCTGTGCCTTGCCACAATTCTGTCTTTGCAGTTCCTTTGACCTCATGATTCTCATTTGCTCTGACGTGCACTGTGAGCTGTAATGTCTTATATAGACAGGTGTGTTGCTTTCCTAATCAAATCCAGTAAGTATAATCAAACACAGCTGGACTCAAAATGAAGGTGTAGAACCATCTCAAGGATGGATCAGAAGAAATGGACAGCACCTGAATTAAATATATGAGTGTCACAGCAAAGAGTCTGAATACTTATGTAAATGTGATATTTCAGTTTTTTCTTTTTAATAAATCTGCAAAAATGTCACACATTCTGTGTTTTTTTTCTGTCAATATGGGGTGCTGTGTGTACATTAATGAGGAAAAAAAATTAACTTGAAAGATTTTAGCAAATGGGTGCAATATTGTTAAGAGTGAAAATTTAAGGGGGTCTGAATACTTCCGTACCCACTGTATATATATATTTATATATACATACATATATAATATATTATATTATTATTCGGACTTTGGGACGGGCCGGACTTTAGTTTTGCGACGTGTATATAGTCTAACTCATAGTGTAAAATAGTCAAACTGATTGCTTTTAGATGGAAAAGCTGCCCATAACTCCTGGACTAGTATCTGTTTTCTTCGTAATAATAGCATAACGAAATACATTTGTCAAACAATCCAGTGTATCTGCCCTTCTGTTTTGGAAAGCGTGAAATGATTTTATAAAGCATTTTTGCAGAGGGGAGCAAAGTAGCCAATTACAGACATGTTTGTTGATTTCTACAACGCAATGGCCAATCAGATGTGTTTAGGTTGGAATCCACGCACTCACCCCTTTTTGTCCGGTGCCGAGTTCTATCATGCTCGTAAACTTCATTAAAAAAAAAAAAGTTTCATTGTGTGGTCACATTCATCGGTTAAAACGGAACTTTGTGAGATGAATGAGTGACCATTTTTAATCAATTTAAAGGGAGCGCTCTTTCCATGCTGTACGCGATAATATATTCAGAATTTAAATAAAACGTGTGTTTTTCATGCTTGACAAGCGGCCACGTACGACACAGAGATAGCTAACTACTACACTATATAGAAAAAGATAATAGCCTAATTTCAGAAGTACAAAGTGATGTGATTCTGCAACTGAGCCTCTGTCCAGCATTATTTAGGTAAGGAAACGGTTATAATTATTTGTATTGGCGCCATGCCCAAATCATGACCCTGCTTGCTTTTAATTTTTAATTTAAGTGTTTTTGTGCGTGCCTCTGCTTTAACAATACTTTTACCATTTACCACTAAGGTTCCATTAATTAATGTTAGTTAATGTATTAAAGTGTATTAAAGTGTTAATTATTGTAAATTGTTACCCAAATAATGTATTTTGAGCATTCATTTGAAACTAAGCGCTACCCCAGCCCAGCCCCCCCCCCCCCATATATATATATATATATTATATATATATATATATATACATATATATATATATTATACACACACACAAAGAAAAACAAATAGATAAAATAGAAAAAATAGAAAGCTAGTTTTAGTTTTTTTATATAAAAAAAGATAAATAGATAAAGTAGAATTAAAACAGAATAGAAAGTGCTAGAGTTAGTGTCTCAAATAAAGATGGACAGATGTGTTTTTAGTCATTTTTACAATGGCTAAGGACTCAGCTGCTCGGACTGAGTTGGAACTACACAGAACCCCACTATTCGGACAAATATACATAATGAAAAGATGATACAAAATGTAATACCTTGGAAAATGGCATTTAAGATTTTTTCATCCTTTTTAAGGGCCTTCATTTTCTCTAAATTGATTTATCAACTTTTAATACTTTTTAAGACCCCGCGGATACCCTAATATATTTTGTATTTATACATATACACTAATTTCTAATAAATAGACATTATGACTGACTGTTGGGTATAACAGTGAAGTTAACCATGTAAAATACCACCATTAATGGAAATAAAATTAGTAAATGCATTTGGAAATGATATTATAAGGGCTTCTCATTTTGTCCTAATGGGGTGTGCAGTATTTTCAGAGCGCTCTGGGGCTCTTAAAACACGTCTTAATGGACGGCTCTCTTACATAACTGTCTCCAGCCGGCCATTTTAAGCTGCACATCAAAGGATGGGCGCCACTGTTAAATATACCGCCTTTATTCAATACCTCTGACATGAAAGGCTTACAAAATTTGCACCATGAAAACATTTTTACCCCCTCCATTTAATGCCTGTTTAATAAGTTCCTCCTTCATCAAAAAAGACTTAAGTAAATCCAACACCACCCCCTTCTGTCTCTCTCCCTAACACTTTGTTCAGCAGGGTTCAGGTTTGACACACATTTATACATGTCCTCAATGTCCAGACACCTTACTGGCTTAATGTAAGAGAACAACACCTCTAAGTATGTCATGTATATAACCCCATCAGCCATATTTAGGGCATGATATACAATAGAGTCTCTCTGTGCTTTGCACCTCATAAAGATCCAAACTTCTACCGATACCTGCTTTAAATATAGACAAACTCAACAATATATAATGGCTGATGTATGCAAAAAACAAAAAAAACAAAACGTATGCAGTATATAAATGGTGGGAGGTTTGACTAGCTCTGACCTTCCTGTCCTCTGGAGTTCAGGTCCAGTGTGGTCTTCCTCTTCTTTGATCATCTCTGATAGTGGAGAAGAGCCATTAGGCATGGAAGGCATCTTCCTCTTCTCCTGCACACATAAAAAAGACAACAACAACCCCGTTAACCCTGTCACTCATAGCTGGCTTCTCTCAGAGACTGAAACAGCAAACTTCTGGTTACACTACTCCACAACAGCTCTAACACCATATCTCTTAGGTAGGGATGTAACGATGAACCGCGAGCCGGTTGAAAATCGATTTAAATATGTGACGATTCAAATCGGTAGAGATGCTAAACAAATAGCGATTTATTTAGGGGTAGGAGTTTATATGAATGTATGTCTGAGGGGAACTTACTGTCTTTAGAAAAGTTTAGATGGTATTTTTTCTTTTCATCTTGCCTCTGTATAATGCATATTAAAGGGGTCATATGATGCGATTTCAAGTTTTCCTTTCTCTTTGGAGTGTTACAAGCTGATTGTGCATAGATAAGATCCCTGAAGTTGCAAAGACTAAAGTCTCAAAACCAAAGAGATATTCTTTATCAAAGTTAAGACTCTGCCACGCCCCCCTAAAATGGCTCGTTCTAACACGCCCCCAACATATCTACCTCACTATGTGGAAAAATTTGCATAATGCCGCCCAAATGTGCATGCAAAGAAAGAAGGCGTGGTTTCAGTAACCGCAGTTAGTGTTGAAGCAGCCATGTCAGGGAGACGCTGTGTGTTTCAGTTCGAAAGGAAAAGCACTTTATTTGGCCTTTCCGGAAGTAGATGCATTTAGAAATATTTAATATTACTTACAACAGAACAGCAATGCAATTTTTGGATGACCGTTTCGTGAACCTAGGAGAGGAGGTCATTCTGATTTTTGCTATGACAATCTGGTGCTTCTGTATCAGCTACTGTTTTGTTATTAGTTTTAGTATTTGCTATTGACTGTTCAAATGCGGAGTTTTGCGCATTGTGTGTGTGTGTGCGCGTGTGTGAGAGAGATCACAGTGGAGTCAGCTGCCTTAACCGTGGCTTGTGTACTGCAAACCCATACCAGCTTCAGCACTGTGTCTGTCACGTGACTCTGTTCCCCTTTCGGTCTCTGTCTTTGCATTTATTTTGAAAGATGAAGCTGTGATTATGGTAAGGGGCGTTACGTTTCTGACGAGTGCTTGCGGTGTTCGGGTTAATCACAATGCACTGGGTCAGCTGGCAGCTGACTGCGTTTGTTGGAAGGAGGGACTTTGTAGAAAGCGAAGCATTTGAGAGAGGCGGGGCATAGAGGACCTCAATAATGTACAGTATTTGAAAAATAATGTTTTTTTTTGAACATTAAAGCATGTCAACGTTTTCTGTTACACCAAATACACAAAATATGATCTTTAAAAAAAGCATCATATGACCCCTTTAAAGTTCATAAGTGCAGCGCTGCTTTGTTTACAGCGGAAACTAAGGAACGCTTTAAGCGATCAAAACCCACAAAAGAGAAATAATATGCAGTGCTACTAATTATTATATTATTATAGTGTTATCTTTCAATTTCACAAAGAACTGTGCCGCATTTTTGTCCAAGCAATATCAGGAGCACATTTAATTTAATACTTTGTCTTAAATCTCATTTTGGTTACAAAAAATAATAAATCTAATCGTGAATCGAATCGAATCGTGAGTTGATTAATTACATCCCTACTCTGAGGCGATGATTACCTGAGATGGGACGCTCTTTGGCGGCTCGATTCGTATCGTGGGGTCCCATTCTCCTGGAGGCAGCACTGTCACCTGGTCCAAGAACTCATCTATGCCAGACAGAAGGTCATTTCTGTCTTTGGCTTTGTATGCTACATCATGAAAGATCTGGCATTGTGTTAGAGAAAATGTGGAAATGTGATTATGAAGAACTAAATGGAACTGTTGCAACCTTAAAATGATGATTAGGAGTAAAGACAAGCCGAGTTTCCTTCCTATTGTAATATATTTTGAAATGTAATATATTCTTGTGATGGCAAAGCTGTTATTTTTATTATAATTACTCTAGTCTTTAGTGTCACATGATCCTTCAGAAATCATTCTAATATGCTGATTTGGTGCTCAAGTAACATTTCCTACTATTATCAATGTTGACCGTTATCGGTGTAAACTAATCATTTTGAAGGATTCTTTGATGAAAGTTCAAAAGATCAGCTTTTATTTAAACTGAATTTTCTAACATTATAAATGGTATTGCTTTCACTATTGGTCAATTTAATGTATATTTGATAAATAATTGTAATAATTTCTTCCTCTGACCTCAAACTTTTGAACAAAATTGTACATCCTAAATGCTATAAAACGCTACTGAAGGCTTAAAAATATGGTTAAAGCATCTGGTTAGAGTTTATTTTGATCTCTATGGACCTTTTGTCAGGGTAGATGCCGTGAATGAAAACAAGGCTGTGAGGTACAAAAGTCTGTTCAATATGCTGAAGTGTCATGTAACTTGTCGTCATTGATCAACTAACAAAAGAATGAAAATATATATTTTTTAAAAGACGCAAGACATCCAAGATGCAAGAAGCAAAGGCAGTATAACCGACTGAACCTGTACTTTATCTCTGACAGCACTGCTTTCATTCATATCAAATTACATGATTATTTACATTTATGCAATCGACAGATGCTTTTTTCCCCCATTGCATTCAATGTATACATCTTTTTAGTTTATGCATTCTTTGGTACTTATTCAAAGCGGATGCCTCACCTCATCTGTCATTAAAGTAGCTATTGACCTGCCAATCTCATGGTATTGGCCCCCTTTACCGAAAGGTCCCAACAACAAGAAGAGAAATCTGTAAAAATAAAATAAAATAAAAAATAGTTGAGGAAATAAAACTTCAGGAAAAAGCTGCATAAAAGGCTTCACATACAATGCCAGCCATAAGAGACCTATTGAAGCTATTCATGATCGTTTATGTAAAAGCAAGCCATGTTTTCAGGGGTGCTTGAGTGCTACCTTGTTGGAACGGGCACTTCGGTCAGTCCAGTGAGAAGAATAGCAGGTGAGAGACGGATAAAAGCAATGATTGGACGCTCAAGGAAATCAACCTCCCCCACCAAAACATTTGAAGCCTCAGCGCCCGGAGGGATTTTCTTCATGAAATTCATGTCCACCTTAAGAGCATGGATAAGAAGAAGATCAGGTGCGTAGTGCTGGTCTTAGACATTCATGTGTTTATGAACCTCAAGAATGGTGTATTGGCTTACTGGGATTATGTAGTTACAAAAGTTACAAAACCTGGAAATCAAGCCTGTCTATTGGCAAATTTGGTCATTTCTGGTAATCATGCATGAATTAAAACAGGTTTCAAGACTGCAGGAACTAAATTTATGCAAAACTCTGGTTAAGCCAGTTTAACATGGTGATCAACGAACTTCACATGAACTACGAATAACACAAATATAAATTATGAGAAACAATTCTATGATAAACCATTGACAATGAACAAAAACAACAATTGCACAACCACATAATACAACAAACCACTGACACATGAGAGAGAAGTGATATTTCACAATCCACAGGACAGCAGAATCTAGACTAGTTCGGTCTGGAGAAATGTTTTTCCTCTTAGCGCGTCACGTTTTTCTAACCAGGATCAGGCTTCATGGGAAGATGTCACTTAACTCCTAACAAAACAGGACATCATCTGAAGTTCAGGATCAACTGCAGAATCAAAACAAACTATCAAATTAAACCAGGTAAAGAACAATGTCCATCTTCTTCCAGTGAGTTTATTCAACCAGGTAGACATTTGTTGGAAAACAGAAAAAAAAAATTCAGTCTAGAATTTCTGTTTTATTTAGAAAAAAACCCAAAAAAACAAGCATAAGACTGTGAGAATTCGTTCAAACCAATACTTCACTATGTTTCAACAGAAACAAGTAATTTGCTAACCTTATGTTACCCTAATGGCTACAATAGATACAATACAGCCTCAGATTTAGATACACTGTGAAGTACTTCAATATAGAAAAAGAAGCATTGTTCCTTCTCGCAAGACACTTCAAAAGTCATTTAATCACGACACTCAATACAGTCATCAAAACATGGTTAACCACTCAAGAAGACATCACAGAAGACCAGAGTAACAAACACAACCTCATGTAGCACTCAATGACGACACACTGGAAGACAGGTTATAAGCAATAACAGTGTTGAGACTTACTGCAGGCCTTTTGCCGCCCCCTCCCAGAGAGCTGCAACTACAGTGAAAAGGGGATTGACTGTCCTGATACCAACCAGACAGACACGGAGCGCGCTCATCTTGCCATGAGACTTTTATGGTGAGAACAATCTCATACCAGTATGCTAGTACAATGCTAGGGTTTTGCACCAAAAACAGTCATAATCTCCCATTTAAATATAAACTCCATCCTTTACTTACAATCTGCTTGCAAATCCTGAATTACATTATGACGCATTTACAAAATAGTTGGTGGTGAAAAGAATGCTTCCAAAACAGTTTTAACGATTTTGTGATAATTATCTATATTTTAAACCTGATTACTTACATTATGGTCTATATTAATTATATATTTTCTTAGACAAAAACAAAACCTAGGGCTGAACAATTTTGGGGGAAAAAAACCTCAAGGTTTGTGGAAATGCACAATTGGGAAAAAACAAAATCATATTACGAGTATATATATCAATATGACTATAAAAATATTAAATTAATATGTTATAATAAAAAGTAAACAGAACTTAACATTATTCTTATCGATTTTTGTTATTTTGTTAAAAAAAACATACGATAACAGTATAGATATATATATATATATCTATTCGTTATATTTATTTGTCTTAATGTTCAAACAATCCATCATATATTTTCATATACATTTTAAATTTTATTCTGATTAATCTTTCAGCTCCAATAAAACCTCTCACCTTGAAAGTCCAAAAAGTGTTTAAAATTACACCAAGCATCATGGACAATACAATTAATTTTAAATAAATTTTTAAAAAGGTAAAGCATACTTTCTTATTCCACAATTATTTAACAAGCTGTCCTACTATGAAGCACTGGAATACAGAAATGATACTTGCGATGGCCAGCTTTTTTTTTTTTAAATAATAGTTAAATGGCAAACGGTAGATGAACCTCAAACAAAGAAGGGTCCCTTGATCATTTGTCAATCATTTTAATCACATGGATCACTTTGATATGGTGTAATATAAAAACTTGAATGGTGTTTTTCTTCATTTTTGTAGCTTAACAGTCCCTGGTAACCGTTTACTTTATTTGTATGAAAAAACAGCATCCTTGTTCACATGTCTAAGATTTTTATTGTGTTCCGAGGCCAAGAAAGATAAATTAATGAGAAAATGATGACACAAATGTCCTTTTTGTGGACCTATTCCTTTAAGTGATAGCCATCAACAATATTTACAATAGGATATGATGTAGAGGGAGCTCACCCTGCTAAAGTCCACAGTGCTGTTTTCCCTGCTGCCAGGGAATGCGTTCATACGGCTTTCACTGGGTTTACTGTTCTCCAGGTTCCCCGGGGCCGACTGGGGGGACGCAAGAAGGCCTGTTGGGATGAGAAAAGACGAAAGTGGTAGAGGAAGGCAGTGGTTAGATGGACGTTTGTGACTCAAAGCTTTGATATGCAGGGAAGGTTAACTGCACACTCATTGTGTGGTATGGAGTGTGGACATGCAGAGTAGGTCACATGCTCTCTGGATAACATCACACTACAGTGTGTACATTCATGGACGCTATGCTGTAAGGTTGAATTTTAAACATTTAGAAAGTGATATTCCCAGAGAATTTGTTGGATAGCCCTTTTTATGGAATGACAGGATGTGTTAATTTGAAGAGAGCATTAAGGTTAAACCATTAACTGAGGTATAACAAACTGTTTCTGGCTTCTGCGTGAGGATTTTAGCTTCACAGAGCACAGTGATCAAAAACCATTTCCCAATATCCTTAAAGAGGCACTGTAAAACTGTTTAGGCCTGAGATGACATTTCATGGAAACAAGCTCTCCTGCTATCTGAGCCTGCTTCTTGACGTCAAACAAACTTAAAAATAAAGGGAGCAAAAAGACCCTCCTTCTATGGTCTTCCCTGTAAACACACGGAACAGACAAATCAGTCATTGCAATTGTTTAATGTCATCCACTAGAGCCTGGTCAGGTTTGCAAGCATGCAAGCTGCACGCCCTGCCAACGTGAACGGAGCAAAGTACAACATAGAGCGACCCTATGACATCACCCACTCCCATTTCAACAGGCTCAGTTTACACTTCTTGTATTCCAAGAGGCTGATGACATAAAGCATCACAAGCAGCTTTCTGCTCCTTAACATGACAATTTATTAGCACCTGTGAGGTACTACCACCATTCAGTGTGCTTTATTTGTGGTGATTTATTTTATTGACCTGGTTTCTGGTGTGCATGTGCCCCAATAGCTACAGCAGCAAGCTGTAGACCTTTAGCAAACCAAGACAGTAAAATTTTAAATCAAAATGAAGTACCCATAAGCTTGAACACTTTTAAAGCATCATTTGTGTGATCATGTATTTTGTATCTAATGCTAGAGATGCTAATTTAAATACTTTTTGAGGTCCCTGTATAAATTGGCAGTGATTATGGCAACAGCTAAATAATAAACATTCTAAAAAAAAGCCCCTAGATCAGGGGTGGCGAACGTCGGTCCTGGAGAGCCGCTGCCCTGCAGAGTTTTGCTTCAACCCTAATCAAACACACCTGAACAAGCTAATCAAGGTCTTAAGGTTACTAGGAAGCTACGGCAGGTGTGTTTGATTAGGGTTGGAGCTGAACTCTGCAGGGCTGCGGCTCTCCAGGACTGGAGTTCGCCACCACTGCCCTAGATCATTACAAAATATCTAAAAGAACACACCAATATCTGAACCACAGTATGAGCACTGCAGATGCTACGTATGTTTTGGATGTTCTGTGTACATGTGTATTCTCAAGGAAGGATAAAACAGTGCCAAGTCGAAATGTCTCATATGGACAGTTAAGCTTTCATGGAAACATCTGATGGATTGGTCATGGCGAAACTCAAAAAAACAAACAAAACAAACAAAAACAGGGGGACAAACCCTGTTCAGGGGACAGAGGGCAGGGTGTGAAAGACAGGTTTGGGAAAGAGACAGGAGAGAATGTGACAGACAATGTTGGAGGTACTGCATTGAAACTAGCATGCATAACCAGATTGTTTAGGATGTGTTATTTTTCAATTTATTCAAATATTTTTTCATGTATAATTCCAGGTTTTTAAATTGTAAATATTTTAAAAAATAAAATGAAATTAAAAAATGTTTGGGGTTAGCGATTTTTTAATGTTTTTGAAAGAAGTCTCTTATGTTCACCAAGGCTGCACGTTATATTTGATTAAATGCAGTAAAAACAGTAATAATTGGAAATATTATTAGAATTTAAATTATTCCATTATTCAGTGTCTCTGAAGATCCTTCAGAAATATTTTTTTAGGAAACTGTGATACTATTTTTTTAGGATTCTTTGATGAATAGAAAGTCCAAAAGAACAGCAATTTTTTTTGTAAAAATTTAAAAAGTCTTTAATGTTTAATGTTCTTTAATTAATTGATCAACTTAATGCAGCCTTGCTGAATTCAAAGTATTAATTTCTTCAAAAAAATCGTACTGACTGCAAACGTTTGAACAGTAGTGTATGTGCCATCATCTAAAATAATGTACTCAAAATGCCCATCGCTAATTAGGACACGATGTAGAGCATTATGTCTATTTAAAAATATATAAATAAATAATGTAATTAGTGACTGTTTCCTTGGCTCAAACACTCGTGACAAATATAAAGAGTGAGAGGCTGAGCAAATGTATCATGCAGGTGACACATCATGCTGATGGGCTGGATATTTGCCTGACTGCGGTAGGGGCAAGAGCTGTGCCAGCCTGGCCGGGTCATGCGCCACCTGCTCTTCCTGAGTGGTGGAAAACCATGACTGCAGTTCCTCCTCCTCCTCCTCCTCCTCCTCGGGTGGGAACACCACGACCTCTGGAATGTCCTCTCTCCATCCCCGTGCCACCAGCAGCTCGGGTCCCTGCTGAGAGAGTCCTGGGGAGCGGAGAGATGAAGCAGCGCGGTGGGCAGTGGGGGGCGTGTTTTGAGGGGTGACGGAAGGGGAGGCATTGGGGGAGGAATTGGCACTCGGCAGAAGCTGGTTGAGAATGATGGAGGAACGGGAACCGCGGGACTCTCTGGAGGGACAGCGCGATCTGGGGGGAGTGGAGGTGGAGGTGGAGGAGGCACGTCTTATGAGGGACAGACGGGAGGCTGAGAGACCCTCCCCTGATGAACCAGAGAAGGAGGTCAAAAAGGATGAGGGAAAAGTACGAAGAGAGGAAAAGAAAGTAAACAGACTGCAGATGGAATAAAACAACATTGATGAATAAAATGAAAGCAAATATGTTGAGATGAGAGAGCTGGGAGTGTTAGAATGAAGTGAGGAGGTGAGATGGTGGCAAGAACGGACAGCGCAAATCAGTCACATGATTCAACACCCAAAGACATGATCATCACACACTGATCGTTAACATTTTAATTAATGTTGCTAGCTTGTTTTTGGTTGTAAACCATCACAAAACCCTCATTCAACTTTAAGAATCAGGGTTAGGCCTGTTTCACAGAGGTTTCTGAATGGAGCCAATTTTTGTAACACAACAACCTCTGAACCAAGCAGAAAACATGTTGAAAATGCTCAGTAAACATGTTTAATCAACACATTCTTTTTCTATACACATTTTTCTATGAAGCAAAATACAACAGTGCGATATACAGAAAAATGTTTTGCTTGGTTTGAAGAAAGTTACACATGCAGTGACCTAAACATGCAGCACTTTCTGTTCATCTGTAAATCTGTCTGAATCCAGATGATTCGAGCAGTTTAAAGATAGATTTTGAGGTCTGAGAGTTCCAATCAACATAGATTAATCAGTTAAAAAATTGGGGTCATTATTTTAAAGGGGTCATGAACTGGCTTTTTGTATTATTTTATACTGTTGTCTGTGGTCCACTTATGACTTTTGCATGGTTTTTACATTCAAAAACATCAAAATCAATAAGTAATAAGCTATTTTCTACCAGGCCAGCTCGAGAAACGCTCTGTTTTTATGGGCGTGCCGTATTGAAGACTTGGAAGTAAACGCCCACTGCTATGATTGGATAATAGTTTTGCATAGTAAACAAACTTTCTGTGTGTCTGTTTAACAAGCTGCGTCCTTCATAGTTGGAGCCTTCTGTGACTTTGGTTCGACACGTACACATAATCAGGACATATCAAGCGATCTCAAACAAAGCAATAGTGACAGTACAAATATTTTTTACTCACATAAGTGTGCTGCGCCATTCCTGTCGGAACCAATATAGACGGCACAGCATTGCTTTTAAATCTTAGTCTCTCTGCAAATCCAGCATCGACCAGTGTCAACGCGCAATGTTTTACTCATGTGAGCTGAAACTTCATAAAAAAGTTCAACTACACATTCCTAATATTTGTCATCCGAAAGAAGATTAATGCAGCGTGAGTTCTTCCACCTTTCTCAGGTGTCCTGCACAGTAGTTTGCGATCTTCAACGTCTGTTTATTGCTTGTTTGCCTTAGTTCCCTATTATTTCATGCACAATCCGTGGCGGGGCTACGAATTGGCGTTGATGTTCTCTGTGGAGGCGTTTCGTAACCTAGCTATTACATCATAGGGTAGGCACATTCCAGTTCTGGCGTTCGCTGGCCGGGTTTCAATAAAAGCTTTTATTCAGTAAACAAGGACGTATGCAGTTCTGACTTACAGGATATTCTTTTTACGATTGAACTTCTTATATATCAAAACTCAATAAAAGTTGCTTTCTCATTTCTTGACCCCTTTACAGAATTGAAAATTAGCAAGGATGTAGTCATTTATTTAGATATTTTATGTACAAAATGATTTATATTTTCATAATGTATTCTTTTGATAATCTTCTATTCCTCACACATTCTTAAAACCTATCTTACTTCACATATTACTGGTTTTTCTTTTTCTTTTTTACTTCATTACTGAGGGAAAAGACACAAACGTTTCTGCTCAAAGTCCTTCTCAGTGTGTAAAGCATCACCCTCCCCCCACTTTTCAATCACTATTATATTTGACGTCCATCATTCATTAGCAAGTGTTTCAATTACGACACTCATTAAATCATTTCCACTTAAAAACCCTGGACATTGACATATCTCTATTATAATTATATATATACTTCCCACACATAACGTCACATCACTAGTACACCCCACAACCTACTCGTGACTAAAACATAGTTTTTTTAGGATCACATATTTATCACTATTATGCAAGCCTATAGTTTATCCTATCAATCATCAATATCTACTCCACCAATTAACTTTAAATTGTATAACAATGGAAAATTCAATAATTAAGAACATCAGAAATACATCGTCATAAACAATCATTGTTTTTCACACTGTAAATACTTAAGATTTATTATATAAAATATTAAAGATGAATTCGACCAATCATAGTTCATTAAAGAAAGACAGAAAGATCTAATTCCTTATTCATGCCATTTGGGTTCAGTGATTTAAGTCCGTGAATCCAAAATGCTTCTCGTTTCAATAGTTCTTTATTTATATTACCTCCTCTATATGACCCAAAAACTTCCTCTATTCCTATACATTCCAATTGCTTGATGTCATGTCACAATTCGTTAAAATGTCTCGCTACTGGAGAGGTTATGTCTTGTCGTCGTATACTAGATTTATGTTCATTAATTCGTAATTTCAACTGACGCAAAGATTTTCCTATATATATCTTTTGACAGGGACATTGTGTCTTTTCCCATCAGTAATGAATGTAAAATAAAAGAAAAAAGAAGATTGTTCTCGTGAGTGCGGATCATAATTTCCTATACTAAGTAACTCAACAGATTGACGCAGCAAAATAAAAAGATCAAGTAACGCAAGAGCGCAGAGCAAACGACGTTGTTAAACAATATTACTGTTTCACTCTATTTTTGAGCAAATAAATGCAGACTTGGTGGAGCAAAAGAGACTTCGTTCAAAAACTGTTCTGTTATGCAGCAGGTTCACGCTATGCTTATGCGTATGAGGTGAAACAGGCTTTATGCACGCAATATCAACACCATTTAGCTCTTCCTTGAGGACAGAAAATGCAACCAACACAGCACACAGAGATGGATTGAAATCAGTCAATGAAGCATCGTCAAATGTTGCTTTTAGCGCTGAAAGGAACGGCGCATCTATTCACATACAGTGGGGCAAAAAAGTATTTAGTCAGCCACCAATTGTGCAAGTTCTCCCACTTAAAAAGATGAGAGAGGCCTGTAATTTTCATCATAGGTATACCTCAACTATGAGAGACAAAATGAGGAAAAAAAATCCAGAAAATCACATTGTAGGATTTTTAAAGAATTCATTGGTAAAAAAACTCGGTAAAATAAGTATTTGGTCACCTACAAACAAGCAAGATTTCTGGCTCTCACAGACCTGTAACTTCTTTAAGAGGCTCCTCTGTCCTCCACTGGTTACCTGTATTAATGGCATCTGTTTGAACTCGTTATAAGTATAAAAGACACCTGTCCACAACCTCAAACAGTCACACTCCAAACTCCACCATGGCCAAGACCAAAGAGCTGTCAAAGGACACCAGAAACAAAATTGTAGACCTGCACCAGGCTGGGAAGACTGAATCTGCAATAGGTAAGCAGCTTGGTGTGAAGAAATCAACTGTGGGAGCAATTATTAGAAAATGGAAGACATACAAGACCACTGATAATCTCCCTCGATCTGGGGCTCCACGCAAGATCTCGCCCCGTGGGGTCAAAATGATCACAAGAACTGTGAGCAAAAATCCCAGAACCACACGGGGGGACCTAGTGACTGACCTGCAGAGAGCTGGGACCAAAGAAACAAAGGCTACCATCAGTAACACACTGCGCCGCCAGGGACTCAAATCCTGCAGTGCCAGACGTGTCCCCCTGCTTAAGCCAGTACATGTCCAGGCCCGTCTGAATTTTGCTAGAGAGCATTTGGATGATCCAGTAGAGGATTGGGAGAATGTCATATGGTTAGATGAACCCAAAATAGAACTTTTTGGTAAAAACTCAACTTGTCTTGTTTGGAGGAGAAAGAATGCTGAGTTGCATGCAAAGAACACCATACCTACTGTGAAGCATTGGGGTGGAAACATCATGCTTTGGAGCTGTTTTTCTGCAAAGGGACCAGGACGACTGATCCGTGTAAACGAAGAATGAATGGGGCCATGTATCGTGTGATTTTGAGTGAAAACCTCCTTCCATTAGCAAGGGCATTGAAGATGAAACGTGTTTGGGTCTTTCAGCATGACAATGATCCAAACACACCGCCCGGGCAACGAAGGAGTGGTTTCGTAAGAAGCATTTCAAGGTCCTGGATTGGCCTAGCCAGTCTCCAGATCTCAACTTCATAGAAAATCTTTGGAGGGAGTTGAGAATCTGTGTTGCCCAGCGACAGCCCCAAAACATTACTGCTCTAGAGGAGATCTGCATGGAGGAATGGGCCAAAATACCAGCAACAGTGTGTGAAAACCTTGTGAAGACTTACAGAAAACGTTTGACCTCTGTCAGTGCCAACAAAGGGTATATAACAAAGTATTGAAATGAAATTGTTTTGGGGGGGGGGGGGTTGTTGTGGGGGTTGTGGGGGTGGGGGGGGGAGGGTGTTGTTTTGTGTTATTGACCAATACTATTTTCCACCATAATTTGTCAATAAATTCTTAAAAAGCCACATGTGATTTTCTGGATTTTTTTTCTCATTTTGTCTCTCTTATTTGAGGTATACCTATGATGAAAATTTCCGGCCCTCTCATCTTTTTACAGAGGAAGCACTTGCACAATTGGTGGCTGACTAAATACTTTTTTTCCCCACTGTATACTCCCTGCCGGAGGTCTTTAATAACTGCTGGCCACAGACTCAAGGACCTTATGCACCCTTACTTTCCTTCATTTCTTGTTTTTGAGTGGGAACAAAGGATCAATAAGTGGTGGATTTAATGGAATGTTATTCAAAAGTGATCTTTTGAGTAAATATTAGAAAGAAAAAGTCAAGCACAGCAAAAGCTCTCACCATTCCTCTCAAGCAAGTGCGGGTCTGAATGTTTCTTGCCTATGTCGGCGAAGGAGCGTACGAGCGGGATGCGATTGCTGAGTTTCTTCTCATTCTGGTGGTGATGTCTCTTCAGCATGGCATTCCGCACATTCTCCCTCAAACTCTCATCCAGCTGCTCAGAAGCAACCATGTTGTCTATTACCATGTCTGGGAACAGGTAGAGACATTAATTTTTCAGACGTTAATTTTGTTCATGCTGAGATATAAGGGTTTATCTAACGGCCAAACATTACCTGCTATCTCCTCAATGGTGTTTGCTCTCATGTCCAGCATGACTGTGCCACTGAGAATGCAGCTCCGTAACTCAAACAGGCTGTGCAGGGAAAGTGTGGCGACGTAGGGCTTACTCCAGCGCTCTCCTCCATCCTCTACATCCTCCTCAAACTTCAACCACCTGCACCAAATAGGATTTGAGGTTGACCAAGTATTAAAACAAGTATTCGGACACGTTCTGGTGGTCAAACATTCAGGTTTTCCATAGTTTATATGATGAACTACACCTTGAGAGGAAATCACACAGGGAAACATCACACATAAAATTCATGAAAACCAGCTGGTTTAGTTAAGTAATTATGGCTACAAAAAGTGTTTTTATACAATGTCTAGCATTATGTCGTCAGCAGATGCCACATGGTTTGATATTTTGTTATCAAATGCAATGACATTCAGACATTTAACAATGTGTCCAATTACTTTTTGGGGCCAATGTATACCAATATGT
The DNA here is from genome assembly GCA_018155175.1 of Sinocyclocheilus anophthalmus. Classification (NCBI taxonomy): domain Eukaryota; kingdom Metazoa; phylum Chordata; class Actinopteri; order Cypriniformes; family Cyprinidae; genus Sinocyclocheilus; species Sinocyclocheilus anophthalmus. Next base: position 61,331 of record JADLZN010007640.1, on the reverse strand, counting down.
TTTTAGGACAAAAGCGGAAGTCCATGTCTAGAAAACAGGGTGGCCACTGGTTAATGTAATAGGACATCTAAAATATAATATAACATTTAAAATGTTAGTAAATTAGACAAACACTAAATTTCTGAATTTAAATGCGTATTACATCACATTCATACTCAATCAAAAAATACCAAATAACAAAAATACACATTATCCACTGACAACATTTTGGAACTGGTACACTTTTGTTCTGTTAATCAGTCAATGCAAATAATGTCAAAATGGCCCTTTATTATGGAGTGATTTCATGCACTAAATTAATTAAATAAATATAAAAATTAAATGATTAAATCCACCATGGAATGTTAATAAATAGAAGTACAATTAAATTTAAGAACAATTGACAGTTTATTTTGTTATGTAACATTAAAAAAGGACGTGACTTGAAATATGCCTTCAAATGAGAAAACTCATGCATGCTAAATGAAAAAAAAAAATGGGGAAAAAATAAAGCAGACAACATAAAACAAATCAATATTATCACAAAATAACTAAATACATAATTAAATATTTAAAATCAATAAATATAAGCCTAATGAAAGTGTATTTCACACCTTATCTATCCATGCTTACATTGTACTTTTATTTATTGCAACATTCCATGACGTATTTAATAACATTCTATATTTTTTTTATTAATTCAGTGTCGATGTTAAATCACTCCATCTTTGTCAGCTAAGTAATCATTTGTGGCAATATACAGTGGGACAAAAAAGTATTTAGTCAGCCACCAATTGTGCAAGTTCTCCCACTTAAAAAGATGAGAGAGGCCTGTTTTTTCATCATAGGTATACCTCAACTATTAGAGACAAAATGAGAAAAATAAATCCAGAAAATCACCATTGTAGGATTTTTAAAGAATTAATTGGTAAATTCCTCGGTAAATAAGTATTTGGTCACCTACAAACAAGTAAGATTTCTGGCTCTCACAGACCTGTTACTTCTTCTTTAAGAGGCTCCTCTGTCCTCCACTCGTTACCTGTATTAATGGCATCTGTTTGAACTCATTATCAGTATAAAAGACACCTGTCCACAACCTCAAACAGTCACACTCCAAACTCCACCATGGCCAAGACCAATGAGCTGTCAAAGGACACCAGAAACAATATTGTAGACCTGCACCAGGCTGGGAATACTGAATCTGCAATAGGTAAGCAGCTTGGGGTGAAGAAATCAACTGTGGGAGCAATAATTAGAAAATGGAAGACATACAAGACAACTGATAATCTCCCTCCTGTGATCCTCTTGCTCTGGGGCTCCACCGCAGAAGATCCCACCTCGCGTGTCGTGCTCCAAAAAATGATCACAATAACTGTGAGCAAAAATCCCCGAACCACACGGTGTGACCTAGTGAATGACCTGCAGAGAGCAGGGACCAAAGTAACAAAGGCTACCATCAGTAACACACTGCGCCGCCATGGACTCAAATCCTGCAGTGCCAGACGTGTCCCCCTGCTTAGGCCAGTACATGTCCAAGCCCGTCTGAAGTTTGCCAAAGACCAACTGGATGATCCAGAGGAGGCATGGGAGAATGTCATGTGGTCAGAGGAGACCAAAATAGATCTTTTGTAAAAACTCAACTTGTCGTGTTTGGAGGAGAAAGAATGCCGAGTTGCATCCAAAGAACACCATACCTACTGTGAAGCATGGGGGTGGAAACATCATGCTTTGGGGCTGTTTTTCTGCAAAGGACCAGGACGACTGATCCGTGTAAACGAAAGAATGAATGGGGCCATGTATCGTGAGATTTTGAGTGAAAACCTCCTTCCATCAGCAAGGGCATTGAAGATGAAACATGGCTGGGTCCTTCAGCATGACAATGATCCCAAACACACCGCCCGGGCAACGCAGGAGTGGCTTCGTAAGAAGCATTTCAGGTCCCTGGAGTGGCCTAGCCTCTCCGATCTCAACCCCATAGAAAATCTAATCTTTGGAGGGGTTGAAAATCCGTGTTGCCCAGCGACATTATTACAGCGACAAAACATTATTGCTCTAGAGGAGATCTGCATGGAGGTATGGGCCAAAATAACAGCAACAGTGTGTGAAAACCTTGTGAAAACTTACAGAAAACGTTTGACCTCTGAGTTTTTCCAATTTTTTTCCAACAAAGGGTATATAAAGTATTGAGATGAAATTTTGTTATTGACCAAATACTTATTTTCCACCATAATTTGCAAATAAATTCTTTAAAAATCCTACAATGTGATTTTCTGGATTTTTTTTTCTCATTTTGTCTCTCATAGTTGAGGTATACCTATGATGAAAATTACAGGCCTCTCTCATCTTTTTAAGTGGGAGAACTTGCACAATTGGTGGCTGACTAAATACTTTTTTTCCCCACTGTATATAGTATAGCGTACACACAAAAACACCCACTACACACATGAACATTCTCAGGCTTCATGTTGTTTCCTCACCTGGCCGTCTCCTTCCACTCATAAACCTGTCCATCGTGGAAGGACAGCTCATCGAGCTCAGTGAAGAGGTCATGTGGAATATGCTCCTCATCATCATCCTCAGTGCCGAGGATAAACTGGACCCTCTGTGAGGGAGTGTCTGCAGCCATGAGAAAGAAAAACAAAGCCAATGAGTCAAGATACTTAAAGCAAAATAAAACAGGAAATTATTACCATTTATTTAAGAAAATTAGTCACATACAGACATTTTAGACAGTTATTCTTACCGTACACTGGCGATTCTCTCCCATCCTCTCGCTCGGACCCTCTATCCTTCCTTTTCCGATGGTGCTTGTGACCACGGTGGCGATGTCTACGCCTGCTTTGTCTTCCTAAAGGAACATGTACGCCCACGTAAACTGCCCTGTGACCTATAAAGAGAAAGGTTTTATTACTCGGTCCTGTACTGCATGTAAGAGGAAGACCTTTTGAAATGCATTATAGACAAGAAAAGGAAGAGATCAAATACAACATACAAACAGTGTTCCAGACACACAAGATGAATTATTAATTGTCTGAACTGTCTATCTCAGGACTAAGCATTTCCTGAGCCACATTTCAATGCACAAAAAGAAAAATTATGTTGACATGAACTGAAAAATAAAATGTGCCATCCACTAATACTAAGAACATGTTTAAAATCTTATTGGTGTGTGTAAAGGCATACTATTTTGTCTAAATAACTTGGAAATAAAACACTAAATGAGTGCTACTCAACATTGGTATAATGGGTAGTAATTGTTAAGGAAATATACAATATTGAAGAACCAACATGGTACCGACATATCTGCCCAGAACACTCTAGCATCATGGAAGCAGATTTTACAGGGTTTTACAAAACTCCTAGAGCAAAAAGTGACACAAGTGCTCTTATGTTCCAGTACTAATATTCCAAACTTCTGCTGAACAACCCTCTTAAACGCCACAAAAAACAATCTGACACAGTGAACAAACTGTACAAGAAATCCGGCTTGCTTTCAACAAACACATATGTTTATATATATGCCTAAATAACATCTTAACTCTCTCTGGCGTGCTTTTAGGAAAGCTTAAAAGTTCAATCTGCCACCCATGCTTGAGTTATTGTGTTGAAGGTAGACTTCTGGGAAGCAAAAGCTGCATGCGTCACAAGAATGATGTGAACCAGGAAAGAAAATACCAAGCAATTTAAAGCTAACTTCATTCAGCCGGCTTGTAGTGTGAGGGTGGGACGTGTGCGAACGCATGTGTGGTCTGTAAACGCCTGCTGTGTCTACACCAATTTCACACGCTTGTCTGCGTAGAGAATGCAAGGGAGGCTGAGAGCCAAGGACACACTTTTTTCAGACACACAGAGGAGATGAAATTGCATCACAAAAACAGCAAAGAACTTATCCCGTGCTTCAATCTTTAAGCAGTGCAGATACAAAGCAACACATTGTGAGCAATAAGGAATGGGGGGGTGGAGGTGAGTCGACCAATACTAAAGCTGCCTCCCATATTATCTCAACACTCCCCTAAACACCAGCTACAAAACAACAGCCCTATGCAGAGCTGCATGTCTGTGAAACCCATCCTGGTCCTTACTAATTACAACTATCAGCCAAGGCACAGGAAAAACAAGAAAATTATAAAGTGTAGCGAATCAGCTCATGGGGAAATATGAATAATTAAGCATAACTAGTTATAATTAACTATTCATATTTTAGATCCGCTGTAGATATTTAGCTGACCTCTCAGGGTCAACTGTCTTGTCAATTCCAAGAACGTTAATTTCCTGGTTAAGGGAAATAACTTTCTTACTGTACAATTCTACAAGCTTGTAACGTAAATCTGCATGATTAGTGACTCCGGTTATGAGCAAACAATGAACACGTCAAGTGTGATACAAGTAAGGTTTTATTAACTACATAAACACTTAAACTAGTCTAACATACTACATAAACAAATTAAGCCGGTCTAACATACACATACACACACACACACCACACACACACACCTCACAGTTGGTTAGGAAGGGTTTAAGTTTCACTCACATAGAAAGAGGCCTAAAGAATTAATTTTATGGAACACTTGCATTTATAATTCAAACCGAGCCAAGCCTTCATGGATACGTCGGATCTGAGTTCAAACACGACCTTTGTAAAAGGTGTACTGATACTTATGTATCATTAAATAAGATAAGTTATACTTGCGATCTCGGCGTGGTCTGAAAGAGATTCGTGTATGCAAATCTAAAGCTCCTTCCCGTTGATCTTTGCTGATTCGGGTCGAGAAAGAACCAGTTTTGAGTCAGATAATTTTGATTGAAATGGAAAGGACAAGGCCGAAAGAAAGGCCTGGATCAAATGCTTTGGTATCCTGAAGCGTTCCCTCACATTTTCTTAGCTTCTGACCGAACCACCGACTGGGGCGGGTCCCTGGAGCCGGGCCTTTAAGGTCGGAGAAGATCTCCGCCTTTCAAGATGGGCTTGTCCAATGAGCAAAATGGAGTTTCCGAGCGGGAGGTGGCAATTGCTGGAGGGTTTTACGACCCTTTGTTCTCTAAGCATGGTAATTTGCAAATGGACTTAAATCGATATTATTAACGATTCTCAGGGCCCTAAAATATATTGCCTATGTACCACCATATAAGATACACGCTTGTTTCGATCATAAGAAAAGGCGAATTCATAGATACTAGACAAAGTAGGATTACAAATAGTGAAAGGATGACAGGAATGGGTTCCCTCACAAGCATACTAAAATAGTCTAAGAATATCAAAGACAAAATACACAATGACAATAATATACTCAATGGCCTGAAGAATATGTGTGTTCATTCAAATAACGGTTTTTCTATGAATTAACTAGAACACAGTCCATTTCTACTCTGCTTTTCCTTGGGACATGCAGGGATTTTCCCTGCTTTACATACTTTTGGCCAATAAACCCAGTGATATCAGCGTTGGTTGACATGCAACCAGGTGCCTGTTCGACTTCCTGGGGTGTTACGCATTCCAGGGGGAAGGGTTTCAACTGAGGTTACAGAGTATTTGTTATATAAAAAGAGAATATATAGTGTGTTGGATTGGTCCAGACGCTACAAAAGATATCAAAGCGCATAAAGCTGTGGAGTTAAAACTGGCACTAAAATGACATGACCAAGTTATTTATGTCTGTTACGATAAGATCATTATTCATGTCTAACAGAAAGGCATGAACAAAGATAACAAAAGAATCCTAACTGAGTTCTAGAACTTTAAGCAATATTTAAAAAAAGAAAAAGGAAAAGTCTGTCTTCATTTTCTCACAAAGGTAGATTTTAGGCAGAATGCTCATGCTGGTCCATCCATACAATGAAATGAAATGGGTAATTTAAATCTGTCACGCTCCAAAAAAGTAAATGAAAGTAGTCCATTCCAGGGTTTCCCCATACGTTGACTTATTTGTGGCGGCCCGCCACAATATCAACACTGAACGCCACAAATAGATTTTCCAAAATGCTTTGACTTCGTTGAATAAACATGAGCACTGCACATTTCAAAATCAAAACGTGGCACGGGTGTTTTAATATAAATGTATCTTTTTTTGAAGGGAACTGATTGTCTTCAGAAAAGTTTTGATATCATTTTCACTTAATCTTTCCTATAATGCCTGATAAAGTAGCATTCATGAGCGCAGCTCTGTTTGATTACAGCCGTTACCGGGGAAGCCGCTGTTTCTGCCGCTCTTAAAGTGAGTAAAGAGTGAATTTGCACTTTCAATAAGCCCGTCTGCTGTTTTATATTTACATTATATACATATATATTTCCCCCAGGGGAAGTGCCGCCACACATAGAGTGCAAGTCTGTGGGAAACATTGTGCTATATTCAAAGTGTTCTGAAGCTGCATGATAGCTTTGTGTGAGGAACAGACCAAAATTTTAAATCATTCACAAAAAATACTGCTTTGAAAATCTGCCTGTCTGTCTGTTTCTGCTGATTGTTGTCCAGTGAAACAATGTTTATATTAAAGACAAAGAAAACAAATATAGTGAAAGTGACCAAGTAGGCTATGGGCTACTAAGTGCAAAAAAAGGGGCTAAAATCACATTACACTGTAACATTGTAAACTAAAAACAAAAATGCTTTTAAAGCAGAAGTTACATTTACTAAACTAAAAATGAAAATAAATAAAAACAAAAGCACAGATTAATTTAATTAGATTTTGATTACCCCATTACAGTAGTCAATTTACAGTTACTGCTGTCATAAAATACTTGTAGGTTTAAAATTCTACATATGGCACATCTATTGTTCAGCTACAAATATTTTAGCAAAATATATATATTCTTCATAATTATTGTGCTCATATTCTGTGGCGCTCGCTCCCTGAAGTCTGTGTTTAGCAGAAAGTCACATGCAGAAGGCTCATGCTCTCCTGACAGCAAAATAGAAATATTTCTATGACTCTCTAACACTTAAAGATGGAGAATATACCTGTAAAGTTATGCACTGAGGAAAACAGCACATCTCAAACACAATAAACAGCACAAGTAGTGTCTGTCAGCAGCACATGAGTCTGTCAGAGCATCTGACGGGGCGAGCCACTTTAAACTATACGTGTTAACTATATCTTACGAGTTATTTAAAAGCCCTAAATATAAAACATGTCTCATGTTTAGGACAAATTGGATTATGCACTTTCCCCGCAGCAGCTCACTCTGTGTCCTCCGCTATTTTTGCAGATGTGCTCGTCCACTACTGTCGATGATTAATAGTTTGTATTGCCTCATACCATGCGTTTAGACAAAATAGAATTCGATATATCTTACTGGTACACACTCGCTATACCGCCCAGCCCTAGGTATTTTTTTCCATACTATGGAAGCAATGGCTACCATCAATATTTTGTTTACCAACTTGATGGAGTAAATGATGGCAGAATTTTCTATTTTTTGGGTGAACTAACCCTTTAAAAAAAAAAAAAAAAAAACAAAAACAAACTTAAAAAAAAAAAAAAAAAAAAAAAAAAATAATGCAAAAAAACAAACAACAAAAAGAAAAAAAAGACAACAAAAAAAACAAAAAAAACCAAATAAAAAAAACCACAAACCAAAACAAATAAAAAAAAAAAAAAACAAAACCAAAAAAAAAAAAAAAATAACATAAAATGTAAAAAAAAAAAAACAAAAAAAAAAAAAAACAAAACAAAAGAAAAAAAAAAAAAAAAAAAAATAAAAAAAAAAAAAAACAAAAAAAAAAAAAAAAAAAATTCATCATGGAAGTTCTCGCAGAGATCCATGGCCCAGGCTCTTCAGGCTCAAAAGTAAGTCAGTCATGAAATGATATGATATAAGATTGAGGAAATTACAGATTTTTCATTTTTAAGGTGAACTATCCCTTTAAAGATTCCACTGAATATATATTCCAGTAAATGCAACTGATTCTATTTGAGAAATATGCTTCATTATTATACTGAATAGGGCATAGGGCTTCCTGTGACTTCCCTTAAAATGATGTCAGTTGTCAAAGAGAAAGTGAAAGAGGACAAACAAGAATGTTTAGCAAGATAGTGTTTTACATCAGGAATTGAGCATGCAGTTAATGCTGGTTGTACCAAATGCATGACCTGAGCAGGCACAGTTTAATTAATTAGATCTTGAGCTGTTGTCTAATCCATCTTAATGCTATTAAAGCAAGCGGGAGGCCAGAGCAGCGGCACGAACTGTACATGCTACTTTTGACAGGTTCCCTCTTTAATACATTACAATCCTATCAGAATTATATTAAACTTGTATGGCGCGGTTCCTGAAGCTTAAATCAGTGCTTAAACAAGATGTTGTGAAACAGAATTAACTTTCTAATGGACCTTAGTCTGAGTAGATGCCATTTTTCTCCAGGCAAGAACACAAATGAAAATAAGGCTGTGAGGGACAGAAGAACAAGTAATTCTAATTAGTTTTGAGTACCTTAGTGTCAATTCAAAGATTTCTATTTCAACTTTTCATTCATCTTGAAAAAGATATTTGGGGAAAAATATGTATCATTGTTTACACAAAAATATTAAGCAGGACAACGGTTTCAACACTGATGATAATAAAAAATTTTGAGCAGCAAATCAGCATATTAGAATGATTTCTGAAGAATCATATGACTGGTGTAATGGCTGCTGAAAATTCGGCTTTGCCATCACAGGAATAAATTCCATCTAAATTAGAAACGGAAATTTAAAATTTAAATAAAGTTATTTTAAATAATAACTTTTTTAATAAATAATATTATATTTTACCCTTTGTTCTGCATCTTTAATTAAATAAGCCCAGCCTTGTGACCATATACTTCTTTTCAAACCATTAATAAAATCTTAACCACCAAACTTTGTATGGTATGTAAAGTGAATACTCATAAATATACAATCCTTAAATCATTTAATACGACCTAAAATATAAATATTACATTGATAATATTAAACATTAATACCTTACATAATAATATATATTTTTATCAGCATTACAAATATTAAATATTTAGGTTTTAACTTTTTAATGATTTTTTATCATGAATAGGAGTTTGTCTGATGCAAGTAATTGTCCAATTTGAATTATTTACATATATATCAGTACATATCGGTCAACCACTACTCACAGCTTTGTTTCCATTCATGCCAAAATAAAGATGCCATTTACTTTGGCTAAAGTCTGTGCAACTCTCATGCTAGCAAGGGAATCACTTCACAGACTATGAATGCCATAATTGTAAGATGTAGGTCAGATGTCCCCTCACACTAGGCACAAGTCACTTTAAGAATGAGTTCTTGTGAGTTTGAGACATTTCTTGCCTTACTCTTCTGGCAAAGCACTGTTACCAAACACCTAGTGCCTCCTTTCCAACACGCACAAGCTTCCAGAACACATGCAGAAGGAAACATACCACTGACCCATGGGAGAGCCCTCAGAGAGGAAGGGGGGCAGTTTAAGGTCAAAAACCTCAATGAACTCAGCCAGAGAGTGAAATGAGCTTGAGGCGGAGGGATGGTTTTAATCATTGTGCTTTAAAACACACCCAAAGTAATGAATGAAAACAACAGCAGACATTTACTGTACACCTCCATGTGCCAAAAGACCAGATGGTATGCTTGAGGATAAAACGGCACACATACAAAAAAACCTGGCATATGATTATGAGGGGTAAATAAAAGTCGGGGTTATGTGAACGAAGGAAGTGGCTTACTTTCAAGTTCCTCTTTTTCAAATTTTGTGTGGATGGTAGAGCTGGTTTTCCCCTGATCAACAACAGCTTCCTCATCATTGCCCTGAATAGAGAGAGATAAAGAAGGATAAATTTATGTCACACCAGAGTAAACAAACAATCCATGGCAACACAAGAGGGTGCCATTCCAGTTACTGCTTCGTCTGGCTATAATTGAGAATTGTGCAAGAGTTTATTCCATAAGTGTGCTTCAGACTTTTGTTTTTGACAATGCGCTCCTTGGCACAAAACTGAAGTAAACAGGTCACAGAATAAACAACTAGAGTTAATTTTGTGTCAAATGAACCAAAACTCGAACAACACTACTACCTCAGCCAACATGAACATAGTAGCTCAGAACCAAAATACAAACTGCATATCCACAAAAATATAAAGATAAATAGTGATTCTTGCTCAGGCAATGATAACCCTTAATATTGCTCATACTAAGAGTTAGGGATCGGAACAACCCTCTAACCTAAAATATTAAACTTTGCATGAACTATAACTCATCCTGTAACTGTAGCCAATTAAATAACTTTAGCTCAACCATTAGACAGCCCATTACAACAATGAATACGTTTACATGGACAACAATAATCTGATATTAACACGATTAAGACAATACCTCTGATTAAGAATCTACCATGTAAACAGAGATTTTTGATTACCTTAATCCGGCTAAAGTCACACTCGAAGTAAACACAAATCAAATTATGAAATGTGGAGTAGAGGTCGACCGATTCATCTGTTTTGCCGATTAATCGGCACTGATAGTTGATTGGCAGAACTATCGGTTATCGGCAAAAATCAATGCCGATAGTTTTCCGGGTTACGTTCGTTGCTGGAGTGGCTGAGAAGGGTCCACTGCCATTATACAGTACGAGAGCGGCCTCTAGAGGCGGATATCACTAACAGCACGTGTTGTTTGTTTTGACACGTGACACTGCGCGCTGCACAGAGTGGGAAACTTCAAACATGCATTTAAATGCAGCCGACAGAAAATCCTGCCGCGGAACAGAGCGCCATTCACATAGTTTTCCATTAAATTACATTATATTTGTCCAAAATCATTGTTAATGTACGTAATGACTTCACCCTAGCATAAATTATGTATTGTGCTCTTTCGTGCTCTAATACAGCTTGATCGCTTCTAGAGAGGCTGAAATCCAGATCTCACTTTCTCTATCCTTTTGCTCTGTTTTTTTAAACACTGAACTTCAAACTCATTTATGCCACATTGTTCATTCTTGAAGCAAACTTATGTCCGTTTGGTGATTAAATAAACAGTTTTAGACCGCTGCTTGAATTGAAAGTGACGGGTCTGGTGTGTGACTTCTCCGAGAACACGTCGCTGCGCTTTTGTCAAATGTGTGACTTGCATTTTTTTTTTTGAAGTAGATAATCATGCAGTGTCTAAAAAGGGGGGGTACGAAGCAAGATAAAGCGGTGTGAGAGTACCATACACTACATAGCGCAGGGGTATAGGGGTAGTGTACTTTTAATGGGGCGGTATGGGCTTGTAGGGTAGTATTATGTAAGATGGCCATTTGAACTGTTGCAATTAAATGGTAATCTTTACGTAAGATTCCTTTGTAATAGTATTGAACTGTAAACAGTTATTGTTCCTAGTGTGTTCATTCAAATTTACTATTACTAATAGCTATAGTTTTACATTTAAAGTTTCTTTTTTTAACATTCTAAACATTAAATACCTTAATGATCACTATAAGAATTACTATTAATATGTTAATTTCATTTCCAAATATGTTCATACTGCTACTCTAGCTTTTTAAAAAATTAAAGCCGCTGTTTTAGTTTTCGTTTACCATGTAAAAACTGCTGGTTGATTAATTGGTATTGGCCAGTGTGGTCCAACTTAGCTATTGGTATCAGTAAAATCCACTATCGGTCGACCTCTAATTGGAGTATTCCTATTTTATCTCATATTGATTGCAGTATAGACATGTAACCCATAGCACACTATTACCGTTGTGTAGGACTTTACGCCGCATTTTTGCGACAGGATACACACACGGCAGTGGTCAACTGTTTGATGGCAAACAAAAGAGCATGGCTTCAAGCAAGAAGGCATATTTTTATCTGTCGTCGTCTGTTTGCACGTATAGCATGACTAGGGATGCAAACGATTATAGATTTTGTTGGTACTATTATTGTCTGAGGAATAATCACGGTTTAACGATTACTACGGTTATTATGCATTTATTCATTTCACAAAATTAATATTGTATAAAATCACATCGACACTCTTTAGAAAATAAAGTGTTATTTATTGCTTACTTTAGAAACAGAAATAACACCGTAACCAATAATACATCACAAAATAATAATAATAAAGACAAACAAAAGTCCACCTCTCCAACTGGAATTAAAAAGGTGACCTCTGCTCTAAACATCCATGTCAGTATTCCCTTTTGAAAATATCTAATGAAAATAGATCACAAAAGAATTTAGAGTTTTCAGTTTGGACTCTCTTTCAGTAATTTTGGACCCGGAGCTCTGATGCAGCAACTGTAAACATGGTAAAAAAAAATCTTGTGTTTTTTGCATTAGGCATAATACATCTCAAGGGATTATAGATAATCTGTTATCCGTATTATGTAACGTGATGACATGAACTTTATTTTACCATTCAGGGGACACTTATTTAATATGAGGTCAATACCTGCACTAATCATTGTATCACTGTCATCCGAGTATTCATTTATAATTTTTATAATAATTCTATGAGGTTTACATCATATAAAATCAATGTCTATATGTTGGTTTGTGAGATCGAGATTGCGCGCTCCCTACTACAACGTTTCACGAGGACACGAAACTTATTGTGCTACCTCCTGCCCAGTGACTTTATTTATATAATATAAAATGCTTAGTATACCTGAAGTATGCTACATATTCATTCATCAAGGAGAGGAGCTAAAAATCACTATTAAGTAACTAAACTGCCACATGTTTTAGAGATATGCGCTGACGCCTTTTCACAAACTCCACACACACAACCACACTCTCTCTTCGCTCTCTCTCGCATCAATAATTAAAGTCGAAATTTCAATGATTAATTCTAATAAATGTGATCTTACCACACTATTTCATCTGTCTGATCTGAAGTGGGCAGAATACTGAGCTAACGAGCCATAGCTTTGTGTCAGTCTTGCCTTCACGTCGTGCATTAAAATAGTTTAAAGCCGTGTATTTGCTCTTTAGCAGCAGTTTTTTACGGCAATATTTAAATGACAGACAAATTCTTGGTGTACCCAAAATGGTCCCAAACTATAGACTGAAGGATCTCTATTTTGGTTACCTCTGTTATAGTGTAAAACATCTAGTGTGTGTATAGCCTCCGTGTCTCTGAGTAAGCACAGCATTTAAAAGCGTTTGCCCTGCTAGTGTAACTTTGTTTTTCGGTTTGGCGGAACGTTGCATCGGTTCCGTTCGTGCACCAGAACACTCGTGGTCAGTGGAGCCTTTACGATTAATTAACCGTGACATTTTAAAGCGCGGTTAATAGTGAAACCGGTTAATCTCTGCATCCCTAAGCATGACATATAATTAACTGCACTTGAAGCTTTCGTAAAATAAAAAATGAAACACTAAAAACTGTATATGGCACCATAACAATGACAAACTGTATGTTGATACGTGAAATTCTGGAGGGAACGTTGGATGGCGTCTGCCATTAATCGATCTATGTAACTATAACATGTAAAGGAATATTCTAAAAGAAACTCATGTAAACATCTTAATCATAATATTGTCTTATTCAGAATAAGGTAAATAATTAGATTACTTATGTCCATGTAAACATACTCAGTGATGAATATAATAAATGATAATATAATATATAACATAACATAACAGTAGTAATTCTCATAGCAATATTAATAATAATCACATTTAATCTTCATTTGTGCATTCCTTTTTTGATTTATTGTAATGATCATGCACTTATTATTGTATCAAAAAAGCTGAAAAAGGTTTCTGCTTATCAGTTATTGGACACTTACATTTAAATATGAAAATATGATGTATTGCCATCAGTCACCATTCAAAACTTCTTCAGGAAGTTTAAAATATCTAGTATTTTTTTAACCTGTGCCCATAATAGCACGTCTCTAAAATAAGATGTGCTTTAAAACTCTATTATCATCTAACAGCTGCTGTCTTTTGGCACCTGTCTTGTGTGCAGGGAAGCAGGATCTGAAAAGCAGTGGGGAAACATTAAAGCAAGAGTCTTTGAAAAATAATAATTATATACTATAAAGTGAGGAGGACATGTCCCCCCTTAAATGATAATGGTTTCTATATCCTTGCTTATCCATGCTCCGTCATGAGGATCTAGGTCACAGGACACTTCAATAATGTATAATTTTGTCTAAGACATGGCTTAGACTAAACTTCTTTAAATGTATGCTGCAGATGTCCACTTCCAGTCTATAATATGTCTACTGCACGATATTTTCCAACCACTTCGGTTTAATAGGTTGAGTGAGTGACATTTGGAGACAATATAAACGAGTGACTTTAATTGCTATATGCTGCTCACTCACTTTTATACAAAGACAATGAGCTTTAATTGGGCCCAAACAAAGTTAACTCCAAGTCCTCCATTATCGGGACCAAGCCACAATATATGGGCACCATGATTATTGTGAAATGAGGAACATTTTCCACTTGCATGCTAGAATGCACTTGGGACACAAGAGAACGCACCAGTTAACGTTGTCCTGAATTTCCCAAGAGATCTCTGCATGTCAGTGAGAACAATTTGGTGGTCGCTGTAGAAGGAGCTGGTGTATTAGAGACGGTGATAATGTGACATTTTCCCAGATGTGACCCAGGGTATTCTCAGGACTATGTCTGAGTCCCTCTACTGCATATTTGTTTAAGTTTACCAGACAATAACCCAATTCCCTACCACTGCTAATGCACGGGCCAAGTCTCCTAACAGAACACTGCATAGATCTGTGAGAAAACAAAGTAACCTCTTCCATTCCTGTGACACCACTTAAAAATATCACAAATTAAATAAAAAATAAGTAAATGTAACTTTTCAAAACCATATAAACAACTAGTTAACCAATCTGGACTGTCTAATAGGAACAAATCACCCAAAAACAAAATATTGCTTAAAATATATGAATGTAAGCCTGTAGTCGATGCACAATAATATTATTATCATGCATTAAGAAAATACATATGGTGACTTTTCATTTTATGACTTTTTCCAAGAAAGAAATCTATGCAAACGGTCTAAAAACTAAAGCACAGAACAATGTCAGTATGTTAAAGCATACCTAAACTAAATTTCTAAGAATAATTTAGATAAATTAATCAACCTTACTAATCGACTGGTTGGCTGTTGGAGGACTATTCGACTATCATTGCACATTCCTGCTTAGAACTATAAAACAAACAATAGACGCAAGTATGTCCTCTGGGCAGCTGCATGACAAGGATGATGTAACCATAGTCAGATCACATTCACAGCTATTATTACCCCTGAACTATTTCAGACCACTTTTTTCTGAAGTCAATCAAAAAGGAGGGCAGGTTGTAAAAAATAAATCAAGCCATAACTAGAGCTGGACGATATGGCCAAAATTGATATCACGATATATTTCTTAATTTCGGTCGATACGATATAATTCCGATATCGACATGAACACTATTTATCTGAAAGTAGACAACAAAAGAACAGAATTCTTTTGTAACATTATAAATGCCTTTATCATCACTTTTGATCAATTTTAAGCATCCTTGCTAAATAAAAGTATTAATTTCTTTCCCAAAAAATTAATAAAAATGATACTGAATGGTATAGTGTATAATGTTACAAAAGCTTTTTATTTCAGATCAAAGGCTAATCTTTTGAATTTTCTATTCATCAAAGACTCCTGAAAAAAAAAAAATAATCACCGGTTTTAAAATATTGATAATCAGCAAATCAGCATATTAGAATGATTTTTGAAGGATCATGTGACACTGAAGATTGGAGTAATGATGCTGAAAATTTAGCTATGTATGATCACAGGAATAAATTACATTTTAAAATCTATTAAAATAGAAAGCAATTTTAAATAGTAAAAATATGATCATGTGACACTGAAGACTGCAGTAATGATGTGAAATTTAAAGTATGTCTGATCATAGGAATAAATTACATTTTAAAATCTTTTAAAATATAAAGCAATTTTAAATGGTAAAAATATTTCACATTTTTACAGTTTTTTGCGTCATTTGATCAAATAATGCAGCCTTGGTGAGCAGAAAAAACTTTTTTAAAAATATAATATACAACAAACAAAACCTGCGAAAATGTTGCTGGACGACCAAGGTTATTATAGTTTTGAATTTTTTAATTCGTTTTATTTTAATATCGTTTTCAAATTTGCAATACAATTTAGTTTCGTTTTTATTAGTTTCATTAATAATTTTGTTAGTTTTAGTTTAGCTTTTATTTTGTGAACACATTTCTATTAAATTTTTATATATTTTAGTTTCAGTTTTAATTTTAGTAATTAAAGTTTAGCAGAATTAACAGATCACTTCCAGAGCGCAGGCCAAAGAAAGACTTAGGCTAATTTAATCTTAGTGATGCAAACGTATAGCGACACCAAATTAAAGCATGCTGAGATTGATTGGATGGTAAAAGTATACAAATACACACCAAAATGAAGCAGTCATGCCTTTTTAAATCTACACAAGTTGCGCTCACATTATATTTAAAACGCACTAGACTGAATTATAAATGTGTGTTGTGATATTTAATTAGAAAATAAATGTAGCTAATTTCTTTATATTATAGCCTATGTCTTTCATCTTATTTAACTATAATCACTGTCGTGTCTTGCTCACTTTCCCGCGAATAAACGCGCATAAATAAGTGGGACTGATGAAATGCAATAATAATAATAGCGGAGCCTCAACATTCGATTTGCAGCGTTGTGCATTATAGCCAGTCGCTCTGCAGCTGAAGTGAATGACAGCTTGGGAGCACTTGTTGCTCGCTTTCTGTAGACTATATCATTTTATTTTTAATATTTATTTTTAATGCTTCTGTAAAGGACAAACGGGCGCATAGCCTATACACTGCAGAGTTTAATGAGAGACAATGGCACTTAACAGTAAAGCCATATCTAAATATGTTCTTTTCATTTATGAAGATTTAAGTATGTAGTTTATGCACATTTGTTCAAAACAGCCTGGCAGATTGTTCACAAGATGTAGGCAAAAGTTTGTATTGTATACAGGAAGGATGCGCGTTCTTATCATTCCTCTGTTGCTCTGCTTGTCTATTTCTCTTCAAAGCACCAACTTAAAATGCCTATTTTGGTGTGATTGCTTGCGTTACATGAGGAAATAAATCATTTTGCCTTACTGATGCAGTAGCCTATTTAATGCGGGTGCGGTTCAGGTCGCGGTCTTTATGTCAAACGGGTCGGGTACAGAATTAAATTGGTGCTGGCTGCTGTCGGATAACGGGTCGTGTGTTCTGTTGTGTAGCTACTGCGGATGCAGGTTTACCTAACAGCACCCGTGCAGGACTCTGCTTTAAACTGCTTTGCGTCTCTCCGTCAGATAACCTCACGTGCATGATGCGCCATTTACGGGGGCTTATTTAAAATGAAAACTCATTCTCTGCCAGCAGGAGACGCTTTTAGAGTGTTAAAACTGGTAATGTATATCGAAATATTGGAAATGTGTTTAAAAATCATATCACCGTTATTGAAAAAAAAATTATATCGCGATACATATTGATATCGAATTATTGTCCAGCCCTAGCCATAACTAACCGATATTGCATAATATGTTGGCCATCATGATGAGAGAAAGTGTAGTACAGTAGTGCCAGGGCTGCCACACGTCCTGAAATATTTCGTGAGGTTACCTTAAAATACCTGTAAGCGGAACAGCTCTCAGAAAACATCATAACAGAGACAAGATTTTCAAGAATGTACACCTGCAGAATGTCCACATAGGCATTCAGATTTTTTTTTTTTTCAAACATTATTTCCTAAGCAAGGTATTACAAGTACTGAACCTGATACAGGGCTGGGCAGTATATCGAGTTTGTACAATATATCGATATATTCTTTATAAGCGATATGGTATGAAGCAATACCATTTATATCGATATACAGTAGTTTGATACTTACATTTCACAAGTTTAACAGGTATTCTCCATCTGTGAATGTTAGAAAGTAATGGAAATATTTCCATTTTGCTGTCAGGAGCCTTTTGCATGCAATTCTCTGCTAAACTTCAGACTTCAGTGAACGAGCGCCTGCCGCGTGTATGCACGCCAAACAGACAGAGCGCAATGGAATAGGAGCGCAATAATTGTTTCATATGTAGAATTTTTAAACCTACAATAAGTGTATTTATTGATAGCAGCTGTATTGTAATGGGGAATACAAAAAAAAATGCAATAATCTGTCTTGTTTATTTACTTTCATTATTTAGTTTAGTGAAGAAACTTCTGCCTTAAAAGCTTTATTTTGTTTTAGATTTAATGTTACAATGTAGAGGTAATGCTTTTAGCCCCTTTTTGCACCTAAATGGATAGAATAGCCTACTTTCCCTATATGTGTTTTCATTGCCTTTAATATAATTATTGTTTTATTGGACAAATTTGGCATATAAAAAGTAGAGAATACCAAGAAATATTACCGTATATAGCATATCAGCCAAAAAAATAATCAAGATGTTTTTGGCAGATCGCGCAGCCCTAAGAACATCAATTCACTCTATTCTGAGAGCTTAGATATCAGTAATAGTGATTGACTGTACTGTGGCACTGTGGATGTTACACAGTGGAACAGTGGTTATTTACCTGTTATTGAATTGAACGGAACCAAACATTGAACAATGCGTGGAGCTGAATACTAAGGCACATGGTCTTTTTAGTGTTGCTTGTAGCATTAATTGGGAATTTGCCTTATTGATGAAGGTAGCAGTAGCTGATATGTTACTTTCCTGTTTAACACTGTTGAAGCTGCTTGAAACTCGATGTATAAAGCATTATAAAATAAAATGGTGACATGAAATCGAGATGAACCTGAAGACCACAAAAGCAGTCTTAAGTCGCTGGGTATATTTATATTTGTAGCAATAGCCAAAAATTACATTGTATGGGTCAAAATTATAAAATTTTCTTTTATGCCAAAAATAATTAGGATATTAAGTAAAGATAATGTTCCATGAATAGGGTTTTCCCCCCCCCCCGGATCGAGAACCAGTTCATTTTAGAACCGGTTCCAATTTCCAATAATCGGGGTATTCGATAAGACGTGCATTTCGATTCCTCTTAACGATTCCCGCGTTCGCATTTTAAGGTGATTTTAACTATTTAGGAAGGGAAAAAAGAACTTGCCACACTGTTTGCGTGCTGCAGCGCACACATCTGAAGGGCGAGCACAGAGAACAGTGGTCCCGATGCAGGTTCCCAACCTGTGTCAGTTCTCGAACTGTTCCGTGCATTTCCATAAAGGTTGTTCCGGGCCAGAACTGACTTCTTTCACATTTATCGACCATTATGAATGAAATATGTTGGTATATCATCATAAACACAGCCGTTTTGGTCTTTTTGTCTTAAGTGAAATAAACAGCTTTTATTTTTAGATCTGTGTGTGCTCGGTGTTAAGAGGAAGCCATATAATAAACGAGCGGCCTATCTAAGGTTAAATCAACGACAAAGAAAAATCATCACTGACTGAATATCTTTGTAAAATTTAATGAGGATTAACAATATTTATTAATGAAAAAGCAAACTATACAGTGTTTTTTAAATTTTGATTTCACTTTCGGTACATGACATTGGTGCAGTTTTATTTATTTATGCTTATTTGCTAATTAATTTGTTTACTTTACAACAATAAAGTACATTGTTTACAACAATTTAATGTTTGAAATTTATTAGTCTAGTTGTTTTTTTCTGTGGTATTTTTTTGATAAAACCATAGACATAAAACAGAATAAATATGTTTGACATCTAAATATTTGACTTAAAATTTGTTTCATTTTTATTTTAATCTTATTGGAATCGGAATTAGGAATCGATAAGAATCGGAATCGATAACGATAAGCAGAATCGATAAAATTCAAACGATACCCAACCCTATCCATGAAGATATTTTGTAAATTTCACACCGTAAATATATCAAAACTTAATTTTGTATTAGTAATATGCATTGCTAAGAACTTAGTTTGGACAACTTTAAAGGCGATTTTCTCAGTATTTTGATTTTTTTTGCATTTTTTTTCCAGATTTTCAAATATTGTCCTATCCTAACAAACCATACATCAATGGAAAGCTTATTTATTCAGCTTTCAGATGATGTTAAATCTCAATTTGAAAAAATTGACCCCTATGACTGGTTTTGTGCTCCAGGCTCACATTTACTGATTTTCGGCAAACCTAAAGTGACTTGAAAATGTATTCAAATTTATACAGTGTGGTCTGTGAACACTAGTGAAAACAATTCTCTGTTACAATTTTCTAATTTGAGCATTTTTCCCATTTCAAATGTTATTATTACCACAATTTAGGTGCAAATCTAACTGAATTTTAAAAAGTAACATTAATTTCATATCTATGTATTTATCTATACTAAGGGTGCAACGGTTCAACTTACTCACAGTTCGGTTTGTATCACGGTTTTAGAGTCACGGTTTCGGTACAGTTCGGTATGTGCTATATTTAGGGAAAAAACTATATTGTCAAATAAAAATAAAGAAAATAAGAACAAACAATCTAATTACAAGCAACAGCACAAATAAATAAACAGTGAAAAAAGATACAGATAAAATAAACAGTGCTTTTCAGTTTTTTTTAGGTAGGTCTAACTAGGGCTGTGACGATAACCGCATTACCGCGGTAATTAGATGCCGACCACGGTGTTGAGTTCATCACAGCACTTTTTATTTTTTTGCTAGTGAAAGTTACAGAAGTGCATATGGTGTGTGATATGAAGTATAAACAATAATCATTGTTTGTCAATTTACTGTCTTCCGTCTCAGGGTCGCCTGCAGGATTTCTTCCAAGGGCATGCCAGAATTTTTTTTTGTGGGGGGGGGGGGGGGGGGGGGTTCATCTCTGTTTCTTCTGTTCATTCCACTGAATGACAGTGAGAGGCAGAGAACGAATGTCAGGTGTCACACGTTTTAAACTCAACAAAATGGTAAAATACATATATCAAGAGCATGCTCACAGATGAAAACAACAGAGAACAAAACAGCATTGGATGAAGTGGATTAGAGCCCTGCACGGGCCTCAAATATAGGCCCTAGCCAGTCTTTTTTCCCCTTCTCCCAAAACAGCTTATACTACTGTTTCAGCTATTAAAATAGTTCAGTTTTGTATGTAATGGAAAAGGGATTATATTTAGTTTCGTTTTTTAATAAAGTTCATTTAGAAAAACGTTTGGAGCATTTTTTTTTACGTTAAATGTAAGTTTTTGTTTTTTAAAGTAATGAACAAGCAGCCAGCGGCAGACAGTGAGCATATGCTTTATCAATTTAGCCTTCTCAAATCACCAGGACTTGCCTAAAATAAAATCTATAGATATAAAACAGTTCAAGCATATCACAATGTTAGTTTAAATGTTTAACCTAGATAAATGTGCGCTGTTAGACTCATATCTAATCGTTTGTGCGGAGAGTGGAAGATGAAGCTCTGCAGCACATGGAGGCGCCAGCGCGATCACTTGCATTTTTTTCTAACAGTGGAAACAACTTGAAATACGCCGTCATTTTTGCTGTTAAAGGTAATTATTAAGAGTAATACATCATTCTAAATTGTAAAGGGTCTAGTTTTATTTGTGTCCACTCACAATATCAACCAAATGTTGTGCTTTTATAAAATAAAGAAAAAAAACATGATGCGCTTTCTGCCGTCTCGTCTTGAACAGCGAGGAGCACTTCACAATGATGAACCTAAACTCAGCGAATTGCCTCACAGACATGATAAAAATATATAGAAAGCTTTAAATTACTACTTTAAAACGAAATAATTCAAATCGAAAATAGAAACTCTTTCATTATGTAATCCCTAAAGATGCATTTCTCTCTAAAGGCACGTCCAATGAGGAGATGGCGAGTAATTTTTTTTTCATCACCATAAGTGATGGATGTCTAAAATATAAAAATAGGAAAAGCCTAAAACAGGCCCGATTATAATTTGCGTTGTATTTTATAATTCTGTACAATTTAAAAAACAGTTTAATAGAGATATATATATATCTATATATATATATCTATATACAGTGGGTACGGAAAGTATTCAGACCCCCTTAAATTTTTTCACTCTTTGTTATATTGCAGCAATTTGCTAAAAACATTTAAGTTATTTTTTTTCAATCAATGTACACACAGCAACCCATATTGACAGAACAACACAGAATTGTTGAAATTTTTGCAGAAAAACTGAAATATCACATGGTCCAAAGTATTCAGACCCTTTGCTGTGACACTCATATAATTTAACTCAGGTGCTGTCCATTTCTTTGATCATCCTTGAGATGGTTCTACACCTTCAGTTGAGTCCAGCTGTGTTTGATTATACTGATTGAACTTGATTAGGAAAGCCACACACCTGATTATATAAGACCTTACAGCTCACAGTGCAAGTCAGAGCAAATGAGAATCATGAGGTCAAAGGGACTGCCTGAAGAGCTCAGAGACAGAAAAGTGGCAAGGCACAGATCTGGCCAAGGTACAAAAAAATTTCTGCTGCACTTAAGGTTTCCTAAGAGCACAGTGGCCTCCATAATTTTTAAATGGAAGACGTTTGGGACGACAGAACCCTTCCTAGAGCTGGCCGTCAAGCCAAACTGAGCTATCGGGGGAGAAAAACCTTGGTGAGATCACTGTGGCGCGCTCCAGAGATGCAGTCGGGAGATGGGAGAAAGTTGTAGAAGTCAACCATCACTGCAGCCCTCCACTAGTTGGGGCTTTATGGCAGAGTGGCCTGATGGAAGCCTCTCCTCAGTGCAAGACATATGAAAGCCCCCATGGAGTTTGCTAAAAAAACACCTGAAGGACTACAAGATGGTGAGAAATAAGATTATCTGATCTGATGAGAACAAGATAGAACTTTTTGGCCTTAATTCTAAGCGGTTATGTGTGGAGAAAACCAGGCACTGCTCATCACCTGTCCAAAACAGTCCCAACAGTGAAGCATGTGGTGGCAGCATCATGCTGTGGGGGGTTTTTTCAGCTGCAGGGACAGAACGACTAGTTGCAATCGAGGGAAAGATGAATGCAGCCAAGTACAGGAATATCCTGGACTCCTTCTCCAGAGTGCTCAGGACCTCAGACTGGGTCGAAGGTTTACTTTCCAACAAGACAATGCCCCTAAGCACACAGCTAAAATAAGGAAGGAGTGGCTTCACAACAACTCACAACTGACTGTTCTTGAATGGCCCAGCCAGAACCCTAACTTAAACCCAATTGAGCATCTCTGGACAGACCTAAAAATGGCTGTCCACCAACATTTACCATCCAACCTGACAGAACTGGAGAGGATCTGCAAGGAGGAATGGCAGAGGATCCCAAATCCAGGTGTGAAAAACGTGTTGCATCTTTCCCAAAAAGACTCATGGCTGTATTAGATCAAAAGGGTGCTTCTACTAAATACTGAGCAAAGGGTCTGAATACTTAGGACCATGTGAAATTTCAGTTTTTCTTTTTTAATAAATCTGCAAAAATGTCAACAATTCTGTGTTTTTCTGTCAATATGGGGTGCTGTGTGTACATTAATGAGGAAATAATTTTTTTTAAATGATTTTAGCAAATGGCTGCAATATACAAAGAGTGAAAAATTTAAGGGGGTATAAATACTTTCCGTACCCACTGTATACACTTACTGGTAGCTTGAAATGTAAAACATTGTTATGAATTCGTTGTATTCCCATTTGTAAAATAGCCAACGAATTAATTGCTGTAGGCTAACCCGATCTCATGGCGTTAAAGATGCGCTCCTGGAGGAGATGCTGGCAATGCCCTCCATGAGCGGAGTGATGGCGGGGATGGAGAAGGTGCCAGATCTTCGCTGAAACCAGACAAAGTGAACATGTTGGTTTTCCTGGCAAGAAACTTGAAGACCGAAAAATAAAGCAGCAGGACTTTCCGATTCACTTAAGCGGCCCAGTAGTTTAACAATGATGTTCCCTTATGTTGCACTTTGAAAAACCCAAATCAGATTCAAACACTTTTATGTTCCACTTTAAAAAATGTTGTTATAACTGTAGCCTTAAGTTAAATAATAATAATGACAATTTGCTGTTAAATTATTAAAAACTGCTCCATAATTCCTATTAAACTCAAAAGATATCGAAAAAACAAAGTTGAAATAAATGTATTTTTTTTATTGTTGTTAATATAATTGCTGTTTTACTAATAAGGCAGATATGCTTATTTATCATTTCCATTTGATTTTACAGCTGCAATACGGGGGGGGGGGGGGGGGGGAGATTGCGATGATTAACCGCAAACCGCGGTGATTGGTTGACGTCTTCATCGCTGGGTTAAGACAAAATCCATGCCGTCACAGTCCTAGGTATACATAGTTTTACAGAAATGAATGAAAGAAATGTAAATAACAATTGGTATTGACTGTAAAATTGATTAATCCTATTTAAAGTTACAAAAGTTATTCAGTCAAGAGCAGTGAGTGATTTATTTTTTGTTGCTGTTTGATTAATATTAAGACAGTGCTGTCATTTTAAGAGAATGCACTGATCCAGTGCACTGATGCTGTACGTTCAGCCGGCTATGTCTGCTAAGATACTGACATAATTTTTGTGTTAATTTGTCCATTCAAACACAATACTTCACAGAGAGCTTAATTATTCCGCGCGTTCTGAGAAGCGGGTTCACACACTTCGGATGAGCCAGACCACACAGATCTTTTCACTGAGCGCACGAGTTCACGTATTCTGGCACTTTAAGATTTAAACTGGCAGGCTTAATGAGTTTAGTTTTTAAAGGGGTGGTTGATTGCGATTTCACTTTTTTAATGTTAGTTAGTGTGTAATGTTGCTGTTTGATCATAAACAATATCTGCAAAGTTACGAAGCTGAAAGTTCAATGCAAACGGAGATATCGTCTTTTAAAATTCTGGCAGTTTAATGCCTACAAAAACGACTGGTAAGGGACTACAACGAGTTACTTCCCGGGTCCGTTACGTCAAGAACCCAGAATTTTACATAAACCCCGCCTCCGGGAACACGCAGCAAAGGGGGCGAGGCCATGCTGCACTGCTTTAAAGAAGAGGAAGAGAAAACTAGAGGTGCACGTAAAAATCTGTTCATATATGAATCGCGATTCTGTCTTCTAACGATTCTAATGGATTCACAAGTTTCAAAATCAATGTTCTAAAGCAGCGTTCTCATCCTGTTCTTGGCCTCGCCCTGCTCTGCACACGCTCTGCATCTCTCTCTCTCTCATTCAGATCATCAGCTCAGTAAATACACTTATTTTCACTTACTATAGTTATGAGAAGCGTTATACATGTGGTTACCGAACTTTATTAAAGCTTTAATCAGAATAAAACCATATATTAAAAGCTAACAGAAGTAGTAGCATTTACAAATAACAGCATATCTAAAAGTATGAGACAACAACAAACAAAAAACATAGGCCTACCATTAAAAGCCGTGCTTGCACAGGTTCTGCGCGATCCTCTTCACTAATATCCTCTGCGTCTCAATCGGGCTCAAATTGATAAGCAATATAGACGACGTCATTGTTTACAATACAACCGGAGCACATACCGCTATGTTGAGGGGCGGGACGTTTAGACGCACGCTAGAGGCGGTTTAGTCAATCACAACACACTGGGCCAGCTAATCAATCAGAGCCCATCGCCTAATTCTGAGGGAGGGGCTTCAAAAAAACAGGAAATGCTCAGCGCGTTCAGAGAAGGACAGAGAGGTGTGGAATAAAGGTAAATTATGTGAAAAATTAAAAAAAAATTTAACAAACGAAGCATTAACACATGTTAGACTGCACCCCATAAACACAATCAAGCCTATAAAAAAAAAAAACAGTCAACCACCCCTTTAAAAACACAGAAAAGTGGGCGTTCAGGTCTCACCTGCGCTATCAACACGTGATGACGGCATAAATTACAGTTATTCCAGCATAAAGCACTCGCATTGATTAAAGAATGACTGGTTTGTCCACGTATTGTTTTTTTTCCTCTCTCATCGCTCTTATTGTAATGTATTGGGAAGCCAGAATTTGTATCCATCAACAGAAACATGCATTAGCCGAACTCTAACAAACCATATTACAGATGCATTGTCAGATTTAAGTTGAACCGCGGTTCTAGTGTATGCCGAACCGTGTATGGAGAACGGTACGGTTCGATTTTTTTACCGAGAACCGTTGCATATCACACTTTTTTTTTATTATACATGTATGTAGTGTGTGAGGTATATATACTAAATAACCACAGTAAACAAAAAAAGTATATATCTAAACACAAACTTTTATTTTGGATGCGATTAATTGTTTGACAGCTCAAATATATATTTATAGATAGAAATGCATACACACACACACACATTTCTAGCTATATGCATATATGCAGCATTGCAGAAAGACTATATGCAATGAGATGCGAGATGAGTATGTTCTCTTCCAGTACATTCACAGTGCCATGTATTTAAAAAAAAAACAAGGTGGCCCTGTCCCGCCACGGGCCTCTGTCCAAGCATTCCTGAGTAGCGTGGCATCAGATATCACCCCAAAGGGCAAAACGCAGCAAAGGGTACAAGGGGACTTGCCTCTTTTCAATGAAACGCCATAAAATGTCACTCATGTAAATTAAATTTCATACTAAATACACTATACTGTGTTCAGGCAATATTTTGAAACCAAACACACCAAGCAAAAACTAACACCAAGCCAAAGCATATTCAATGAGATATGCAGAATCTGAATCATGCACCAAGCTCAATAAAAACTGCATAAGGTCATTAGATACACAAGAGTGAGCCCAAAAACATACCGAGAATCTCGTAGCTCCTCTGGTGGTCCTTAGATTCACGACCTCTCCCCAGAAGTCTTGCATCATTCACAGACCCTGGGGAGGGACTTTGAAACTTCGAGAAAATCAAACAGCACTTAAGACCACAAGAGCTTCAATGATGCAGGTCCGGAAATATTGATCTTTCAGCTAGCGCATAAAAAGAGTCCGCTACTAAAGCTAAAGATGAAAAACAATCAAAGATCAACCTGAAGCGTTAAATCATTTAACTAAAATCAAAAAGGACTAACAAGCTACAAACAGGATCTGTGGAAGAGATAGTATCCACACACTTCCTTAAAGCAGCAGTCTACTTCTACCAAGATCAGAAGCAAAAGCGTCTATGTCACACTGACTAGGAAGCAGAAGTGAGAGAGAATGCTGCAAGACGCTGCCAGTGCACGCTTCTCATGCTGACGTCGGACGGGTCTCACTCCTGTTTGGAAAGACCTAAACATGAGGAGTTATTTATATCTGAGTGTGAGGGTGTGTTATTGTGAGTGAGCATGTGTTTTTCCACGAGTAGGGGTGAGTGATTGAGCTATACATGGCCTGAGTGCTGGGAAGCTGCCCGCGACAGTGTGCCATTGCCCTGAGGTGTTAAAGGGCATTCAGGGTTTGAAGCATAAAGCAATATCACAGGCTACTACCAAAGCTAAGATAATCATATTATAATCCACGAATGTGTCTACACTGCACAAAGAATCTCTTATTTACAGTGTCTTCTCTTTTTGGATTATTATGGGAGTGTTCTATTTTTGTTGCATTGCTTACACTGTAAACTATAGTGGAAGTTACATCATCAATATTGCAAGCAAATGATGTGATAAGTAGCAAATATGAAATCAGATTTGTTCAGACCAATTTAAATGTCCCTTACCCACCACTGCACTGCACTTACTCACCATTGTACTTACTCATCATTGCATTGTTTTTAAAAAAACACCTTAAAGGCATGGTTCACCCAAAATCTACAATTCCTGCATAATTTACTCACCCTCATGTTGTTTCCAAACCTGAATGGTAATGTTCAACACAAAAGAAGATATTTTGAAGATTGATGGCAATTAAACAGTTGCTGGTAGCCATTGACTTTTTCCCCCGAAGTCAATGGCTATGAGCAACTGTTTGGTTTCCAACATTCTTCAAATTATCTTCTTTTGTGCTCAACAGAAGAAAGAAACTCATACAGGTTTGGAAAAACTTGAGGGTGAGTCTTAATGACAGAATTTTCATTTTTAGGTGAACTATCCCTTTAAGCTAACTAAATGAATATGGCAAAAATGTTAGAGAGAGTAAAATATCATTTATATTTCTTCACTAACGGTCCCTAATAGTGTTGGGCGATATGCTCATATCGTCGTATCGTCAGCCTGTGAGATCGCCGATACATAATATTATAATGCTAATTTAATTATTCACTTACTTAGATTCATAGCCGGAGAGTGAACCATCTCCAGGGTAAGGCTAAAAGCAGCCTAATGTTACTGTAATCTATTAACTACAGATTATATCTTTTTAGTCAAGAAGCATATGGATGTCATGTCATAAAATATTTTAATATCTGAATTTGTATTTAACATGATAACAATTTAATAGAAACATTATAAAGTTACTAATTATAATGCTTACATTTAATCAAAATCATTTTCTTAGATAAGCTCATAAAAACATAAAACAGACTAATACTACTAATAAGCATTGGCAAACAGACATTCCACTGCTGAACAGTCTCAACCCCTCATCTAGATTAACCAAATATTTTACAATGCAAAACGTGCAACAACAAAACCCACCTCTGAAGAAATGCTTTGACTGTTTTTACATGTGATCAGATATTTTGTCATTTATAAAAATCCCACCCATTTATGAAATATTTTGCAGCCATTTATGAATGCATTACTGAAGTAACATTTACTATTGTAAATCATTTTCTCAGATAATCTCATGGAAATATAAAACAGATAAGCTAATACGAAGCATTGGCAAACAGACTTTGCACTGCTGAACAAACCCTCATCTAATATTAATGAAATATTTACATCACAAAAATGCACAACAACAAAACCCACTTCTGAATAAATGTTGTTGGTTTTTTTTGTCATTTATAAAAATACATATAAAAATCCCACTCCTTCTGTGCTCATTTATTAAATATGTTGGTTAATTATTTTGGTTCTGTGCACATTTATTAAATACTTTGGTTAATTATTATGGTTATATGCTCATGGATTCAATATTTTGCAGCCATTTATGAAAATAAAACTGAAGTAACATACTATTGTAAATCACTTTCTCATAAAAACATAAAACAGATTATGCTAATACTAAGCAGTGGCAAATAGCTAGACTTTGCACTGTGTTGTAAATATTTACAACACAATAATAAAAACCACCTCTGAAGAAATGCTTTGACTGTGATTAGAGATTTTGTCATTTACAAAAATCTATATAAAAATGCCACCCCTTCTGTGATTTAATAAATATTTGTGGTACAGATAAAACTGCAGTATTCTCAGCTCCATTTAAATCCATGCTGCAGATTCTCCCTCAAAATAAAATGTTTCCAAATTCCCTCTATATAGGGACAGACATTGTGCCAACATTACGCCTGATCAATACTGAGTTAATGAATTGCATTTTCAAAGAATCACTTTCAACAGATGTCAACAAGTGGGACTGGAAGGACTTGTTGTGAATTAGTTGTAGCAGAGCAACTGTGTTGACTACTGCACGCAGACAGGTCACAGCGCCTCCTACTACTGTCCCAACTACTCTAAACCTGCTGAGCTTACAGCTGTGCCCTCTGTGGCTTTATCTACAGCATTGTCTGCTGGGTCCCAGCACCCCCGAGAGCTGCTGATCCTCCAGCCAGAGAACAATGACAAACTTCCGGTCTAATCCGCACACTCAACTAACCATGAAATCTTTCCTCATCGCCAATATCCCGACAGAGTCACGACAGAGAACAGAGGATTATCATTTTCCTGAAGACACCTGAGTGATGGATAGCAGTAAAGTAAGCAACAGGTGAAAATCAAAACAAGGCTCGTTACGTAACAGGAACTGGCCATTTGCAACATTTTCAGATAAATGGAAAGCTAACTCTGTTTAGTGACATCTAAACATTATACATATTTATGCAAAAACCCACAACCTTTTCCTCATCTGAATTCCAGTCTCAGACTCAGATTTGCCATTTGGACCTTAAAGGGGTCATATGATGCGATTTCAATTTTTCCTTTCTCTTTGGAGTGTTACAAGCTCTTTTGTGCATAAAGAAGATCTGTAAAGTTTGCAAAGACTAAAGTATCAAATCAAAAAGAGATATTCTTTATAAAGTTCAGAGTCAGCCACACCTACCAAAAACGGCTCATTCTAACACCCCCCCACATGTCTACCTCACTATGTGGGAAGATTTGCATAACGCCACCCAAATGTTCACGCAAAGAAAGGTGGCATAACTTTTATCCTCACTGTTGTTCGCTGTAGCCATGTCGTGAAGACGCTGTGTGCTTCGTTGTGAAAGCGAAACTACTTTGTTTGGTCTTCCAAAAGAGGACGATATCCACTTCGTCATGCATGCCTGGAGCTGATCCATGCTGGTCGCTGAGGGAATACATCAACTTTCACCGTGGACAAAACGGAGTCCAGCCCGGGGTCCGTCACATGTGGTTGCCGCTCACTCGACCCCGCCGCCTCAGCTCACGCAAGCCCGGCCTCAGCTCACTCTATCCCGGCCTCAGCGCACACTAAGCCGGGGCTTCGGCTCACGCTAGTTCGGCCTCAGCGCACGCTAAGCCGGGGCTTCCCCTCACGCTAGGCCGCTGTGTTGTTCGTTGTGAAAGCGAAACTACTTTGTTTGACCGCATAAACACATTTCATTACACCAAATACACAAAATAATGTTCTTTTTTAGCTAGCTCATATGACCCCTTAACAGATTACATAATACTGACAACATACACTGTTAACATTTTTTGAAGCTGTAAATGAATCAAAGATTAATAGAGTAGGTTTTACAAGAAAATGCCATGTCACTTTTCTGCTTCCAAATTTCATATTTAATTCAATGTTTGTTGCGGTTTTGTAATTAATAGTGAAATGTACTAGCAAACTCTACATTTTTAAGGTACCTGCACCAACAGGTATGAAAGCTTATTTTGCCACAGAATAAAAAATAGAAATAAATAAATATGGTATTTGCGACTTTTTAATTCAGAATTCAGACTTTTTTCAGAATTCAGAGTCTAACAATTATGACTTTTTTACTCTGAATTTGTCACGCAATTTTGACATTTTTCTCGGAAATCTGAGTTTATCTCATAATTCTGTTTTTAATTTTTTTGCCACAGAATTAAAAAATATATACTGTATAAAAAGTGGGGTAAGTAATTTCTGGTAGCCAATGTTGACATTTGAAATCACCAAAACAAACACACCCCTACCCCAAAAGGGTCTCGCTCCTATTTTGATAGCTCCACCCACACATATGTACGCAACCCAGGCAACGATTAGTTCTGTGAAACAAAGCAAAACCAACGTTACACCGTGTCTACACCAGACGCAAGTGGCGCGGTGCGACAAAATACTATAGAACTCATTATACAGTGATGCGTCTACCACCATATATATTATATATATATATATATTAATTATACAGTGGGTACGGAAAGTATTCAAACACCCTTAAATTTTTCACTTTTTGTTATATTGCAACCATTTGCTAAAATAATTTAAGTTAAAAAAATTTCCTCATTAATGTACACACAACACCCAATATTGACAGAAAAACACAGAATTGTTGACATTTTTGCAGAATTATTAAAAAAGAAAAACTGAAATAAATATCACATGGTCCTAAGTATTCAGGACCCTTTGGGGCTGTTGCCAATCCTATATTTATCAGGTGCTGTCCATTTCTTGTGATCATCCTTGAGATGGTTCTACACCGTAATTTGAGTCCAGCTGTGTTTGATTATACTTATTTGACTTGATTAGGAAAGCCACACACCTTTCTATATAAGACCTTACAGCTCACAGTTAATGTCAGAGCAAATGAGAATCATGAGGTCAAAGGCACTGCCTGAAGAGCTCAGAGACAGAATTGTGTGCAAGGCACAGATCTGGCCAAAGTTACAAAAAAATTTCTGCTGCGCACTTAAGGTTCCTAAGAGCACAGTGGCCTCCATATCCTTAAATGGAAGACGTTTGGGACGACAGAACCCTTCCTAGAGCTGGCCGTCTGGCCAAACTGAGCTATCGGGAGAGAAAAGCCTTGGTGAGAGAGGTAAAGAAAAACCCAAAGATCACTGTGGCTGAGCTCCAGAGATGCAGTCGGGAGATGGAGAAAGTTGTAGAAAGTCAACCATAACTGCCAGCCCTTCACCAGTCGGGGCTTTATGGCAGAGTGGTCCGACGGAAGCCTCTCCTCAGTGCAAACACATGAAAGCCCGCCGGGAGTTTGCTAAAAACACCTGAAGGACTCCAAGATGGTGAGAAATAAGATTCTCTGGTATGATGAGACCAAGATAGAACTTTTTGCCTTAATTCTAAGCGGTATGTGTGGAGAAAACCAGGCATTGCTCATCACCTGTCCAATACAGTCCCAACAGTGAGCATGGTGGTGGCAGCATCATGCTGAGGGGGAGTTTTTCAGCTGCAGGGACAGGACGACTGGTTGCAATCGAGGGAAAAGATGAATGGCGGCCAAGTACGGGATATCCTGGACGAAAACCTTCTCCAGAGTGCTCAGGACCTCAGAATGGGCCGAAGGTTTACCTTCCAACAAGACAACGACCCTAGACACAGCTAAAATAACGAAGGAGGGGCTTCACAACAACTCTGGGACTGTTCTTGAATGGCCCAGCCAGAGCCCTGACTTAAACCCAATTTGAGCATCTCTGGAGAGACCTAAAATTGGCTGTCCACCAACGTTTACCATCCAACCTGACGAACTGGAGAGGATCTGCAAGGAGGAAAGGCAGAGGATCCCCAAATCCAGGTGTGAAAAACTTGTTGCATCTTTCCCAAAAAGATTCTCATGGCTGTATTAGATCAAAAGGGGGCTTCTATAAATACTGAGCAACGGGTCTGAATACTTTGGACCATGTGATATTTCAGTTTTTCCTTTTAAATAAATCTGCAAAAATGTCAACAATTCTGTGTTTTTCTGTCAATATGGTGGGCTGTGTGCTACATTAATGAGGAAAAAAAATTAACTTCAATGATTTCAGCAAATGGCTGCAATACAACAAAGAGTAAAAAATTTAAGGGGGTCTAAATACTTTCCATACCCACTGTATATAATATCTATGTCTAACCGGCGCGGCGCGGCACGACACGACAAATTCCCGACAGTAAACTGCTGCTGCGTTCTATTTTTGATGTATTGACACAAATTTAAAATGTTTTTCAATGGTCGCTTTGTCGCGTCCAGTATACTAGACAGACTTTAGCTGTTGCGGCGCAGACACGGTGTTACTCACCTATCGAGAAGAAACAAAGCAACCTCAGCATCCTATCGCAGGCCTTCCGCTCCTCGAGTTCTCTCCAGCGCTGGAAAGCTGATCCGATATTTACACGGGTCCTACTTCTTGCCTTAAGCCTTCTTTTGTTCCGCAGACGTCTTCCTCTTTTGTTTTTTTTTTATCCGCCAACTCTATCTTTCTGTCGCTCGGCTCGGCTAATGTCCGTCCTGTGCACTGAACGCTCTCTCCTCAACATCAGAGTTAGACACGGCCCCGCCGATACTGCTGATTGGTACAGTTGTTTTACCCCCGCCTACTCGGCCTGAATCACTTTTCTAAAGCGTTTTTGAAAAATCGTTTACCCCACCGTTAAAGGTAATTGTGACTTTTTCTCGCAAATGTAATTTTCTCACACAATATGACTTTTCTTCTCAGAACTGCAAATGTATAGTCCACAATTCTTAGTTTATATCTCACAATTGTGAGTTTATTATATCTTTCTCGGAATGACCTTTTGTATTTTCTATTCCATGGCAAAAATAAGCTTCCATAAACAGACTGGCAATTGTGGAAATAGCAAGTTATCTTGAGGTTTTGATAATATTAACCATACTGTACTTCTGTATCTGTAATACACTGTGGAGAAAAAAAAAGGGAAAAAAAATCAGTGCACCGAGGGCCCACTGGTTACTGTTTATATGAAAACACAAGCCCTTATGTTCTGCTTTGAAAAGATAAATCAAAAGTAACAATATTCTTGAATGTAAATAAATCAATAATAAAAATGTTTAAAAAGTGATTTTATCCTTTGCATGATCTTAAATGTTGTAAATCAAGCAAAATATCATGCAAACACACCTGATGCTCCGAATGTAATACTATCTTTGCACTAAACAAGCCATCCAATGTCTGTTTCGGCTATGTTTTGATGACTCATCAAATCCATTGCATTTTGGATGTTATGAGACACAATACTGTCAGCTACCGCTTACTGCCATTTTAGTTTCCACTGAAGGATTAGTTCACTTCCAGAATAAAAACATGACATGGGGTGAGTAAATAAACAGGACATTTTTATTCTGGAAGTGAACTAATCCTTTAAAAGGTCACATATTTTACACCTTTCTGGAGTTTTATTTTAAGTCTTGATGTCCTTAAGAATATATATTTGCAGTGTAAGTACCAAAAACCATCTCAATATATATTTACAGCTCCTCTCTCAGGAGCTCTGCAAAGAACAGGTCGATTTTGGCCTGTCTAATTAATATTCATGAGCCTCTCTTCTGATTGGCCTGTTGTTTTCTGAGTGGCGCACGGCCAGGCCAACCACAGGTAACTAGGGTCATGTCTGCTGTAGCCTGCTGTGGATTGATTACTCACAAGTAAGGTCAATAGAAACACCGGTAATGATGGTCACTGCTGAGGGAAATGTTGTCCGGCCTTACATGTTTGAGCCGAACTCAGACCCCGAAATCGGCGACGACAAGAGACAACAACCACCTCCTCCAACATGCTTACAACAGGATGTTTCAGAATGGTAATTCATGTTTTTTTTTCTTCAAACACCGAATGCAGTAAATACAAACCTGACCAGCCGAGCGTTTGCAATCACGTGAACATGAAGACACTTGTACAAATGCGGATGGGTGACATGATTGGAAATGATTCCAGATTGGCGATGTAACATTAGTATTTAACTTCTGTATTCTGTACTGTATTTTCCTGCACTCAAACCTGCCAATCTAAAGGATCAAACGGCGTGTATGGCATTTGAGGTAATTTGTGAATTAGCATAGACTTATAGTCTAAATAAAACAATTTGCAACTGTTACTATTATTACACTTGTTATGGGCTGCACGATAAAATCGCAGCGATATTTAACGCGCCTTTGTCAGTAAAGCCGGTTCTGTACTCAGCGGTAAATCTCCATCACGTGCAAGCTTTCACATGGAGCAGCATTAACTACACAGAGCCGTTGTGCACTGACTAGCTGCGCCAAAACACGTTCATATTCGTGCGATTTTTGGCGGAGCTAGTCAGTGAACAACGGCTCTGTGTAGTTATTGCTGCTCAATGTGAAAGCCCGCACGTGATGGAGATTTACCGCTGATTACAGAACGGCTTTCTGACAAGATGCGCGTTAAATATCGCATACGATTTATCATGCAGCCCTACATTGTATACAAAAACTTTGTTTCTGATTGTATAGAGTGTGTGACATACATACAATACCCTGGGTGGCAATAGACCAAAGTGATTGCGGTTGTCACGGCGAAACGTCACGCCTACAGGGCAAGATGTAGTTTCTGACAGCCAGACTGAACAGCATTTTCTAGACATGTTCCCGTGTTGTTGTTGTTGCTCAGCAATGGCATGGACGGGATGTTGTCTG
Organism: Sinocyclocheilus anophthalmus; assembly: GCA_018155175.1. NCBI lineage: Eukaryota > Metazoa > Chordata > Actinopteri > Cypriniformes > Cyprinidae > Sinocyclocheilus > Sinocyclocheilus anophthalmus. The sequence goes on along the minus strand of JADLZN010007640.1, from coordinate 25,726 downwards.
GGGGCTTGGTAAAAGGAGAGTTGGGACTGTGGCAGTGCTGTGGGTGGTGGACTAGTAGTTCGGGACTTACCTTTTTACGGAAGTCACAACGGTAGCGAAAGCACAGCAACTTAGGCCGGCCGTGGCTTTGAATGTGGCATTGACTGTTTTGAAACACTGCTACTCTGTGCGGTCGTCACCGGTCTATTAAAACGCACAACATATTAAAGCGTCTTTGGTGTTTCCATGTTTTCTACAAAACAAAAAATCGGATTATCGTTATGACGTCATTGGCAGGCGACACAATGACACTATGGACACGGTCCGAGTCACTAGTTAAAATTGCTTATTTCTCTGGATTTAAACATTCTTCGAAACATATTTGGGATAATGCAAGTACACAAGTCAGCAAAATATATAACACTGTTCTAGTGGTTTTTGGATATTTTAATTAAAAAATCTTACATGTTGTGCCTTTAAGACGTTATCACTACATGGAAATGAAGCTTCTGAAGACTGAAAGAGAGGGACAGAGGAAAGGGCACTTACTTATACATACTTACGTAAATAATCATAGCCAGAGAGAGAGAAAGAATCATCAATTGTTTACAACACAAATTCATGTTAACTAGGTTGATATTTTAGTCTCCCACTGACAAACTGATAAAAATGAGTGGACTTCAGTGTCAAGTGTTTATATCCAAGAGGATGTTACGACATTTTTTTTATTTATAGATCAGAAAGTCATTTTAAAAATGGTAACAGATAAAAACTGTGGACACATTTCTATTTTTAAATAGCAAATCATGTAAGCAAAAAAACTAAATACATAAAGACAGAATAAACACCAAACTCTTGCATTAATGCTTATATATTTTCTCAAAATTGTATCAAAACAGAACATTCCTGTGAGGAAAGACAATAAGACATAGAACACAAGTTCTAAAGTGTGTTTCGTGCCAGCGAGAGAGAGGGATTCACAGTCTACTGCGCTCGTCTTTCACCGTTATTGTGACGCAATGATAGAACGACACTTCCTGGCAGAAGCGTGGCCACCCCAAAACAATGAAAGCACATTTCCACAGCAATACAACCTCAAAACAAACCCCTATCAAGTCCACTAAGACCATGTGGAAGCTCTTGGGTCGTTAACAACCCAAAGGAAGTGATGCTTTAAACCAGTCCGCATCCATTTCCCTCATCCCCGTCCCTTTCCTTTCTTTAAAATGAACGCGCGCAGAAACGCTCCCGCAACCACTCAAATCTGAAGAGACAGCAACAAATAACTTTATGCTTACTGTGGTCAGGAGGGGTTTCATCTGTTCAGTGCTATCTTCCTCCATTTGTTCAAACTGTGCACTTCTTCCGTCCCTCGCCGGAGACTGATTTGAATATGATATTTCGAAAAGCCCCTTCGCTCGTGTAACAGCCACTGAGAGCGTGTGAATGGTATTTTTACATATATCGGGGCTTGGCTAATCCCGCCCTTTTGGAGATTGACAGGTGATATCATCCGCTCACTCTCAGGCGACCGGCTTTTTTCCTAGCCAATCACATCGTCGGAACGACGCTTGTATTTGAATATTAATGAGGAGCGGAAGATTTGATTGACTATTGGTTGGCCTGCAAAATTCACTAGGGAAAAGAGATCTCGTGGTGAGGATGAGCGTGTGGAAACCCGAAAGTTTTGATTTTAGGCCTAATGTGTTGTACAATGAGAGAGTTAAAAGTAAAAAAAACTATCCGACTTCTCAACAGCAGAGACTGGTTGTACAGCTGGGGTCGTTAACCTTTACAGACTTGACCACTACCTTGACTCCTAGCAAACCCAGAGACGTAATATAGAAAGTGTATAACTTTCATAATAATAATAATTAGTTTATTGCTGTGTGTGTGTGTGTGTGTGTGTGTTGTGTATGTGTGTAGGGGTTAGTGAGGACACAATGGGATAATGCCATTGGTATGGACTAGGTATTAACAACTAGAAGGTGATTTATGAGGACTGTTCAGTGGTCCCGTAATTCACAAAGGCTATAAAATCATCGAAGAGTTTTATGAAAATTAAAACAATGCACTAAAAGTTCCGAGAGGGGTAGGGTAGGTGTAGGGCAATAGAAAATACGGTTTGAACAGGATAAAAACCATTACGCCTATGCAGAGTCCGCATAAACCATAAAAAACCAACGTGTGGGTGTGTATAATACATTATGCTAATCAGATTCTCGTGATTAAATTTCTCCAAGTAGTTGATTGTCTGCAAGTATTTGCAGGCCCGGGCCTTCATATAGCAAATATTCGCGGACGGCAAATAAACACGATGGTATTATAAGGGAATATTTATTGTGTGTGTGGGGGTGTGGTGTGTGTGTGTACATGGTATTTATCACTTCTGGGGAACCAAAGTCCCACAAGGATAGCTACTTAGACATTTGAACCTTGTGGGGGACATTTTGAGTGTCCCCATATTTCAAAAGGCTTATAAATCATACAGAATGAGAAAGTAAAAACATTTTTTTGAGAAAGTAAAAATGCACAAAGTTTCCTGTAAGGGGTAGGTTTAGGGGTAGGGTTGGTGTAGGCAATAGCACATACAGTTTATACAGTATAAAAACCATTACGCCTATGGAAGGTTCCCATAAAGCATGTAAACACAACATGTGTGTGTGTGTGTGTGTGTATTAGGTGCTGTAACTCAGGGTTTCTCTTTCTTAACCACAAACTGTTTGCAGACCCTAAACGTATCATATATTGTAGTTTTGTAATTGTTGTCAATATTTTCTGTTGTATCATCATTCAATTTTACTTTCGATCCACACTGAAGAATTTTTTAATCGGGGGGGGGGGGGGGGGGAGGGGCCTAATGAAGGTCCATCATATTGCATATCGCAGTTGTAACTGGTCACTAATTCTTTTTGTCAACAATCTTTTTCTAAAAAGGTCCTTTGTTGTGGCAAATGAGGACTGAAACAAAACAACGCTCAAATGCAAATGTGTTCTTGTCCCAAAGTATATGACAACTTATTTCTTTATTTATTGTTATTGATGGAGTAATAGATAAAATAATTTTGTTTTATTTAAAAATCTTCTAGGCACAACTATGCATGACTACTAATACCACAGATTCTGACAAAGGCTTTGAAAAAGACATCAAAAAACAAAAAGACATCTGAAAAAGACAGATTGTACTTTTTAAATATTTTAATCTTTTAAATAAAATTGTAATTTCTTTGTTTCACATTATGGCTGATATCGACTGGATTGTTTATTTAATTATTTTAATTATTATTCGTTTTTCACCAGATACTTCAGGTAACCGATGCCAAGCTGAGAACACAATAATGCTAATTGCTGGACAAATTCTATCCTTGCACTGCATCTCCTCCTAGTGGTTGAGAAGTTCTCTGCATATATTTTCCTTTCATCTGGGCTACAGTAGTTGGATGAAGGTCTTTTTTTAACATAACATTTATTTCACATGACATTATTCTGTGTTTTTATTCCAACATTTAACTATTTAATTATATATGATGATTATTATAATATAAGTAAAGACATTTAAATTAGGTTCCCTGTATTGTATTTTAACAAGCAAACTATTCTTGATGTTTAAAACTGCATTTACATTTTTATATTGAATCACTCATTTATCACTTACTTGTTTATTAATCACTTATTCTGATACTGAAGCTGGGACCTCTAGTCCTGTCAATCCAAAACACTTGTCAGAAGTGGGAATTGATTTGAACCCATCTCCAGAAATCTCAACATAAGATGTTAAGTCTGGCACCTTAACCACCTGGCCATTCTGACACCATAGTTGGACAGCGATACAAGTGATAATTTGCTTCCTTGATTGCATAATATGCCATACTAACTTTTTTGAGTTGACCCTTTTGACTCAAAATGCCCCAACATCAGCAAGTCTCTTAAAAAAACGTCCAATATTTCGGACGTTTTTGTTCCTATCCTTTAAAATCCTATCTGTATAACCAGAATTCACCCAGTGTTTACATCAGTGTGACGTTTAAGAATAATTCTCTTCATATTTTGTGGAGGTGGAGACATTGCTTGGGAGCAGAAAGACGACTTCTTACTAGGAAAAACAAAATGAAAATACTACTAACACATACTACTAATCTGAATGGATTTTAAGTTGGCGGCTGAAAAAATTATACTTAGTGTAAGTATTCTGCACATTTATCATCCAGCTCTCTGTGTTTGTGGGTTAAGTAAAACCTGGAATAAGCAGCTACAACAAAATACCAGTTTACATAAATCCTTTTTATTTGTTCATTGTGTACTCACTGTGGTTATTGCAAAAAATATACTGTGTAGTTGGAAATTTGTAAGTTCATGCAGATCTTACGTGTTGTGACCGGCAGGATCAAGTGAACATGTTCTTTCCAAACTCTGTATGGACCACCAGAAAATAGTGACGTCTCCTGTGCCATTATCTTGAAGTTGCACTTTTAAGTTCTGTTGAAAAAAAGATCTACAAATGAAATCTAAATCAGCTGTCTTTGCCAACACTGTTTGATTACTTTGTGATGTGTCGTCTGAGCAACTCTTCTAGTAAATCCTGATTTTCAGCTTTGGGAATGTGCACAGTGATATTTGGTTCCTCTTCCTCTTGGTTGACAGTAAAGAGAAAAGCATGCTTTTAACTTCTGTAAGGTCAATAAATTAGAACTGATATTAGTATATTTGAAAAGTACATTCGTTTGAAACTGAAAACATTAAGTGCATCAGATTCGGAACTTAAGTTTCTTACAATTTCCATGTTGACGCATATTTGTCTCAGTGTATTTAAAGATGCCTAGACATGAAGATGTAACCTGCTTTTTGCAGCAGTCAGCATCACCTTTTGACCAGCGTGCAGTGTCTAAATTCCTGAAGATCAGGCCAAAGATTCTGGGGGTAAAACAAACTGTTCCATTTAAATTTGAGGGGAAATGAAGAAACAGATACTGTCTTGTTTTATATCTTACAGGTTTTGGAAATATCAATAGGTATAGCGATGTTAATCTTAACAATCTGGACAGGATTTTTATATCTCCTCTGGTCATGTTTAATTGTAAGCATTTTATTTAAACACTATAACAACATTGTGCAATGAACGTATACTGAACATTATTCATTATTTTAACTGGATCTGTGACGGTGTCAGCTGCATGTACACGTAACACATGTTGGGTTAGTCTGAATATGTAATAAAAATTATTTAACATTTCATTAGACTACAATGCATTACATTTTTTCCATTTTCCCCATTTCAGGTCAGAATCTCACAATTTCTAAACTGTTTCAATGCCAGAGCAGCTGCTGTCTCCATCCCATTTCACTGTCTTGACAGTGATGTAAGTGTCTGAATAGATGTTCATGCTTCATTCTTACAAAATTAAAACATCTTACAATCTAACCAGACTTTTCTGTCCCCGGGCGCCGCAGCATAAATGGCTGCCAACTGCTCCGGGTGTGTGTTCATGGTTGTGTGTGTTCACTGCTGTGTGTGTGCACTTTGGATGGGTTAAATGCAGAGCACTAATTCCAAGTATGGGTCACCATACTTGGCCACATGTCACCTCACGTCACTTTTTTTTTACCAGACAAAGAGCTAATATCAATATTATCAATGTTGTTTTAATTGTAGCCTATTTAAGCTCTACACTAGACCTTTATAACATTTATATCAATCATGTGCCATTTCTGACAGTTTCTTAAAGAGACATATTTATAAGTAATAATAAAATGCATTTTAGTTTGTAATCGTCCTGTCTGTATACTCACTCAGGGTGTGACTCTAATTCTCTTGGTTTTCTGTGATGTTCTGGTCTTCATCATCTCTGTTATTTTTGCCTCGTCTTCCTGTGACTGCTGCAGGATGAAGGTAAAAAGATGAAGTTCAAAAATCTTTTATCTTTAAACTGAAAAATGTACTTTTGAAATGTCAGCAATGTCAGCCTTGGGTCTTCTTTTGAAAGAGATCTGTTCAAGCTCACAAATACTCATAAAAACTCACAAAAAGCAGTCTGACATAAAAAGAGTTACATTTAATGATTGTTTTATACTGATTCAAACGACAATGATATAAAAGGTTTTTCTTTCAAAATGAATTACTGTATATATCAAGTTAACCACAATCATAATTTAGAATCATTTATTTCTAAATGTGGAAATGCAGAATATTTTTAAAAGAAATGTATATTAGATTTACATATTAGTACTTTCATGGACACAGAAAGATCCACTTATTCTTATGATTATTTAACTGCATTTTGACACAAACAACCTCATCTGCATATCCAGTCTGATTGGTTAATTAACTGGCACTAGGTGTCACAACATCCCCTTTAGATTTACATGCAATAATGAATGCAAAACAATAATGTATGTTCTATTTTTGTTGTGTTCTCAGTCTCTCTCTTTCTCTCTCTCAGTCAAAGCATGTTGCAGTCAGTTACATAAACAGAGATGTGCCTTACAGGACTGAAAACAATATTGTGCTTCAGGGCCAACAAGGCCCTTTTGCACCTCCGCCAAACTATGACCCAAGTCCTTTAGAACCTCCACCGAAATACGATCTGTATCGCTCTGCACCTCTAGCAAACTACAACCCAAGTCCTTTAGCAACACCTCCAAATGACGATCCAAGTTGTTCTGCACCTTCACCAAAATGCAATCAGTATCCTTCTGCACCTCCACCAAACTATGATCCAAGTTCTTCTGCACATCCACTAAGTTACGAACCAGGTCTTTCTGAACCTCCACCAAGCTACAATCCATGTCCTTCCGCACCTTCAGTGAACTATTTTAGAGGCAATTTCTAGCCCCTTAAAGAAATCAGTTGCATTTTTACAACAGAGCATTTTTGGAGCTCCTTATTTACTTTCTGAATATAATTTATAATATCCAAAGATACACTTTTAAAACAGTGTGACAATTTCATATTTCAGCATTTATTTGTGATAACTCATAAGCTTCCTTTATAAGTGCACAACTGTATTTTTTCATTGTTTTCACAAGAGTTAGAAATTCTGTTATAACCGACACGTCACAGATACTAACATTAGAGATTATATTTTATTTAATATTGTAATGTTAAACCAATTATTTTACTGTAATTACCAGGTGGATGTGTGTAAATATAAGCTGACATTATTCATCATAAAACATTATCAAAATTCTCTGCCAGCTCATTCATGTGTTTGCTATTTTATGACATTAATCAGAACATGTTGTTGGACACATTTTTTATATGGTCCTACTGCTTATCTGAATGGACACAAAATTAGAGGAAAATACTATATTGTGCATTTTGTGGAATAAAAATTACCAATTCAATCTTAGTTTAGACCTTTAGATCTTTGTGACTGCAGATCACACAACTGTTCTTTCCAAGCTTGTATTAGAAATAGTTCGGTCCCCTATTTACAATTAAATAACTATATATCTATATATATATATATATAAGAGAGAGGAAGAGAAGAGAGAGAAGCTAGAGAGATAGAGAGAGTTTTCCATTTAGGACCTGAGCAACTGTAGAAATCCAGATCTCAGCTCCAGTGTAAACAGTGACAGTTGGTTTCTTTTGTGATTGATATCTCTGTGGCTGACAACAGCCTGTACCAGACGGTAATTGAGCTAATTTGTTGTATGAAGAAATTATGGTTTGTTTATACTAAAACTGGTGATAAAATCACAGTCATTAGAGAATTATCTTTAAAATAAAATAATATTCTAAAACAAGAAAATTTGATACAATATTGATCTATTGTCATCTATACCTTTTGTTCCAGACCTGAGGACCGAAGAACAGAAGATCATCAAGAACCCAGCTAAAATATGAACATAAATTAGTTGCTCACGGTTGGTCTATATGTATCTTCCATCGTAGGTGCTTTTTTAGGAAAAACATAAAACATCAAAAATAGTCTCTGCCAGCTCATTCAAATATTTGGTATTTCATTGCATTTTATCAAGAGCAACTGCAACGAGCATTATAAGTAAAAAGACATATTTCTGCATACTGTACAGGTCACGCAGCCCAGACTTCTGTAGTGTGCCTGAAACAACTACCTAAATTACAACTGAAAAAGAAAGAGAAAACAAAAACGGCAAGACCTAAGATGAGCAGCATCAAGGTGATTATTTTCCTCAGATTGCATATTTTCCTCAGATTGTAAAACAGATCTGCTGCTAATAGACTGGAAGTTGGAGGAAGATTACATATTGTACATTTGGTGGAATACAAAATATCAATACAAGCTTTATTTAAAAAGAGTTTAAAAATCTTTATTTGATCATTGTGTTGCTGGAACCACTATCTCTTTGGTGACTGTATATAAATAAGTTGGGTAAAAAGGTAAAAAAAAATTTAAAAAGTGAATATAGCAGCATCGCATGATAATGATTATTAATCTTTGCAAAACTATAAAGTAATGCCATTATTGTACCCAAACTATAGCCTGTACTGTGAATTCTTTCTTTTTTTATTACAACCAAATAAATCAACTATTTATTCACTCCACGCTGTTTGATTGCCTTCTCACGTGTCAGCTAAGAATGAAAGTAAACAGTGACACTTGGTTCCTGGCAAACCTTTGTCTGACAGGAATGAGAACGTAAAGAATGCATTGTATTAACATATTGTATCTTCACTTGTCTATTAGAGTGTTTAAAGATGGCAGGATGGCACCTAAAAGGGAAGTCTGAATTTCTGGAGATCAAGCCAAAGTGTTTGGGGGTAATAAAAAATTGTCATTTTTATTCATACTGCTGAACGCAAGGTCAGCGATTATATACTGTATATTTCATTCTTTAAAATGTGTAACATTTGTATTCATGTTGCATAACATCAATATGGTCAATTTGCAGTTGGTTTCACCTAATTATGCCATTCAAAACTAAACTGTCCATTATGTTTATATTAACCATGTGCATTTTCTGACAGTTTCTTCAGCCTCTTTGGGCTGCGATGGTCCTTGTGGCCTGTGATATTCTTATATCCATCCTCTCTGCAATTGTCTCTTCAACCACCAACTGTAGATGCTGTGATTGCTGCAGATCATCGGAAACGACTTATCCAGAGGTTAAAAACATTTTCATCTCAACATGATGAAAGGATGAAATGTGTTCACATGGATGTGAAACAAATGTGCCATATACACTCTTAAAAATAAAGGTGCTTCACGATGCCATAGAAGAACCTTTTTGTCTAAATGGTTCCATAAAGAACCTTTAACACCCGAAGAACCTTTCTGTTTGACAAAAGGTTCTTTGTGGCGAAAGTAGGTTCTTCAGATTACAAAAAGTTAAGAAAGAGATTGTTCTTTAAAGAACCTTTGACTGAATAATTCTTTGTGGAACCAAAAATGGTTCATCTATGGCAAGGGTTGGCAACTCCATTCCTGAGAGGCCGCACCCGGCAAGTTCACTTCTAAAACCGGCTATTAAACTCCCTCCTGTAGCTTCCTAGTAACCGTTCGAACATTGATTAGCTTGTTCAGTTGTTTGATTAGGGTTTAAGCAAAACTCTGCAGGGCAGCGGCTCTCCAGGAACGACGTTCGCCACCCCTGTTCTATGGCATCGCTGTGAAGAACCTTTTGAAGCACCTTTATTTTTAAGAGTGTAGGTTCAATCTCTGTCCTCGTCCCCTTTATCAAAGAGTGGCTCGCCGGCAAACGACATTCATTTTTTATGACTAACCAGATCTAGTGTGCTTGTACCAAACGTGATTGTACCCGACTCTGCTGCACTGCCAACAGTTTACAATTCAGTCCGATATGTACTGTCATCAGAACATGGTCCAGCCAGACTGTGAACACAAATTTCCTGTTTATCATCAGAAAACAATCTTTAAACTCAACTGATTATTTAAAACAGGAAATTGTGTGTTATTGCAATATGAACAATATTCACAGGTTTCTATATCTTCTGTTCCAGACCTGAGGACTGAAGGAACAAAGATGTTTGAGATCTTAGCCAAAAGATGATGAAGAAGATTACAGCATACTTCAATCTACCATTAAGTTCTGAAGGGCACAATAGTGGTAGTTCATGAATCCGCACTTGGTGGCATTGAACCTACAGTCATTCAGATCTTTAACCACTGGACTACAGCACATTTTGACAGATGCTTTTTATCACAATTATATCTGAAGCCCTGGTTTTAGGAGTTTTTCTCAGAGGCTCAGTGATAATAGAGCAACTCTGTGATTTCCGTTACAGCCAGGCACCTTGGTCTTATAATACATCAATGATGATGTAGATCTTAATAAACGTTTTGATCTTTAGGACTTCTTGAAAGGGTATTTTAAAAAGGTAGAGTGTCTTTTGTTAATCTTGATGACAACTCAACATCTTGAACACTCAACTCTACCTAGAACCTTGTCTTTGGTTCACAGTAATTGAGCTAACACTCTAAATGTAAATGAGAATAAAATGTTAAATACTGCTGCTCATGTCATGTTTAAAGGACAATATTTAAAAATAAGAAGAAGAAGAACGTACAGGTGGGTGCAGTATCTATGTTCTCTAGCATAGGGCGTACAGGGTGCAAATACATTACATCACTTTGTACACTACATTATAAACATTTGCACAGCCTTGTTTGTTCTTACAGTTTTTTTTACGATTGCTTAAACACTAAAATAAAAAATAGCACACAGTTAGTGAAACCTTACACTCAAAGAGCAAAACCTCAGCCCAAATCTGCACAACTATAAGCACATTTTCAGCCTCCCACTTTTTGCAAAACGTTACACACAATTGCAAGATACTAAACACACTTCTCTACATTAGACACAGAAATCTAACATGATGTCACTTCTTTGCCATTTCAAGACACTGGTTTCCAAAATACCACCCCTATAAACCAATTTATTAAAGATGGCTGTCAGGTGTGCAGACACTTAGGTGCTTAGCTGTAAACTCAACAATCAAGGTGTAAGCGCTATAAAAAGGCAACAGGTGAATTTTTGTCTTCAACAGAAATGAAAGGCAGTGGTGCAGGAAGAGGAATAGGGAGAAACATCTTTGGCCACAGAGCTCTTTTGAATGTCCCGGGTCAATGTGCTGGTAACATCACAATATATGCTGCAATCATGCAGAATGGGGTTCTCCATGCCAAAATAGGTCCTTACAACATCGACCACATACTCACGTTTTTAAGTATTGTACAGACTAAGTATCTTGTGCCATTATTCCAGTACCTCCCACAACACACTCCCTTCCTTTCCTTTTCCCCTTCTGCATGGCAGTGGAAGGTTTATGACCTCCGACCCTATGTTCAAGCTATGGAGGAGGCCGAGTTCAAGCTATGGAGGAGGCAGAGTCTTTGTAAGGATGGATTCACCATTCGTGAAGATTCTTCCCTCGCTGTCCTGTGAGGGAGGACATTGACTGTGATATGGATGAAGTGGCCATATCCAGCTATACGAAGAGATGATGCTAAGGTGTTTTTTTTCTCATCTCCACAAAAGTTTATGTACTACTGTTTATTGTATTTGGAATATGTTCTGATTTTTAGTGCAAAATGCAGCCTAATTGCAATGATGTACTGAAGGATTTTACAATATGGTGAGAAATAAATATTTTCATGGATGTGCAGTACTTGCCTCATGTGTTGTGTTTAGTCAATTAAGCATTAGCGTTAGTTCTGGAAGGTCATGTGAGTCAAGCTTGCATCAACTGACTCCCAGCAGATCACATCTACCTATAGGAATACGACAACTATCGCGGCATTCCTATATAAGCTCTATTCAGTAGTATTCAGCAGCTTTTCAGCTTGCTCCAGAGCAAATAACCCTCCTCCATCCCCAGCTCCTCCTCTCGCCACAGTCAGGACTTGTCTTTCGATCATTCCTTGCAATCATACTCCTGGTATATCTTGAATAAAGTTTTTAGCACTTAAAATATTATTACAGTTTTTGCCTATTGCTTGAACACTATAGACACATGCTTAGACCAAAGTAACAAAACTTGAAGCTTTTGTTACTATACCTTAAACACAGTGTAACCATACCTTAAACAAAAGTGCTGCTTTGCACTTCAGTTGCAATTCTGCAACACACTTGCTCCTGCACACTACACACCATTGCATACATAAGACACTTCGTTCATAAATGAAATCTCATGGGTACCATTGGGAAAACACATCTATTCAAAATACAAAACACACTGAGTGATTGAAAACACTTAGACACACACCTGAAAACACTTACTTGCAAAACTGATCACCAATCAGCCAACCACAAATAGGCCTCATTTGAGCCATTTTGAGAACTTTGCAAGCATGGAGGCAGGGAGAGCAAGAGGTAGAGGCAGAGGAAGAGGAAGACAAAGAGAGAGAGGAGTAGGACATGGTCGAAGAGGCTATGCACGGAACAATATTTCAGATGATATTACAGCAACATGATGAGATCCTGTGGCCAGACCCAAACAGACGGCAGCATCTGTAATCTCACCCACGCACAATTGGCCTGTTTTTTCTGTATTTACAGTGTGTATTTTTTTTTTTTTTTTGCATTACTGCATTTACTGTACTGTACTGTACTGTAAAGTATAGTACTGTGATGTGCAGTATTGAGTTGATGTCATTTGTAACCTTTCAGTGCTTTAATTTTTGGTTGTTGTGAAAACCTTTGTTGGAAAAAAACTGAACAAAAACTGTAAGTGTTGCATTGAGATTCACAGAATGCTAACTGATGAACTGAATAAAAACTGTGAAAATTAAAGACTGCAGTGTTTTATATAAAGTACACTAGTGTGTTGCTGCTAATCTGAAAGTGTATTCATATGATGCAAGTGTGTATCATTTTGTCATCAGAGTGACATTTTGACAAAGGATTGTTAGGTTTTGATAGCAGAGTTTAATTTCGACATAGATGTGAATGGTTTATTTCCCAGTGTTGTGTCTTGTGTGCTTGTGTGTAAAGTTTTGACACAATGAGCCGAAGTTTTGCAAAAAGTGTTCAAGCAATAGGCAAAAACTGTAAGTACATTAATGATATCTGCCTTGTTCTGTTCTGTTAACCCTAGGGGGGTTATTATTGCTGCTCTCCCTGCTCATTCATGACAGGCTGCATAGATGTTTTTTGCCAAGAACAGAACCATACCACCAAACCAAAATTTATGCTAAGTATCTATCATTTTGACAATAGTGGTCCTGACAGAAAAATACAGAGTCAAAACGGAGATACACAGCATCCAGACCTTAAAAGAAAAAAGCATATTGTTTGATAAAACAATTTATCCACTTCTGTAAAAACAAAATATAGGACTTGGAACTGAGTAAGGTGACTATATTCATATAGTAACCGTACGGTATGTTACTGCAAGAATAGTATTGTGCTGAATATAGTACTGAATGTTTGTATATATTCAGCATTTGGATACTGTAAAAATACTGCACTCCAACTACAAAGGCCAAAAAGGTCAAACAAAACTCTAAATGAATAGCATGTTACAGTACACTCACATACTGTAAGTTGTGCAAAGTGTAAAATCAGGGTCAATGAGAGATTAATTCTGTCTCAGCATCATATCTTTGTGCCTGAAGACTTTGTCCACATCACAACTAATGTAGTTTTTTTGCTAGACAAAGAGAAAAAATAGCACTTGATAGCACTCTCTAAACCTTACTCTTTCTCTCCTCTTCCTCCTCTCCTTCTCAGATTGTTTCCATCTATTGTTCGTATCATCATTCAGTCTCCTGTGCCACTTGTGCACTCTGAGCTGGCTCATATTTTGTACAGTTGGTTTGATCACATCATTAGAAACAAGTGTGAACAATTTTGAATCGTTGTGTGTAAACAATGACAACTTTGCTTTAGTTGTGTTTAACTTTTGCCGCTTGTGTTTAGCATTTTGCAGCACAAATGCATCACAGTGTGATAAGTGTTTAAGTGAAAGAGAATGTGTTTAGAGTTTTGCAAAAAGAGTGCATGAGATTTGCAAATAGAGCCTAACTGCCTGTACGTGTTTAAGGTTTAGCAGAAAGAGTGCTTTATTCGGCAAATTGGTTTAAGCTAGTGAGAATTTGGTTCAGAGTTTGGGGTTTAGTGTTTTAGCAATTCAGAAAAACTGTAACAAACATATATGCTTTGCTTTTGAGCCTTACTTAGCCCTCTATGGGAAAATTGCATTTACAATACAATAATAATGTTCAACCAATACAATTTAATTTTAGTAATGTTAAATGACATCCCCTTCAGCCAGTAAAATTATAATCTATTTGCCATGTGCTTCACATTTTTGGCAACAAGAGGAGACATGGTTAGGTCACATGCTTTTAAGGCACCTTAGTGAGCTAATTTTAGACTCGAAAATACATATAAATTCAATTTAAAAATAGCATTGTACATCCAAATGTTTTTTCTAAAGTCTTTTGTCATTTTTAATGCATATTTTATTAATACAATAACTCAAATTAGTGTGTCATGCATAAATGACAAAGTCCTTTTATGAGATATATATTTTGTGGCGCTGGCACAATTGACGAGCACTGGAATACAGTATAAATGCCTTTATGCTTGTGTTTTAGGTTGATGTTTGTACATTTTTCAGAAGATGGAGGAATAAATCTGTACCTATTTCAAAAGGTATTGATGATAGTGATAGGAGAGCACCAGAATATGAGGCTGTATTAATAAAATACAGCTGGGAGTGTGTGTGTGGTGTGTTGTGGGTTGTGTGGTGTGTGTCAGACTGACAGCAGACAGGACAAGTGCGCTCAGGCGTCGCTGACACTGCTGTGTGTCTAACAAACAGAGAAGAGATGAGACTACCAGAGGTTCTGAGATTGGATAAGAAGAGTAATTCCTCTGGGATGAAGGTCCCTCCTTCTCCATCTGTTTATGGAAGATGCCCAGAGTCTGGAATGAATGCTTGGTTTCATTGTGTACGCTAAAGCAGCACCACGCAGACATCCATCTACCTTTGTCTCTATTTCAATAACCATTCTTAAACTCGAAGCATTCATTAATTGTATAAAACTGTTTTTGTGTCATAATGCAACGCAACCCATCAAAAACATTCAAAATTACTTACCCTCAAATATGTTGGTGGATTTTGATGTGAGAAAACAACACACTGTAAATCCCAACTCATTCATGACACTAATTTTTAGTGTAGAGTGTACACAAATATTCAGAAATGTTAAATATTTTCACTTCACACAAAAACATGTCCCATATTAGCGTGACAATTTTTAAAAATTTTAAATCAACAATTGTTGATTTTAGAGTTGCATTCAGTATATTCAATGTTTTTATCTTATAAAATAAGATAGACAAAGTGATGAGATAAAATGGCAACAATGTCAAAATGTATTACTGTTAAGACCTGAGAAAAGATTTTTAGGAAAAAAATAGTTTTTTTCATGTCTTTACATTGTTTAGAGCATAAAAAATGTAAAAAATTATATTTCATTCATAAGTTATGCTATGTCCTCGGTAGAGGACATCGGGACTCAATTTAAAAAATAAAAATAAAAGACATGAATGAACATGCATAGGCAAAAACAATAGATTTTTGAAATCACCAATACATTTTTAGTTTTCAGGATTTTTTTTTTTTTACCAAACTTTGTATAAAAATGATTCTCAACTATGTTATGAAAGATATTTTTAAAAAACAGTTTTCTTTATGCAAATTGTGTGTAAAATGGCCATAAACAAGTTTTCCCATTATATACAATGTATCTATAAACTAAATCTAATTTGCATATTAATGTGTTTTTGGGGCAACATGTAATGAAAAAAGAAGTGTAATAATGGGAGTAATATTTGACAAGATTTTCATAATAATATATAATATTTAATAGAATATTGAAACATAATTTCTTTCCCTATTCATTTGTTATGTCTCCCAAAATGCTAATAAACATGCTTTTAGTCCCGGTGTCCTCTACAGTGGACATGTATGAAATCAATGTCCTGTTTCGAAACAGAAAGTCATGTTTTTATTTGAAACCCCATAACATTTTCCTGACATGTTGATTTATGACAGACAGTTTAAAAATTATACAGATTCAATGATACTTACAAAATATTATCATATTTCCATAAGAGTGTCACTAAATTTATATCAGACATTTTTGAAGACCAAGGAGAGGGAGTGGTCATAGTGAAACATCCAAACATTTAGTATCTGAACGCCCTGCTGGGCTCTGTGACATCCAGACTTAAAACTGTGGCATGTATAGTCTCAGAGAAATACACCAAAATATAATGTCCTCATATGAGGTCACATGGTCTCAGGAGGTTAAAATAAACAGTTGATCATCAAAAAATTTTTTTTTGTGAGGTAAAAAGAAGAGATTTGCTATTCCCACTTTAAATATTTAATTGAACCAACATTATGGTAACTAAACTATTATTGTTAATATAAAATAATTACTAAGAAGATTAAACAAAAGTAAATTCATTGGACATTAAAATTTACAATAAAAAACTATGTATTATTATTTATTTTGACATAATAGGTAACCTATAGTCTATAAAACGAACACCCCACGTTGTTATAGGTATAGCTATGATGTTATTATTCAAAGTAACAGGTCATCATTTCAATCATTCCAACTGTACTTACATGACCCCCATGTGACGTCACGAAACAATTAGAGCGTGTCACATGTTTATATTTAAAGCGTGGAACTCATTAGCTCATTTGTTTGAAGTTTCGTAGTATTCTGTTTTCCAGAGTGAAAACACTGTTTTATCATGGGACTTGTTTTCACACAAAGAAAGTGTCTAAAAGTGGAGCTGAGCACACGAATAAATAATGAATAAACTTATTATACATATTTCAACAAAACATAAATGAATTCCAAAGACAAAAACACTTTACATCAAAATTAAAAAAAAAAAATATCTCGATAATATATTTTATTCATATTATAAGGCAGTATCTCAATGATAATAAAATAACTTCTGATTCTTAAGATAGCTTAAGGTGTCATTACCAAAACAGTCAATATTTGTGAATGTTAATTCACAAATAAACAGATTTACATTGTCTAAAAAAAATTGAATTTATCAGTATTTTTTACTCATCTTTTTTATTAAACATTGCTATTGTAGAGATCCATGATCATCAAGAAGCTCCAGCCTCTGAAGTGCTCCCTGCTCCTGAGGAACAGCTGGAGCAGGACGTCCTCCAACATCAGGACGTCCACACTCCAGTTAGTTTGACTGAAGGGGACAAGGCAGAAGAGCTGGACAAGGGTAAGATTACTGCCATAATCTAAAACAATACTCACATTCTCACATTCTCAGTTTTTCAAAATGAAGAACCACTCTAATTTGAGTATGCAATATTTCATTCATATTATTTATGTGATTTGATTCATATTATTGGTATTCTCCTCTTTAAATTTTAAATGTACTGCCTTAATCCAGTTCTCACTTTTCCAATTAAACAAATCGATTTACATTGTTTGGAGATGTTTATTTATTTATATTTTTGTCCGACTTCGGGTGCGGCACGCTCATGAAGGACTCCACCTACATGGCCTTCAATAGTATGTTTTATGATTTGCTAGCAGGTTATTTAGCTCACTGAACACATTCTGCTTGTAGAAATGCATTAAATATTAAAATCTCTTCCTTTAGGCACAGAAATGTTCTGTCCACCGGAGTTTGATGTCGACGCAAGGTACCACGCAAAGCCGGCGACAGTTTGGTCATTAGGGTCCCTGCTGTTCGTGATGTTGTACGGGTATTATCCAGATGACAAAGACATGCACAGGCTCAGTGAGAAGGACTGGTAAGAGCCTGACCTGTCACAAGGTGAGATCTTCATCAAAGAACAAAGTTGGACAATTTGAATCCATCTAAATATGAAAGTATGCAATTTGAAATCTAAATATAAAAGGTGTAACATACTGTATTGGTTAATAATCAGACATCTCTCTCATCTTTTTTAACAGAATGCTGCCAGATGATTTGCTCTTGTCTACATCCTGATCCACAGCGGAGACTTGTCCTGGAGGAGATGCAGCTCCATGACTGGTTTATGGTAAGATTAGAGTCTAAGATTTGCTAAATGTTTGTTCATATAATCCGTCACATTTGCTCTACATGTAATATATGTTTGTAAATCCAACTTTAATATGTTCGGTTTTAGTTCATGTCATGGAGTAGCCATGGAAGCAACAAAAACAACGCCCTGTCAAGCCACTCTGTTGTTTTCTATCTTGTCAGCTTTGGGGGGGGGGGGGGGGGGGGCGCTGGCAGCTGACAGGAGTGGTCCCTTTCCATCTCTCGCTTGGGACTTGTGTCTTGCATCCTACCTGGCACCTTGAAGCTGCATTTTTTAGATATTTGTATTACTATTAAGATATTGTGTTTGTGTTAAGATATTTTATACGATTTAAATAAGCAAATGTTACTTTTTGTAATATCTTTAGCATAATAGTAGGATTATATATTAATAGAATATAGATATAATTAATATTCATAGTAAGATATTTGTATAAGATATGTACGCACTAGTGTTCTATTAGCAAGAGTGCCTGTAAATTGGGACATTTTCTTTCTCCCAACTGCTGTAATCAATCTCTGTAGCTATATATTAAAATAAATAAAATAAAATCAACAAAACGTTTGGTGTGACAAAAAGACTTCCATTCACCACTACACACTCATCCATGACGTCCAGTGCACACAAATACTCTTCAACAATAAAATTGTTCACATTTCACATCAAACAAATCCATGTTAGCCCGATAGAATTTGTGATTTAACTGTACCAAGATTTCTAAAGCACATTTAGCCTAATGTGTATATGTTCAATTGACAACACATACATTGTGCACGTAGCATACGATTTCAGTCGACTGAACATGTAGTTTTTATGTAGTCATTTCTGTACTCAATAAAATTCTTTGTTCATTTTATATAGAGAAACAACATAGACCAAAACGAACATCATTCCCAAGACAAAAATTCACCCTCATAAGTGAGCATTGAGCGCCAAACTTATTCTGATTCTGGTACTTATTCTCATTTAGCACAATTTAGCATAATTTTTCTTTCCTGTCCGCAACCCTATTAGAACAAACCTTAAACATACCACTTGAGAACCACAGATTTAAGATAAATTGGTGATTCAGTCTTGCATTTATTCAAAGCAGATAAAAGCTCTTGAAGAAAATGATCGCCTCAGAGAAGTAGCACAACAGGGATTTTTTTAGTTTTAAATAATTTAATACTTTTTAAAATGATTTGGTTTACTACATTTGACCTGTGTATCACACTAAACATACCAAATAACAAGAAATAGTTCATCCATAATCCATTAAATGATGCATTGATAGTGTAACTGTAACCCTTCTATGTGAATGGAGAGCAGAACAGAGAAGTTAGTGTAGGCTCAAACTACCCAACGACAGAATAGCACAGACGGAGGTCCATTGTGTACAGCACCTAAAACACCCTTTACACTATTAACATCTTTTCAGGTACACTTGAACACAATTCCAACTCATTTAAATGGATGTTTTTGTACAGCAGGTCAGAAATAATGGAGATATTTAGATACAAACATTTAGAAACAAATCAAACTCCCGGTTATCTCGCTTGTGTGTTAAATGAAAAGAGGAGAATCGCTGAAATCAATGAATACACAGCAAAGTGCCAAGATTCTCCTAATTGCATCAGGATGACAAAGGGCTAGGTAATCAGAGATCTGGATTTCATTCCGTCGGTTTAACAGGCGACGGTTGGCTTTTATCGCAATCGTTTTCAGGAACATTGCTATAGCCATTGAGCTCCGGCTGCTCATATATTATTTATTTCAAACATCCTGGAACACAAAAGCTACGTCAAAGTGAAACTGCACCACCAACAATTCGGTATTAAACATTCAAATTTGTTTCAATAAAAATAAAAAACAACAAGAATAAAACCCTACAGGCATAAAAAAATATTCCTCTTTTTGTTTTCATGATACATTTCAAGTACACCAAGTTTAATTCACATCAAGTGTAGAACATCTCAAAGCAGAAGCACTATATTCACTCACATCATAAGCTTGAGTTGAACTATTTGTTTGACACGGATACACTGTGCACTGCAGCTCTTTAGGGAAATTGATTCTCATGTATTTTGTGCAGAGATTCCTCCTCTGAATGTAAACTGAGCTCCTAGCTCGTCTTGAACTATTTACCGCAGCATGTTACCACAGACACACGTCCAAGTGATTGATCACATTCACGATAATAATATGAAATCAGTGCTGAGGCAGCACAAAATATTGCACGTTCAAACGTGAGACACAATTGTACTCTGTACAGTATGTACACAATATCTGTGCTCTGTGTCTCCAGAGGGAGTGTGCGTTATGCGAGGGGTTTCTCTCTCCCCTCCACTGAGTCGGGTCAGGGTGGATCTATGTGGTTTTGGATGGGCTTTGTAGAGTTTCTTTGGGATTTTGAGTTTCAAGAATTGCACTTCACTTATTTTGTATCACTTAGAAGACTTTAAGAAAGATAAAAGACCCATCCAAAAGCCCTGAAACATGCAGTATGTTTAACTGGTACAATTATTTTTTTTAGTCATATAGCTTTTTAAATGGTTTTTATGTTAATTGATTCCTGTAGTATTTTATTGCACTTTCATAATGCAATAAAATGTTCTTCAGAAATGTGTTCATCATCTAACGCTATCATTTGTTACAGGAATATTTAGCAGTCAGACATCTCCGATAATCTATAGTGTACATCCCGTGGGAAAAAATCAGGAAGCTTGTCACTGCATAAAAGTCCTTCAAGGACTACAATTCCGAACCTTCAGTCCAAAACAACCACGCAGAAATAAATATCGCATTAAAAAGAGTTGAGCACTATTATTTACAAGTAAGTAAATGATCAACTTTAAATTCAATTCACATTTGAATGAAAATATTGAATCAATTTAGCTGTACTGTAATGGCTGAAGAAATTAATTTTAGAGTTTTGAACTACACTTGATGTTGTTACCAAAGGAATATTAAGAGTATTAACCCAATTATTCCACAGGATCATCACAAAAAAAAACATGCAAAAATTGTGCCTTTAGGTATGCAACAGCTTGTACCCTTATTGGGTCATCTTTGTACCTTATTTACCCCCAAAAGATGCATAGTAGTATCTTAAGTGTATATATTACTATTCTAAGGTACAAATACACACCTTTTAGGGGTAGATAAAGTATAAATTGGTATTAAATATAATAAGTATTAAATCCTTTTAAGGGTACTGCCCCATCAACAAGCAGCTGTACACCCTAAAGGTACAATTTTTGCTTTTTTTTTCTGACAGTGCACAACAATAAGAAGGCTGATAGCCATAACAGCGCTAATACTTAAGAGAAACCTGTAGAGCACAAAATCTGTGAGGTTTTATCAGGGTTGCAGCAATTTCAAACACCAACAGCACTTCCACTGACACTAATGGGTCCATCTTCAAGCATTCTCGATGATCAAGGAATAATCCTAAATAACATTAGAAGGGTCTCCAAATTTGGAATAACTGATCCCTTTTATGATCTTGAATGACTGTTTTCTCTTTAATTGTCTGGAGTTGAAGATGGTTTTGTCTCCACAATGCATATTTTTGATGTATGTATTAAGTTCTAAAGGAGCTGAACTGGACCAGAGAAGGTTTGCCTCAAAGAAGATGTAGATGAACCCAGTGATGAAAACTCTCGGCCGGCTCTGACTCTCTCTCGTTCTCCTTCTCTCTTGCCCTCAATCTCCATTCATCTCCATCACCTTTTCTGTGAGGATTTCCCGGAAAGTCGAAAGCTGCTTCATCTGCTCTGTCTGCATCGAGTGTCGTCTCATCAGTTTCTTCTTCATCTTGAAATCTGGTCCACGTTTTGGGGACGATGGCGCAACCGGCAGCAGGATCTTACTACCTGAGTGAACGGGAGAAGTGGGCTTTCCGTTGGCTCGGATATCAGGAATGGGTCGCTGAGGGTTGATGTTGAGAGGAGGAAGGAACCCAGGTCTTGTGTGGGAGATGTGGTCCAAAAGGAGAGTGCCTGATCCCCGCCGTTCCAACAGTCCTGTTGGACGCCGCCGCATTGTGATAGGAGACACCGAGTTGGGAATGCTCTCCAGAGACTCTCGAGAAGAGCTGGTGAGCAGCGACAAGGGAGAGGCATTGTACTTGCGGCGCTCCACTGAGACACGTCCAGAATCTGGAGATCCAGGAATGGAGGCAGGGCACAGGTGGGTGTCCGACTCGTAGTGTTCCATGCGGGTGAGTTTGGGGTGTGGCAAGCCACGGATTCCTGTTGGTGCCTGAGCCACACTGTCCTGAGTCTCAGGGGCCGTGTTTCGACGATACAATGACTGGTGCTGATGGACTTTATCCGCCCAGGAAGAGCCACACAGTGCTGCACAGTCTTCCGAACAGGTCCGGTCCATCAGCTTTGGAGAAGATGGGTCATGGGTCTCAATACTGTGCCTTCGGGACAGGAGAGGTCTGCCTGGACCAGAAATTGTCACCCCATTCATCTCCGAAACCAACTTGTCCTCCTCTGCTAAATCGCCCTCTATCCGCTCCGCTCTCTCAGCAAGTACAGAAGGAGCCACCAGGCCCCATGGTTCAGAGTTTAGTCTTTTCAGAAGCTTACGGGGCGGTGGTCTCCTCTCCCCTTGTGGTCTGCTGGAGGGTAGTGGGAGTGCTGAAGTCACGGCGAAGCTGAAGATACCTTCCTCCTCCTCCCCAGGTGCAGAGCCAGAGGTATGGATCTCCACCTCAGACGGAGACATGCAAGCAGGGGAGAGCTTGTCCACTATAGCCGGAGAAGGTGGGGAGTTCAGGTATTGTTTGGTCTTTTTAGTGCCAGAGGGGGATGTATCGGTAGTAATTATGATTACCTCTTTACCTTTGGCTTTGCAGGCATCCAGCAGGACCTGGAGAGTGTCCCTGTCACCCCTATTGATGGCGTGTACGAGTGACGAGGCCCCGGAGTAATCTTTCAAGCTGGGATCGGCGCCGTTTTCCAGCAGCAGTGACACCACCTCTTTGCCTGCCTGTTCTGCACACGCATGCATCAGGGCGGTCCGACCCGATTTGTCAGGGATGTTTGGGTCTGCTCCCTTCTCAAGCAGGTACCGCACCATTCTCTGCCGGGTCTGCGGATCATCGTACCCCGCCAGACAGGCAGCTATGACGGGCGTCTCCCCTCGCTCGTTCCCTTCATTGATATAGGCTCCGCCCTCCAGGAGCAGGCGAGCGAGGCGGAGCTTACCCTGGAACACTGCTTTCAGAAGGGCATTGCCCTCCGTGTGCAAGGCCCCTCCATCACCCATGATGTCTCGCTCTCCACCTCTAGAATCCCAGAATCCCCCACCCCTCTGCTCCTCCGGCCTCAGCAATGTCGGGACATCCCGGCTCAGATTATGGTGAACCTGGAACAAAAACAAAAAGTGTTTTATCATAGGGGTTGTTTGACATTTGAATATTGCAAAGGAACACTTCCAACTACAAAATCACAGACACTGATCTGACACCAAGTTTCCACAAATTCAGTCAATCAGTCAGTCAGTCAGTCAGTCAGTCGTCTGTCTTTCATCTCTCTATCCTTTCAAATGATGCCTTTGTCATGCCAACATGTAAATATTGACAACTTTGCTTGTCTATAGTTAACCACTAAAAAAATATTCATTCAAGTGCAATTATGCTCCTGTTTGCTACTCAAAGTAATGTTATGTTGAAATTCAGAATTTAACTGGAATTTACAGTTTTTCTCAGTTGCTTTGGTGCATTTCTCGAATCATCCTTAATATTTGCAAAGAAGTATGTACATTTCTCAGAACATTTGACAACAGCACCACACAACGTATTACCTGTAAGAAGTACCTTACTCAAAATCTTTAGTTCACTCTCAACGTAAGTATTTGTCCACTGAACATTCAGAGTGGCCATCTAATGAAAATTTCCTTGGTCATTGTTCACAAACATATAAACTGCTCTCTGTTAGTATTACCTGATGTAAACGATGGCAACAGCTTGGATGACTGTTACTGTATTGAAATGCAGAAGGCTGTGCTTCGTATTCCATATATCCATTTCAAAAGTACAAATTTACACACTACTGTATGTGAGGTATTGAAAGAGACTGGATAGGATTCACAGTACACTCTCATTGCGATATAGAAAAAAAATAAATATGGGTACAAAGGTGAAAATACAAAATTAGAAAGGCAAACACAGGAAACCCACCTCAGCCATTGTAAGCCATGATTGATAACATGGTCCACAATAGTGGCCCTTATTTCATCTGATATGAGCCTATGTCCTTGGCCTCTTCTGCATTTTCCTCTGTACCCTTCCACCATGCATCCTTACCCCTATTCTTCCTCTCAGCTGTTGATCCTGATAATTTCCTAGATGTTCATCCATTGTCAGAATTTGTAACTCTTGTGTTGTCCTCTGTCTATATGCTTTCCAATTGAAGATTCATGAGTCAAGTCAAGTCAAGTCACCTTTATTTATATAGCGCTTTAACAATACAGATTGTGTCAAAGCAACTGAACAGCATTAATTAGGAAAATAGTGTCAAGGTGAGACGCATCTTTGAGCTATTTCAGAGAACTGATTTATAATTGGTTGATCTACATTCTCTTCATTAGTGAAAGTCAAGATTCACCTTCACAATTCATGGCAAATTTACAAAAATTCTAATAGGAATGTGTAGAAAATATGCTTGACAGTTTATGACAACTAGATCAACCATTTTGCATTTAATTGCTACGATAAACTAATGACTAGATGTTTTGATTGGTAAGACTTGCAAAAAGAACTATATAATACATTTTGAGTAACATGACATTAGCAACTGATAATGTAGGAAACCACAGACAAATATACATAATCAGTTGCATGAATGTACCAAAGCAATCGCAACTTGTTCAAAAGAATGAGAAACTGCTTTTATGATGTGCACAAGTGACTAGATGATGTGAAGGTTGAACAAGTAGTTTTGAGAATTTAATTTCTGATCTGAGAAATGCACCAAAGCGACTGAGAAACACTGTAACAGGAATTCTCAATTCAGTTCTAAATGGCGCACAACTCAAATCAATCAAACAAAGTCTGAAATCTAAAAGCACATTATTTTGATCAGATTCAAAACTTCATAATCCACAGCACACAAAACTCTCTAATTTATCTATACTGTGTCACTAGTAACACTTAACTATGTACCCAATGCATTAACTAAAGTTAATGTATACAGCCTTATTGTAAGGTGTTGCCGTCTTACTCGGTTGTGTTCTGAACACAGTGTCTTGTGGATTGACACTCTGTACTACCCTCTACTCTTTAACACAGTCTTCTCTCCATCTTTTCAGTAATGAAGGCAGGAGAGAGATGATAATGGCAGTGCAGTAAAGAAAAGAAAATTGAATTCCTGAGTGGTGGAAAGAGCATCAAGACATGTGACAAGCTCAGTCAGCTCTGCAAACCTACAAATGATTTATGGCATGCATTCATCACACAGATACCAGGCATTTACTAACACAAAAATTATGTTGTTCGAAATTATTTTTCATTTGTTATCTGATGTATTGCAATAGCACGGTATGGCAAATAAACCATATTTCCAATGTTTAACAATTTTTCTTGACAGTACAGGATGTTTTTTGGACTGAAAAAAAAAATGTTGTGCAAGCTAGTGATAGTGTGAAACATCATAATTTTAAGACCAATAAAAACTCCATACCTAAAATATACCATGCACATTCACCCTC